>CAUYUJ010018380.1:84119-181619 GCA_963575745.1 Prorocentrum cordatum
TGAGCAGACGTGCGTATTGCTGATTCTTGGGGCTGGTCTGTATTCTACGCAGGCAGCACCCTTCTGGGAGCTCATGGTGATTAGCGCGCACCTTCGCCGAACAATGATGACCAAGCAGGTACTTCTCCTTCCACTGAATGGGGATGATACTCTCTGCGACGGGCTGTCTGAGACTCTGCTTCAGGCTGTGGTGCACAGATTGGCCCGAGACCCTGCCACACGTTTACTTTTCTACTGGATGCCAGCTCGCACCGAGATGATGGCGTGCCAACTTTTGTCTATGTGCGTGGCATCAATATGTCTGTCGCAGGTGTTGTACCCACGTAGGTAGTGCAAACGTAGGAGTAGTTGACACACCAGAGATGACGAAGCAGGTGGTGCTCTGGTCAGCTGGTTCCGACCAGTCGTGAACTTGGGTGTCACGAATTCGCTAACACCTCACCTGTGTCCATGGTAGGCGTTTGATAGTAGGCCGTGATAGATGGAGCTTGTCCGAGCTTTAATCACAAGGGCTCGTGGTGATCGAGTCTCTTGTTTCATGCGCTCGATACATGTCTGGTGTCGCGAGTGTTCTGCTGGAGTCCGCACTTGTCCTGGATGCATGTTGGAATGTTGGTGTCAGGTGGCACCTGGATGCGCAGTGAGTAGACGTGCGTATTTCTGATTCTTGGGGCTGGTCTGCATTCTACGCAGGCAGCACCCTTCTGGGAGCTCATGGTGATTAGCGCGCACCTTCACCGAGCAATGATGACCAAGCAGGTACTTCTCCTTCCACTGAATGGGGATGATACTGTCTGCGACGGGCTGTCTGAGACTCCGCTTCGGGCTGTTGTGCACAGATTGGCCCGAGACCCTGCCACACGTTTATTTTTAAACTGGATGCCAGCTCGCACCGAGATGATGGCGTGCCAACTTTTGTCTATGTGCGTGGCATCAATATGCCTGTCGCAGGTGTTGTACCCACGTAGGTAGTGCAAACGTAGGAGTAGTTGACACACCAGAGATGACGAAGCAGATGGTGCTTTGGTCAGCTGGTTCCGACCAGTTGTGAACTTGGGTGTCACGGATTCGCTAACACCTCACCTGTGTCCATGGTAGGCGTTTGATAGTAGGCCGTGATAGATGGAGCTTGTCCGAGCTTTAATCACAAGGGCTCGTGGTGATCGAGTCTCTTGTTTCATGCGCTCGATACATGTTTGGTGTCGCGAGTGTTCTGCTGGAGTCCGCACTGGTCCCGGATGCATGTTGGAAGATTGGTGTCAGGTGGCACCTGGATGCGCAGTGAGTAGACGTGCGTATTGCTGATTCTTGGGGCTGGTCTGCATTCTACGCAGGCAGCACCTTCCTGGGAGCTCATGGTGATTAGCGCGCACCTTCGCCGAACAATGATGACCAAGCAGGTACTTCTCCTTCCACTGAATGGGGATGATACTCTCTGCGACGGGCTGTCTGAGACTCCGCTTCAGGCTGTGGTGCACAGATTGGCCCGAGACCCTGCCACACGTTTACTTTTAAACTGGATGCCAGCTCGCACCGAGATGATGGCGTGCCAACTTTTGTTTATGTGCGTGGCATCAATCTGTCTGTCGCAGGTGTTGTACCCACGTAGGTAGTGCAAACGTAGGAGTAGTTGACACACCAGAGATGACGAAGCAGGTGGTGCTCTGGTCAGCTGGTTCCGACCAGTCGTGAACTTGGGTGTCGCGGATTCGCTAACACAACCTGTGTCCATGGTAGGCGTTTTTTGCTAGTAGGCCGTGATAGATGAGCTTGTCCGAGCTTAATCAAAGGGCTCGTGGTGATTCGAGTCTTCTTTGTTTCATTGCGCTCGTACATTGTCTGGTGTCGCGAGTGTTCTGCTTGGAGGGCTTGAGGTCCGCATTGGTCCTTGGCGTTGTTGTTGAATGTTTGGTGGTCAGGTGGCACTGGGAGCGCAGTGCCAGGCGTGCGTTATTTTGATTCCGGGGCTGGTTCTTGCATTTCTACGCAGCAGCACCCTTCTTGGGAGCTCATGGGATTAGCGCGCACCTTCGACGCAACAATGATGACAAGCAGGTATCCTTCTCCTCTCCCTAGATCTACCCCACTGAAGGGGATATGATACTGTGTGCGAAGGGCTGTGTCTGAGACTCCGCTTCGGGGCTGTTGGTGCAACAGATTGGCCCGAGCCCCTGCCACCGTTTTACTTTTTACCTGGATGCCAGCTCGCACCGAGATAGATGATGGAGGGTTGGCGCTTTTTGTTTATGTGCGTTGGCATTCAATATGTCGTCGCAGGTGTTGACCCACGTCAGTAGTGCAAACGTAGGAGTAGTTGACCACACAGAGATCGACGAAGCAGGTGCCCCTCTGGTCAGCTGGTTTTCCGGACCAGCTGTGAACTTGGGTGTCACGGATTCGCTAACACCCATCAAAAAACCATTTTTTTTTTTGGGGGTTTTGGTCCCATGGTAGGCGTTTGATAGTAGGACGTGGTAGAGGGAGCTGTTTCGAGCTCTTAATCACAAGGGCTCGTGGTGATCGAGTCTCTTTTGTTTCATGCGCTCGATACATGTCTGGTGTCGCGAGTGTTCTGCTGGAGTCCGCACTGGTCCCGGATGCATGTTGGAAGGTTGGTGTCAGGTGGCACCTGGATGCGCAGTGAGCAGACGTGCGTATTGCTGATTCTTGGGGCTGGTCTGCATTCTACGCAGGCACCCTTCCGGGAGCTCATGGTGATTCGCGCACCTTCGCCGAACAATGATGACCAAGCAGGTGCTTCTCCTTCCACTGAATGGGGATGATACTCTCTGCGACGGGCTGTCTGAGACTCCGCTTCGGGCTGTGGTGCACAGACTGGCCCGAGACCCTGCCACACGTTTACTTCTCTACTGGATGCCAGCTCGCACCGAGATGATGGCGTGCCAACTTTTGTCTATGTGCGTGGCATCAATATGTCTGTCGCAGGTGTTGTACCCACGTAGGTAGTGCAAACGTAGGAGTAGTTGACACACCAGAGATGACGAAGCAGGTGTTGCTCTGGTCAGCTGGTTCCGACCAGTCGTGAACTTGGGTGTCGCGGATTCGCTAACACCACCTGTGTCCATGGTAGGCGTTTGATAGTAGGCCGTGATAGATGGAGCTTGTCCGAGCTTTAATCACAAGGGATCGTGGTGATCGAGTCTCTTGTTTCATGCGCTCGATACATGTCTGGTGTCGCGAGTGTTCTGCTGGAGTCCGCACTGGTCCCGGATGCATGTTGGAAGGTTGGTGTCAGGTGGCACCTGGATGCGCAGTGAGCAGACGTGCGTATTGCTGATTCTTGGGGCTGGTCTGCATTCTACGCAGGCAGCACCCTCCTGGGAGCTCATGGTGATTAGCGCGCACCTTCGCCGAACAATGATGACCAAGCAGGTACTTCTCCTTTCACTGAATGGGGATGATACTTTCTGCGACGGGCTGTCTGAGACTCCGCTTCAGGCTGTGGAGCTGTGGTCAGCTGGTTCCAATACGTAATGGGCCTGGGTGTCACGGATTCGCGAACACCTCACCTGTGTCCTGGAAGGCGTTTGATAGTAGGCCGTGGTCGAGGGAGCCCGTCCGAGCTTTGATCACAAGGGCTCGTGGTGATCGAGTATCTTGTTTCATGCGCTCGGCACATGTCTGGTGTCGCAAGTGTTTTGGCGGAGTCTGCACTGGTCCCGGATGCATGTTCAACGGTTGGTGCCAGGCGGCATTCAGATGCGCAGTGAGCAGACTGATGTATTGCTGATTCTTGGGGCTTGTCTGTATTCGACGCAGGCACTTACCCTCCTGGGTGCAGTTGGGCATGAGCGTCAGAGTCGGAGCCAACTTCGCTGAACAATGATGACCAAGCAGGTACTTCTCCTTCAACTGAACGGGGATGACAACCTCTGCGACGGGCTGTCTGAGACTCCGCTTCAGGCTGTGGTGCACAGATTGGCCCGAGTCCCTGCCACACGCTTACTGTTCTACGTGGTGCTTTTCGCACCGAGATAATGACGCGCCAACTTCTGTCTATGTGCTTGGCATCAATTTGTCTTGTCGCAGGTGTTGTACCCACGTAGGTAGTGCAAACATAGAAGTAGTTGACACACCAGAGATAACGAAGCAGATGGTGCTCTGGTCAGCTGGTTCCGACCAGTCGTGAACTTGGGTGTTGCGGATTCGCTAACACCTCACCTGTGTCCATGGTAGGCGTTTGATAGTAGGCCGTGATAGATGAAGCTTGTCCGAGCTTTAATCACAAGGGTGGAGGGGTTGTCCGGCTCTTTGTTTCATGCGTTTTTTCAGTTGAACATCGTGGATACGGAATGGACCCTTCGGGGAGTCCGCACTGGTCCGGATGCATGTTGGGAAGGTTGGTGTCAGGTGGCACTGGATTGCGCAGTGAGCAGACGTGGCGTAGGGCGATCCTGGGGGCTGGTCTGGCTGGTCTGCATTCTACGCTGGCACCCTTCTGGGAGCTCATGGTGTGATTAGCGCGCACTTCAACGGAGAGCAATGATGACCAGCAGGTACTTCTCCTTTCCACTGCGAATGGGGATGGATACTGTCATTGCGACGGGCGTATGGAGGACTCCGCTTTCGGGCTGTTGTGACAGATTGGCCGAGACCCTGCCCACGTTACTAACATGGATGCCAGCTCGCCGATGATGATAGGCGTGCCAAAACTTTGTCTATGTGCGTGGCATCAATATGTCTGTCGCAGGTGTTGTACCCACGTAGGTAGTGCAAACGTAGGAGTAGTTGACACACCAGAGATGACGAAGCAGGTGGTGCTCTGGTCAGCTGGTTCCGACCAGTCGTGAACTTGGGTGTCGCGGATTCGCTAACACCTCACCTGTGTCCATGGTAGGCGTTTGATAGTAGGCCGTGATAGATGAAGCTTGTCCGAGCTTTAATCACAAGGGCTCGTGGTGATCGAGTCTCTTGTTTCATGCGCTCGATACATGTCTGGTGTCGCGAGTGTTCTGCTGGAGTCCGCACTGGTCCCGGATGCATGTTGGAAGGTTGGTGTCAGGTGGCACCTGGATGCGCAGTGAGCAGACGTGCGTATTGCTGATTCTTGGGGCTGGTCTGCATTCTACGCATGCAGCACCCTCCTGGGAGCTCATGGTGATTAGCGCGCACCTTCGCCGAACAATGATGGGGATGATACTGTCTGCGACGGGCTGTCTGAGACTCCGCTTCAGGCTGTGGTGCACAGATTGGCCCGAGACCCTGCCACACGTTTACTTTTCTACTGGATGCCAGCTCGCACCGAGATGATGGCGTGCCAACTTTTGTCTATGTGCGTGGCATCAATATGTCTGTCGTAGGTGTTGTACCCACGTAGGTAGTGCAAACGTAGGAGTAGTTGACACACCAGAGATGACGAAGCAGGTGGTGCTCTGGTCAGCTGGTTCCGACCGGTCGTGAACTTGGGTGTCACGGATTCGCTAACACCTCACCTGTGTCCATGGTAGGCGTTTGATAGTAGGCCGTGACAGATGAAGCTTGTCCGAGCTTTAATCACAAGGGCTCGTGGTGATCGAGTCTCTTGTTTCATGCGCTCGATACATGTCTGGTGTCGCGAGTGTTCTGCTGGAGTCCGCACTGGTCCCGGATGCATGTTGGAAGGTTGGTGTCAGGTGGCACCTGGATGCGCAGTGAGTAGACGTGCGTATTGCTGATTCTTGGGGCTGGTCTGTATTCTACGCAGACAGCACCCTTCTGGGAGCTCATGGTGATTAGCGCGCACCTTCGCCGAACAATGATGACCAAGCAGGTACTTCTCCTTCCACTGAATGGGGATGATACTCTCTGCGACGGGCTGTCTGAGACTCCTCTTCAGGCTGTGGTGCACAGATTGGCCCGAGACCCTGCCACACGTTTACTTTTCTACTGGATGCCAGCTCGCACCGAGATGATGGCGTGCCAACTTTTGTCTATGTGCGTGGCATCAATATGTCTGTCGCAGGTGTTGTACCCACGTAGGTAGTGCAAACGTAGGAGTAGTTGACACCAGAGATGACGAAGCAGGCGGTGCTTTGGTCAGCTGGTTCCGACCAGTTGTGAACTTGGGTGTCACGGATTCGCTAACACCTCACCTGTGTCCATGGTAGGCGTTTGATAGTAGGCCGTGATAGATGGAGTTTGTCCGAGCTTTAATCACAAGGGCTCGTGGTGATTCGAGTCTCTTGTTTTCCTCATGCAAGCCCTCGATACATGTCTGGTCTGTCGCGAGTGTCTGCTGGCCGCATTGGTCCTGGATGTATGTTGGAAGGTTGGTGTCAGGTGGCACATGGATGCGCATGTTTGAGAGACGTGCGTATTGCTGATTTCCTTGGGGCCTTGGTCTGTATTTCTACGCAGCAGCACCCTTCTGGGAGCCATGCTGATTAGCGCGCACTTCACCGAGCAATGATGGACACGCAGTACTTATCTTCCACTCGAAGGGGAGATACTGTCTGCGACGGGCTGTCTGAGGACTCCGATTCCCCCCCCACCCAGGCTGTGCAGTGCACAGATTGGCCCGAGGACCCCTGCCACACGTTTACACGTTTACTTTTCTACTGGATGCCAGCTCGCACCGAGATGATGGCGTGCCAACTTTTGTCTATGTGCGTGGCATCAATATGTCTGTCGCAGGTGTTGTACCCACGTAGGTAGTGCAAACGTAGGAGTAGTTGACACACCAGAGATGACGAAGCAGGGGGTGCTCTGGTCAGCTGGTTCCGACCAGTCGTGAACTTGGGTGTCACGAATTCGCTAACACCTCACCTGTGTCCATGGTAGGCGTTTGATAGTAGGCCGTGATAGATGGAGCTTGTCCGAGCTTTAATCACAAGGGCTCGTGGTGATCGAGTCTCTTGTTTCATGCGCTCGATACATGTCTGGTGTCGCGAGTGTTCTGCTGGAGTCCGCACTTGTCCTGGATGCATGTTGGAATGTTGGTGTCAGGTGGCACCTGGATGCGCAGTGAGTAGACGTGCGTATTGCTGATTCTTGGGGCTGGTCTGCATTCTACGCAGGCAGCACCCTTCTGGGAGCTCATGGTGATTAGCGCGCACCTTCACCGAGCAATGATGACCAAGCAGGTACTTCTCCTTCCACTGAATGGGGATGATACTGTCTGCGACGGGCTGTCTGAGACTCCGCTTCGGGCTGTTGTGCACAGATTGGCCCGAGACCCTGCCACACGTTTATTTTTAAACTGGATGCCAGCTCGCACCGAGATGATGGCGTGCCAACTTTTGTCTATGTGCGTGGCATCAATATGTCTGTCGCAGGTGTTGTACCCACGTAGGTAGTGCAAACGTAGGAGTAGTTGACACACCAGAGATGACGAAGCAGATTAGGTGCTTTGGTCAGCTGTTCCGACAGTGAACTTGGGTGTCACGTATTCGCTAACACCTCACCGGTCCATTGAGGCGTTTGATAGTAGGCCGTGATAGATGGAGCTTGTCCGAGCTTTAATCACAAGGGCTCGTGGTGATCGAGTCTCTTGTTTCATGCGCTCGATACATGTTTGGTGTCGCGAGTGTTCTGCTGGAGTCCGCACTGGTCCCGGATGCATGTTGGAAGATTGGTGTCAGGTGGCACCTGGATGCGCAGTGAGTAGACGTGCGTATTGCTGATTCTTGGGGCTGGTCTGCATTCTACGCAGGCAGCACCTTCCTGGGAGCTCATGGTGATTAGCGCGCACCTTCGCCGAACAATGATGACCAAGCAGGTACTTCTCCTTCCACTGAATGGGGATGATACTCTCTGCGACGGGCTGTCTGAGACTCCGCTTCAGGCTGTGGTGCACAGATTGGCCCGAGACCCTGCCACACGTTTACTTTTAAACTGGATGCCAGCTCGCACCGAGATGATGGCGTGCCAACTTTTGTTTATGTGCGTGGCATCAATCTGTCTGTCGCAGGTGTTGTACCCACGTAGGTAGTGCAAACGTAGGAGTAGTTGACACACCAGAGATGACGAAGCAGGTGGTGCTCTGGTCAGCTGGTTCCGACCAGTCGTGAACTTGGGTGTCGCGGATTCGCTAACACCACCTGTGTCCATGGTAGGCGTTTGATAGTAGGCCGTGATAGATGGAGCTTGTCCGAGCTTTAATCACAAGGGCTCGTGGTGATCGAGTCTCTTGTTTCATGCGCTCGATACATGTCTGGTGTCGCGAGTGTTCTGCTGGAGTCCGCATTGGTCCTGGATGCATGTTGGAATGTTGGTGTCAGGTGGCACCTGGATGCGCAGTGCGCAGGCGTGCGTATTGCTGATTCCTGGGGCTGGTCTGCATTCTACGCAGGCAGCACCCTTCTGGGAGCTCATGGTGATTAGCGCGCACCTTCGCCGAACAATGATGACCAAGCAGGTACTTCTCCTTCCACTGAATGGGGATGATACTGTCTGCGACGGGCTGTCTGAGACTCCGCTTCGGGCTGTTGTGCACAGATTGGCCCGAGCCCCTGCCACACGTTTACTTTTCTACTGGATGCCAGCTCGCACCGAGATGATGGCGTGCCAACTTTTGTTTATGTGCGTGGCATCAATATGTCTGTCGCAGGTGTTGTACCCACGTAGGTAGTGCAAACGTAGGAGTAGTTGACACACCAGAGATGACGAAGCAGGTGGTGCTCTGGTCAGCTGGTTCCGACCAGTCGTGAACTTGGGTGTCGCGGATTCGCTAACACCTCACCTGTGTCCATGGTAGGCGTTTGATAGTAGGCCGTGATAGATGGAGCTTGTCCGAGCTTTAATCACAAGGGCTCGTGGTGATCGAGTCTCTTGTTTCATGCGCTCGATACATGTCTGGTGTCGCGAGTGTTCTGCTGGAGTCCGCACTGGTCCCGGATGCATGTTGGAAGGTTGGTGTCAGGTGGCACCTGGATGTGCAGTGAGCAGACGTGCGTATTGCTGATTCTTGGGGCTGGTCTGCATTCTACGCAGGCACCCTTCCGGGAGCTCATGGTGATTAGAGCGCACCTTCGCCGAACAATGATGACCAAGCAGGTACTTCTCCTTCCACTGAATGGGGATGATACTCTCTGCGACGGGCTGTCTGAGACTCCGCTTCGGGCTGTGGTGCACAGACTGGCCCGAGACCCTGCCACACGTTTACTTCTCTACTGGATGCCAGCTCGCACCGAGATGATGGCGTGCCAACTTTTGTCTATGTGCGTGGCATCAATATGTCTGTCGCAGGTGTTGTACCCACGTAGGTAGTGCAAGCGTAGGAGTAGTTGACACACCAGAGATGACGAAGCAGGTGTTGCTCTGGTCAGCTGGTTCCGACCAGTCGTGAACTTGGGTGTCGCGGATTCGCTAACACCACCTGTGTCCATGGTAGGCGTTTGATAGTAGGCCGTGATAGATGAAGCTTGTCCGAGCTTTAATCACAAGGGCTCGTGGTGATCGAGTCTCTTGTTTCATGCGCTCGATACATGTCTGGTGTCGCGAGTGTTCTGCTGGAGTCCGCACTGGTCCCGGATGCATGTTGGAAGGTTGGTGTCAGGTGGCACCTGGATGCGCAGTGAGCAGACGTGCGTATTGCTGATTCTTGGGGCTGGTCTGCATTCTACGCAGGCAGCACCTTCCTGGGAGCTCATGGTGATTAGAGCGCACCTTCGCCGAACAATGATGACCAAGCAGGTACTTCTCCTTTCACTGAATGGGGATGATACTGTCTGCGACGGGCTGTCTGAGACTCCGCTTCGGGCTGTGGTGCACAGACTGGCCCGAGCCCCTGCCACACGTTTACTTTTCTTCTGGATGCCAGCTCGCACCGAGATGATGGCGTGCCAACTTTTGTCTATGTGCGTGGCATCAATATGTCTGTCGCAGGTGTTGTACCCACGTAGGTAGGGCAAACGTAGGAGTAGTTGACACACCAGAGATGACGAAGCAGGTGGTGCTCTGGTCAGCTGGTTCCGACCAGTCGTGAACTTGGGTGTCACGGATTCGCTAACACCTCACCTGTGTCCATGGTAGGCGTTTGATAGTAGGCCGTGATAGATGGAGCTTGTCCGAGCTTTAATCACAAGGGCTCGTGGTGATCGAGTCTCTTGTTTCATGCGCTCGATACATGTCTGGTGTCGCAAGTGTTCTGCTGGAGTCCGCACTGGTCCCGGATGCATGTTGGAAGGTTGGTGTCAGGTGGCACCTGGATGCGCAGTGAGCAGACGTGCGTATTGCTGATTCTTGGGGCTGGTCTGCATTCTACGCAGGCAGCACCCTTCTGGGAGCTCATGGTGATTAGCGCGCACCTTCGCCGAACAATGATGACCAAGCAGGTACTTCTCCTTCCACTGAATGGGGATGATACTCTCTGCGACGGGCTGTCTGAGACTCCGCTTCGGGCTGTGGTGCACAGATTGGCCCGAGACCCTGCCACACGTTTACTTTTCTACTGGATGCCAGCTCGCACCGAGATGATGGCGTGCCAACTTTTGTCTATGTGCGTGGCATCAATATGTCTGTCGCAGGTGTTGTACCCACGTAGGTAGGGCAAACGTAGGAGTAGTTGACACACCAAGGATAACGAAGCAGGTGGTGCTCTGGTCAGCTGGTTCCCACCAGTTGTGAACTTGGGTGTCACGGATTCGCTAACACCTCACCTGTGTCCATGGTAGGCGTTTGATAGTAGGCCGTGATAGATGAAGTTTGTCCGAGCTTTAATCACAAGGGCTCGTGGTGATCGAGTCTCTTGTTTCATGCGCTCGATACATGTCTGGTGTCGCGAGTGTTCTGCTGGAGTCCGCATTGGTCCTGGATGCATGTTGGAAGGTTGGTGTCAGGTGGCACCTGGATGCGCAGTGAGCAGACGTGCGTATTGCTGATTCTTTGGGCTGGTCTGCATTCTACGCAGACAGCGTCCTCCTTGGAGCTCAGGGTGATTAGCGCACACCTTGGCCGAACAATGATGACCAAGCAGGTACTTCTCCTTCCACTGAATGGGGATGATACTCTCTGCGACGGGCTGTCTGAGACTCCGCTTCAGGCTGTGGTGCACAGATTGGCCCGAGACCCTGCCACACGTATACTTTTCTACTGGATGCCAGCTCGCACCGAGATGATGGCGTGCCAATTTTTGTCTATGTGCGTGGCATCAATATGTCTGTCGCAGGTGTTGTACCCACGTAGGTAGGGCAAACGTAGGAGTAGTTGACACACCAGAGATGACGAGGCAGGTGGCTCTGGTCAGCTGGTTCCGACCAGTCGTGAACTTGGGTGTCACGGATTCGCTAACACCTCACCTGTGTCCATGGTAGGCGTTTGATAGTAGGCCGTGATAGATGGAGCTTGTCCGAGCTTTAATCACAAGGGCTCGTGGTGATCGAGTCTCTTGTTTCATGCGCTCGATACATGTCTGGTGTCGCGAGTGTTCTGCTGGAGTCCGCACTGGTCCTGGGTGCATGTTGGAAGGTTGGTGTCAGGTGGCACCTGGATGCGCAGTGAGTAGACGTGGGTATTGCTGATTCTTGGGGCTGGTCTGCATTCTACGCAGGCAGCACCCTTCTGGGAGCTCATGGTGATTAGCGCGCACCTTCACCGAGCAATGATGACCAAGCAGGTACTTCTCCTTCCACTGAATGGGGATGATACTTTCTGCGACGGGCTGTCTGAGACTCCGCTTCAGGCTGTGGTGCACATATTGGCCCGAGACCCTGCCACACGTTTACTTTTAAACTGGATGCCAGCTCGCACCGAGATGATGGCGTGCCAACTTTTGTCTATGTGCGTGGCATCAATATGTCTGTCGCAGGTGTTGTACCCACGTAGGTAGTGCAAACGTAGGAGTAGTTGACACACCAGAGATGACGAAGCAGGTGGTGCTCTGGTCAGCTGGTTCCGACCAGTCGTGAACTTGGGTGTCACGGATTCGCTAACACCTCACCTGTGTCCATGGTAGGCGTTTGATAGTAGGCCGTGATAGATGGAGCTTGTCCGAGCTTTAATCACAAGGGCTCGTGGTGATCGAGTCTCTTGTTTCATGCGCTCGATACATGTCTGGTGTCGCGAGTGTTCTGCTGGAGTCCGCATTGGTCCTGGATGCATGTTGGAAGGTTGGTGTCAGGTGGCACCTGGATACGCAGTGCGCAGGCGTGCGTATTGCTGATTCCTGGGGCTGGTCTGCATTCTACGCAGGCAGTACCCTTCTGGGAGCTCATGGTGATTAGCGCGCACCTTCGCCGAACAATGATGACGAAGCAGGTACTTCTCCTTCCACTGAATGGGGATGATACTCTCTGCGACGGGCTGTCTGAGACTCCGCTTCAGGCTGTGGTGCACAGATTGGCCCGAGACCCTGCCACACGTTTACTTTTAAACTGGATGCCAGCTCGCACCGAGATGATGGCGTGCCAATTTTTGTCTATGTGCGTGGCATCAATATGTCTGTCGCAGGTGTTGTACCCACGTAGGTAGTGCAAACGTAGGAGTAGTTGACACACCAGAGATGACGAAGCAGGTGGTGCTCTGGTCAGCTGGTTCCGACCAGTCGTGAACTTGGGTGTCACGGATTCGCTAACACCTCACCTGTGTCCATGGTAGGCGTTTGATAGTAGGCCGTGATAGATGGAGCTTGTCCGAGCTTTAATCACAAGGGCTCGTGGTGATCGAGTCTCTTGTTTCATGCGCTCGATACATGTCTGGTGTCGCAAGTGTTCTGCTGGAGTCCGCACTGGTCCCGGATGCATGTTGGAAGGTTGGTGTCAGGTGGCACCTGGATGCGCAGTGAGCAGACGTGCGTATTGCTGATTCTTGGGGCTGGTCTGCATTCTACGCAGACAGCACCCTTCTGGGAGCTCATGGTGATAAGTGCGCACCTTCGCCGAGCAATGATGACCAAGCAGGTACTTCTCCTTCCACTGAATGGGGATGATACTCTCTGCGACGGGCTGTCTGAGACTCCGCTTCAGGCTGTGGTGCACAGATTGGCCCGAGACCCTGCCACACGTTTACTTTTAAACCGGATGCCAGCTCGCACCGAGATGATGGCGTGCCAACTTTTGTCTATGTGCGTGGCATCAATATGTCTGTCGCAGGTGATGTACCCACGTAGGTAGTGCAAACGTAGGAGTAGTTGACACACCCGAGATGACGAAGCAGGTGGTGCTCTGGTCAGCTGGTTCCGACCAGTCGTGAACTTGGGTGTCACGGATTCGCTAACACCTCACCTGTGTCCATGGTAGGCGTTTGATAGTAGGCCGTGATCGATGGAGCTTGTCCGAGCTTTAATCACAAGGGCTCGTGGTGATCGAGTCTCTTGTTTCATGCGCTCGATACATGTCTGGTGTCGCGAGTGTTCTGCTGGAGTGCGCACTGGTCCCGGATGCATGTTGGAAGGTTGGTGTCAGGTGGCACCTGGATGCGCAGTGAGCAGACGTGCGTATTGCTGATTCTTGGGGCTGGTCTGCATTCTACGCACGCAGCACCCTCCTGGGAGCTCATGGTGATTAGCGCGCACCTTTGCCGAACAATGATGACCAAGCAGGTACTTCTCCTTCCACTGATTGGGGATGATACTCTCTGCGACGGGCTGTCTGAGACTCCGCTTCAGGCTGTGGTGCACAGATTGGCCCGAGATCCTGCCACACGCTTACTTTTAGACTGGATGCCAGCTCGCACCGAGATGATGGCGTGCCAACTTTTGTCTATGTGCGTGGCATCAATATGTCTGTCGCAGGTGTTGTACCCACGTAGGTAGTGCAAACGTAGGAGTGGTTGACACACCAGAGATGACGAAGCTGGTGGTGCTCTGGCCAGCTGGTTCCGACCAGTCGTGAACTTGGGTGTCACCTGTGTCCATGGTAGGCGTTTGATAGTAGGCCGTGATAGACGGAGCTTGTCCGAGCTTTAATCACAAGGGCTCGTGGTGATCGAGTCTCTTGTTTCATGCGCTCGATACATGTCTGGTGTCGCGAGTGTTCTGCTGGAGTGCGCACTGGTCCCGGATGCACGTTGGAAGGTTGGTGTCAGGTGGCACCTGGATGCGCAGTGAGCAGACGTGCGTATTGCTGATTCTTGGGGCTGGTCTGCATTCTACGCAGGCAGCACCCATGGTGATTAGCGCGCACCTTCGCCGAACAATGATGACCAAGCAGGTACTTCTTCTTCCACTGAATGGGGATGATACTCTCTGCGACGGGCTGTCTGAGACTCCGCTTCAGGCTGCGGTGCACAGATTGGCCCGAGCCACACGGTTACGGTTCTACAGGATGCCAGTTTGCACCGTGATGATGACGCGCCAGCTTCTGTCTATGCGTGTGGTATCAGTTTATCAGTCGCAGGTGTTGTGCCCTCGTATGTAGTGCACATATAGGAGTAGTCGACGCACCAGTGATGACGAAGCAGGTGCTTCTCCTTCCACTGACAGGTAATAAGAGCCTCTGCAACGGGCTGTCGGAGGTGCTGCGTCCAGCTGGTTCCAATACGTCATGAGCCTGGGTGTCACGGATTCGTTAACACCTCACTTGTGTCCATGGTAGGCGTTTGATACTAGGCCGTGGTAGAGGGAGCTCGTCCGAGTTTTCTTTGTACGGGTTCTTTGTGATCAACGCTCTGCTTTCATGTGCTTGGCACATGTCTAATGTCGCGAGTGTTCTGCTGGAGTCCGCACTGGTCCCGGATGGATGTTGGAAGGTTGGTGTCAGGTGGCACCCAGACGCGCAGTGAGCAGGCTCGGGTATTGCTGATTATTGGTGCTGGTCTGCATTCCACGCATGCAGTGCCTTCCTTGGTGCTCATGGTGCGCAGCGCGCACCTTCGCCGAACAATTCTACAGGATGTGAGTTTGCACCGAGCTGATGACGCGCCAACTTCTGTTTATGCGTGTGGTATCAGTTTATCAGTCGCAGGTGTTGTGCCCTCGTACGTAGTGCACATATAGGAGTAGTCGACGCACCAGTGATGACGAAGCAGGTACTTCTCCTTCCACTGACAGGGGATGAGAGCCTCTGCGACGGGCTGTCTGAGGTGCTGCGGCCAGCTGGTTCCAATACGTCATGAGCACACCTCACTTGTGTCCATGGTAGGCGTTTGATACTAGGCCGTGGTAGAGGTAGCCCGTCCGAGCTTTAATCACAAGGGTTCGTGGTGATCGAGTCTCTGCTTTCATGCGCTCGGCACATGTCTAGTGTCGCGAGTGTTCTGGCGGAGTCCGCACTGGTCCCGGATGCATGTTGGAAGGTCGAGGTCAGGCGGCAACCAGATGCGCAGTGAGCAGACTGGTGTATTGCTGGTTCTTGGGGCTGGTCTGTATTCGACGCAGGCGGGCATGAGCGTCAGAGTCGGAGCCATCTTTGCCGAACAATGATGACCAAGCGGGTACTTCTCCTTCCACTGAATGGGGATGCTAATCTCTGCGACTGGCTGCCTGAGACTCCGCTTCAGGCTGTGGCGCACAGATTGGCCCGGGCCCCTGCCACACGCTGACTGTTCTACGGGATGCTTGTTCGCACCGAGATGATGACGCGCCAACTTCTGTCTATGTGCGTGGCATCAATATGTCGGTCGCAGGTGTTGTACCCACGTAGGTAGTGCAAACATAGAAGTAGTTGACGCGCCATTTTCTGTCTAGGTGCTTGGAATCAATATGTCTGTCGCAGGTGTTGTACCCACGTATGTAGTGCAAACGTAGGAGTAGTTGGCACGCCAGAGATGACGAAGCAGGTGGTGCTGTGGTCAGCTGGTTCCGACCAGTCGTGAACTCGGGTGTCACAGATTCGCTAATACCTCACCTGTGTCCATGGTAGGCGTTTGATAGTAGGCCGTGATAGATGGAGCTTGTCCGAGCTTTAATCACAAGGGTTCGTGGTGATCGAGCGTCTAGTTTCATGCGCTCGGCACATGTCTAATGTCGCGAGTGTTCTGGCGGAGTCTGCACTGGCACTGGTCCCCGATGCATGTTGGAAGGTTGGTGTCAGGTGGCACCTGGATGCGCAGTGAGCAGACCGGTGTACTGCTGATTCTTGGGGCTGGTCTGCATTCTACACAGGCAGTGCCTTCCTGTGTGCTCATTGTGATCAGCGCGCACCTTCGCCGAACAATGATGACCAAGCAGGTACTTCTCCTTCCACTGAATGGGGATGATAATCTCTGCGACGGGCTGTCTGAGGTGGTGCTCTGGTTAGTTGTTTCCGATTTGTCGTGCTTACGCTTGAGGATGTGGTGCACAGATTGGCCCGAGCCCCTGCCACACGCTGACTATTCTACGGGATGCCAGTTCGCACCCGGATGATGACGCGCCAACTTCTGTCTAGGTGCGTGGCACCAATTTGTCCGTCTCAGGTGTTGTACCCACGTAGGTAGTGCAAACGTAGGAGTAGTTGACACACCAGAGATGACGAAGCAGGTGGTGCTTTGGTCAGCTGGTTCCGACCAGTCGTGGACTTGGGTGTCACGGATTCGCTAACACCTCATTTGTGTCCATGCTAGGCGTTTGATAGTAGGCCGTGGTAGAGGTAGCCCGTCCGAGCTTTAATCACAAGGGTTCGTGGTGATCGAGTCTCTAGTTTCATGCGCTCGGCACATGTCTAATGTCGCGAGTGTTCTGGCGGAGTCTGCACTGGTCCCGGATGCATGTGGAAGTGTGGTGTTAGGTGGCATCCAGATGCGCAGTGAGCAGACTTGCGTGTTGCTGATTCCTGGGGCTGGTTTGCATTGTACACAGGCAGTGCCCTCCTGGGTGCTCATGGTGATTAGCGCGCACCTTCGCCGAACAATGATGACCAAGCAGGTACTTCTCCTTCCACTGAATGGGGATGATAACCTCTGCGACGGGCTGTCTGAGACTTCGCTTCAGGCTGTGGTGCACATATTGGCCCGAGCCACTGCCACACATTTACTGTTCTACGGGATGACAGGTCGCACCGAGATGATAACCCGCCATCTTCTGTCTATGTGCGAGGCAGCAATATGTCTGTCGCAGGTGTTGTACCCTCCTAGGTAGTGCCCATGTAGGAGCAGTCGACGCACCAGTGATGACGAAGCAGGTACTTTTCCTTCCACTGACAGGGGATAAGAGCCTCTGCGACGGGCTGTCCGAGGAGCTGCGGTCAGCTGGTTCCAATACGTAATGAGGCCGGGGGTCACGGGTTCGCTAACACCTCACCTGTGTCCGTGGTAGGCGTTTGATAGTAGGCCGTGGTAAAGGGAGCTTGTCCGAGCCTTACTCATAAGGGTTCTCTATGAGCAAGTCCCTTGTTTCATTCGCTCGGCACATGTCTAATGTTCTGGATGCATGTTGGAAGGTTGGTGTCAGATGGCACCAGGATGCGCAGTGAGCAGACTCGCGTATTGCTAATTCAGGCAGCACCCTCCTGGGCACTCATGGTGATGAGCGCACCGAATCGGAAGCACCTTCGCCGAACAATGATGACCAAGCAGGTACTTCTCCTTCCACTGAATGGGGATGATAATCTCTGCGACGGGCTGTCTGAGACTCCGCTTCAGGCTGTGGTGCCCGAGCCACACGTTTACGGTTCTACACGATGCCAGTTCGCACCGTGATGATGACGCGCCACTTTCTGTCTATACGCGTGGCATCAGTTTATCTGTCGCTGGTGTTGTACCCTCGTAGGTAGTTCACATGTTTGAGTAGTCGACGCACCAGTGATGACGAAGCAGGTACTTCTCCTTCCACTGATATGGGATGAGAGCCTCTGCGACGGACTGTCTGAGGAGCTGCGGTCAGCTGGTTCCAATACGTAATGAGGCCGGGTGTCACGGGTTCGCTAACACCTCACCTGTGTCCATGGTAGGCGTTTGATAGTAGGCCGTGGTAGAGAGAGCCCGTCCGAGTTTTTTTCGTACGGGTTCTTTGTGATCATCGCTCTTGTTTCATGCGCTTGACACACGTCTAATGTCGCGAGTGTTCTGCTGGAATCCGCACTTGTCCCCGATGCATGTTGGAAGGTTGGTGTCGGGTGGCACCCGGATGCGCAGTGAGCAGACGTGCGTATTGCTGATTCTTGGGGCTGGTCTGCATTCTACGTAGGCAGTACCTTCCTTGGTGCTCATGGTGATTAGCGCGCACCTTCGCCGACCAATTCTACAGGATGTCAGTTTGCACCGAGGTGGTGACGCGCCAACTTCTGTCTATGCGTGTGGTATCAGTTTATCAGTCGCAGGTGTTGTGCCCTCGTATGTAGTGCACATATAGGAGTAGTCGACGCACCAGTGATGACGAAGCAGGTACTTCTCCTTCCACTGAATGGTGATGATAATCTCTGCGACGGGCTGTCTGAGGAGCTGCGGTCAGCTGGTTCCGTTACGTAATGAGCCTGTGTGTCACGGATTCGCTAACACCTCACTTGTGTCCATGGTAGGCGTTTGATAGTAGGACGTGGTAGAGGGATCCCGTCTGAGCTTTAATCACAGAGTTCGTGGTGATCGAGTCTTTAGTTTCATGCGCTCGGCACATGTCTAGTGTCGCGAATGTTCTGCTGGAGTCTGCACTGGTCCCGGATGCATGTTGGAAGGTTGGTGTCAGGTAGCACCCAGATGCGCAGTGAGCAGACGTGCGTATTGCTGATTCTTGGGGCTGGTCTGCATTCTACGCAGGCAGTACCCTCCTGGGTGCTCATGGCGCTCAGCGCGCACCTTCGCCGAACAATGATGACCACGCAGGTACTTCTCCTTCCACTGAATGGGGATGAGAATCTCTGCGACGGGCTGTCTGAGACTCCGCTTCAGGCTGTGGTGCACAGATTGCCCCGAGCCCCTGCCACACGCTGAGTGTTCTACGGGATGCCAGTTCGCACCGAGCTGATGACGCGCTGACTTCTGTCTATGTGCGTGGCATCACTATGTCTGTCGCAGGTGTTGTACCCACGTAGGTAGTGCAAACGTAGGAGTAGTTGACACGCCAGAGATGACGAAGCAGGTGGTACTCTGGTCAGCTGGTTCCGACCAGTCGTGAACTTGGGTGTCACGGATTCGCTAACACCTCACCTGTGTCCATGGTAGGCGTTTGATAGTAGGCCGTGATAGATGGAGCTTGTCCGAGCTTTAATCACAAGGGCTCGTGGTGATCGAACCTCTAGTTTCATGCGCTCGGCACATGTCTAATGTCGCGAGTGTTGTGCTGGAGTCTGCACTTGTCCCGGATGCATGTTGGAAGGTTGGTGTCAGGTGGCACCCAGATGCGCAGTGAGCAGACGTGGGTGTTGCTGATTCTTGGGCTTGTCTGCATTCTACGCAGGCAGTGCACTCCTGGGTGCTCATGGCGCGCAGCGCGCACCTGCGCCGAACAATGATGACCAAGCAGGTACTTCTCCTTCCACTGAATGGGGATGATAATCTCTGCGACGGGCTGTCTGAGATTCCGCTTCAGGCTGTGGTGCACAGATTGGCCCGAGCCCCTGCCACACGCTGACTGTCCAACGGGATGCCAGTTCGCACCGAGATGATGACGCGCCAACTTCTGTCTATGTGCGTGGCACCAAGTTGTCTGTCGCAAGTGTTGTACCCGCGTAGGTAGTGCAAACGGAAGAGTAGTGGACACACCAGAGATGACGAAGCAGGTTGTGCTCTGGTCAGCTGGTTCCGACAAGTCGTGAACTTGGGTGTCACGGATTCGCTAACACCTCACCTGTGTCCATGGTAGGCGTTTGATAGTAGGCCGTGATAGATGGAGCTTGTCCGAGCTTTAATCACACGGGTTCGTGGTGATCGAACCTCTAGTTTCATGCGCTCGGCACATGTCTAATGTCGCGAGTGTTGTGCTGGAGCCTGCATTTGTCCCCGATGCATGTTGGAAGGTTGGTGTCAGGTGGCACCCAGATGCGCAGTTAGCAGACGTGGGTATTGCTGATTCTTGGGCTTGTCTGCATTCTACGCAGGCAGTACCCTCCTGGGTGCTCATGGCGCGCAGCGCGCACCTTCGCCGAACAATGATGACCAAGCAGGTACTTCTCCTTCCACTGAATGGGGATGAGAATCTCTGCGACGGGCTGCCTGAGATTCCGCTTCAGGCTGTGGCGCACAGATTGGCCCGAGCCCCTGCCGCACGCTGAGTGTTCTACGGGATGCCAGTTCGCACCGAGATGATTGACGACGCGCCAACTTCTGTCTAGGTGCGTGGCACCAAGTTGTTAGTCGCAGGTGTTGTACCCACGTAGGTAGTGCAAACGTAGGAGTAGTTGACACGCCAGCGATGACGAAGCAGGTGGTGCTCTGGTCAGCTGGTTCCGACCAGTCGTGAACTTGGGTGTCACGGATTCGCTAACACCTCACCTGTGTCCATGGTAGGCGTTTGATAGTAGGCCGTGATAGATGGAGCTTGTCCGAGCTTTAATCACAAGGGTTCGTGGTGATCGAGCCTCTTGTTTCATGCGCTCGGCACATGTCTAATGTCGCGAGTGTTGTGCTGGAGTCTGCACTGGTCCCGGATGCATGTTGGAAGGTTGGTGTCAGGTGGTACCCAGATGTGCAGTGAGCAGACGTGCGTGTTGCTGATTCTTGGGGCTTGTCTGCATTCTACGCAGGCAGTACCCTCCTGGGTGCTCATGGCGCGCAGCGCGCACCTGCGCCGAACAATGATGACCAAGCAGGTACTTCTCCTTCCACTGAATGGGGATGATAACCTCTGCGACGGGCTGTCTGAGATTCCGCTTCAGGCTGTGGTGCACACATTGGCCTGAGCCCCTGCCACACGCTGAGAGTTCTATTGGATGCCAGTTCGCACCGAGATGATGACGCGCCAACTTCTGTCTAGGTGCGTGGCACCAAGTTGTCTGTCGCAGGTGTTGTACCCGCGTAGGTAGTGCAAACGGAAGAGTAGTTGACACACCAGAGATGACGAAGCAGGTGGTGCTCTGGTCAGCTTGTTCCGACCAGTCGTGAACTTGGGTGTCACGGATTCGCTAACACCTCACCTGTGTCCATGGTAGGCGTTTGATAGTAGGCCGTGATAGATGGAGCTTGTCCGAGCTTTAATCACAAGGGTTCGTGGTGATCGAGCCTCTTTTTTCATGCGCTCGGCACATGTCTAATGTCGCGAGTGTTGTGCTGGAGTCTGCACTTGTCCCGGATGCATGTTGGAAGGTTGGTGTCAGGTGGTACCCAGATGCGCAGTGAGCAGACGTGCGTGTTGCCTATTCTTGGGGCTGGTCTGCATTCTACGCAGGCAGTACCCTCCTGAGTGCTCATGGCGCGCAGCGCGCACCTGCGCCGAACAATGATGACCAAGCAGGTACTTCTCCTTCCACTGAATGGGGATGATAACCTCTGCGACGGGCTGTCTGAGATTCCGCTTCAGGCTGTGGTGCACAGATTGGCCTGAGCCCCTGCCACACGCTGAGTGTTCTACGGGGTGCCAGTTCGCACCGAGATGATGACGCGCCATCTTCTGTCTGGGTGCGTGGCACCAAGTTGTCTGTCGCAGGTGTTGTACCCGCGTAGGTAGTTCAAACGGAAGAGTAGTTGACACACCAGAGATGACGAAGCAGGTGGTGCTCTGGTCAGCTGGTTCCGACCAGTCGTGAACTTGGGTGTCACGGATTCGCTAACACCTCACCTGTGTCCATGGTAGGCGTTTGATAGTAGGCCGTGATAGATGGAGCTTGTCCGAGCTTTAATCACAAGGGTTCGTGGTGATCGAGCCTCTTGTTTCATGCGCTCGGCACATGTCTAATGTCGCGAGTGTTGTGCTGGAGTCTGCACTGGTCCCGGATGCATGTTGGAAGGTTGGTGTCAGGTGGTACCCAGATGTGCAGTGAGCAGACGTGCGTGTTGCTGATTCTTGGGGCTTGTCTGCATTCTACGCAGGCAGTACCCTCCTGGGTGCTCATGGCGCGCAGCGCGCACCTTCGCCGAACAATGATGACCAAGCAGGTATTTCTCCTTCCACTGAATGGGGATGAGAATCTCTGCGACGGGCTGCCTGAGACTCCCCTTCAGGCTGTGGTGCACAGACTGGCCCGAGCCCCTGCCACACGCTTACTTTTCTACGAGATGCCAGTTCGCACCGAGGTGATGACGAGCCAGCTTCTATGTGCGTGGCAGCAATATGTCTGTCGGAGGTGTTGTACCCACGTAGGTAGTGCCCATGTAGGAGCAGTCGACGCACCAGAGATGACGAAGCAGGTGCTTCTCCTTCCACTGACAGGGGATGAGAGCCTCTGCGACGGGCTGTCTGAGGTGCTGCGACCAGCTGTTTCAAATACGTCATGAGCCTGGGTGTCACGGATTCGCTTACACCTCACTTGTGTCCATAGTAGGCGTTTGATGGTAGGTTGTGGTAGAGGGAGGTTGTCCGAGATTTATCCGTACGTGTAATTTGTGATCGATCCTCTTGTTTCACGCGCTCGGCACATGTTTAATGTCGCGAGTGCTGTGCTGGAGTCTGCATTGGTCCCGGATGCATGTTGGACGGTTGGTGTCAGGTACCCAGATGCGCAGTGAGCAGACGTGCGTGTTGCTGATTCTTGGGGCTGGTCTGCATTCTTTGCAGGTAGTACCCTCCTGGGTGCTCATGGCGCGCAGCGCGCACCTGCGCCGAACAATGATGACCAAGCAGGTACTTCTCCTTCCACTGAATGGGGATGATAATCTCTGCGACGGGCTGTCTGATATTCCGCTTCAGCCTGCGGTGCACAGATTGGCCCGAGCCCCTGCCACACGCTTACTTTTCTACGAGATGCCAGTTCGCACCGAGATGATGACGAGCCAGCTTCTGTCTAGGTGCGTGGCACCAATATGTCTGTCGCAGGTGTTGTACTGTATCCACGCAGGTAGTGCAAGCGTAGGAGTAGTTGACACACCAGAGATGACGAAGCAGGTGGTGCTCTGGTCAGCTGGTTCCGGCCAGTCGTGAACTTGGGTGTCACGGATTTGCTAACACCTCACCTGTGTCCATGGTGAGTAGGCCGTGATAGATGGAGCTTGTGCGAGCTTTAATCACAAGGGTTCGTGGTGATCGAGCCTCTTGTTTCATGCGCTCGGCACACGTCTCATGTCGCGAGTGCTCTTCTGGAGCCTGCATTGGTCCTGGATGCACGTTTGAAGGTTGGTGTCAGGTGGCACCCAGATGCGCAGTGAGCAGACGTGCGTGTTGCTGATTCTTGGGGCAGGTCTGCATTCTTTGCAGGCAGTACCCTCCTGGGTGCTCATGGTGCTCAGCTCGCACCTTCGCCGAACAATGATGACCAAGCAGGTACTTCTCCTTCCACTGAATGGGGATGATAGTCTCTGCGACGGGCTGTCTGATATTCCGCTTCAGGCTGCGGTGCACAGATTGGCCCGAGCCCCTGCCACACGCTTACTTTTCTACGAGATGCCAGTTCGCACCGAGATGATGACGAGCCAGCTTCTGTCTAGGTGCGTGGCACCAATACGTCTGTCGCAGGTGTTATACTGTTTCCACGTAGGTAGTGTAGGCGTAGGAGTAGTTGACACACCAGAGATGACGAAGCAGGTTGTGCTCTGGTCAGCTGGTTCCGACGAGTCGTGAACTTGGGTGTCACGGATTCGCTAACACCTCACCTGTGTCCATGGTAGGCGTTTGATAGTAGGCCGTGATAGATGGAGCTTGTCCGAGCTTTAATCACAAGGGTTCGTGGTGATCGAGCCTCTTGTTTCATGCGCTCGGCACATGTTTAATGTCGCTAATGTTCTGCTGGAGTCTGCATTGGTCCCGGATGCATGTTGGAAGGTTGGTGTCAGGTTGCACCCAGATGCGCAGTGAGCAGACGTGTGTGTTGCTGATTCTTGGGGCAGGTCTGCATTCTTTGCAGGCAGTACCCTCCTGGGTGCTCATGGTGCTCAGCTCGCACCTTCGCCGAACAATGATGACCAAGCAGGTACTTCTCCTTCCACTGAATGGGGATGATAGTCTCTGCGACGGGCTGTCTGAGATTCTGCTTCAGGCTGCGGTGCACAGATTGGCCCGAGCCCCTGTCACACGCTTACTTTTCTACGAGATGCCAGTTCGCACCGAGGTGATGACGAGCCAGCTTCTGTCTAGGTGCGTGGCACCAATACGTCTGTCGCAGGTGTTATACTGTTTCCACGTAGGTAATGTAAGCGTAGGAGTAGTTGACACACCAGAGATGACGAAGCAGGTGGTGCTCTGGTCAGCTGGTTCCGACGAGTCGTGAACTTGGGTGTCACGGATTCGCTAACACCTCACCTGTGTCCATGGTAGGCGTTTGATAGTAGGCCGTGATAGATGGAGCTTGTCCGAGGTTTAATCACAAGGGTTCGTGGTGATCGAGCCTCTTGTTTCATGCGCTCGGCACATGTTTAATGTCGCTAATGTTCTGCTGGAGTCTGCATTGGTCCCGGATGCATGTTGGAAGGTTGGTGTCAGGTTGCACCCAGATGCGCAGTGAGCAGACGTGCGTGTTGCCTATTCTTGGGGCTCTTTTGCATTCTACGCAGGCAGTGCCCTCCTGGGTGCTCGTGGTGATTAGCGCGCACCTTCGCCGAACAATGATGACCAAGCAGGTACTTCTCCTTCCACTGAATGGGGATGATAATCTCTGCGACGGGCTGTCTGAGCCGCTTCAGGCTGTGGTGCACAGATTGGCCCGAGCCCCTGCCACACGCTTACTTTTCTACGAGATGCCAGTTCGCACCGAGGTGATGACGAGCCAGCTTCTGTCTAGGTGCGTGGCACCAATATGCCTGTCGCAGGTGTTATACTGTTTCCACGTAGGTAGTGTAAGCGTAGGAGTAGTTGACACACCAGAGATGACGAAGCAGGTGGTGCTCCTGGTCAGCTGGTTCCGACGAGTCGTGAACTTGGGTGTCACGGATTCGCTAACACCTCACCTGTGTCCATGGTAGGCGTTTGATAGTAGGCCGTGATAGATGGAGCTTGTCCGAGCTTTAATCACAAGGGTTCGTGGTGATCGAGCCTCTTGTTTCATGCGCTCGGCACATGTTTAATGTCGCGAGTGTTCTGCTGGAGTCGGCACTGGTCTCGGATGCATGTTGGAAGGTTGGTGTCAGGTGGCACCCAGATGCGCAGTGAGCAGACGTGCGTGTTGCTGATTCTTGGGGCTCTTTTGCATTCTACGCAGGCAGTGCCCTCTTGGGTGCTCGTGGTGATTAGCGCGCACCTTCGCCGAACAATGATGACCAAGCAGGTACTTCTCCTTCCACTGAATGGGGATGATAATCTCTGCGACGGGCTGTCTGAGACTTCGCTTCAGACTAGGGTGCACATATTGGCCCGAGCCCCTGTCACACGTTTACTTTTTGTACGGGATGCCAGATCGCACCGAGATGATGACGCGCCAACTTTTCTGTCTAGGTGCGTGACACCAGAATATTTGTCGGAGGTTTTGACCCTCGTAGGCAGTACCCATGTAGGAGCAGTCGACGCACCAGTGATGACGAAGCAGTTACTTCTCCTTCCACTGACAGGGGATGAGAGCCTCTGCGACGGGCTGTCTGAGGTGCTGCGACCAGCTGTTTCAAATACGTCATGAGCCTGGGTGTCACGGATTCGCCAACACCTCACTAGTGTCCATGGTAGGCGTTTGATGGTAGGTTGTGGTAGAGGGAGGTTGCCCGAGATTTATTCGTACGGGTTATTCGTGATCGAGTCTCTAGTTTCATGCGTTCGGCACATGTCTATTGTTCTGGATGCACGTTGGCAGGTTGGTGTCAGGTGGCACCCAGATGCGCAGTGAGCAGACTTGCGCACTGCTGATTCTTGCGACGGGTCTGCATTCTACGCAGGCAGCACCCTCCTGGGTGCTCATGGTGATGAGCGCACAGAATCGAAAGCACCTTCGCCGAACAATGATGACCAAGCAGGTACTTCTCCTTCCACTGAATGGGGATGATAATCTCTGCGACGGGCTGTCTGAGACTCCGCTTCAGACTGTGGTGCACATATTAGCCCGAGCCCCTGCAACACGCGTACGGTTCTGAAGGATGCGAGTTTTCACCGTGATGATGACGCGCCAAATTTTGTATACGCGCGTGGCACCAGTTTATCTGCCGCAAGTGTTGTGCCCTCGTAGGTAGTGCGCATGTAGGAGTAGTCGACACACCAGTAATGACGAAGCAGGTACTTCTTCTTCCACTGACAGGGGATGAGAGCCTCTGCGACGGGCTGTCTGAGGTGCTGCGACCAGCTGGTTCCAATACGTCATGATCCTGGGTGTCACGGATTCGCTAACACCTCACCTGTGTCCCTGGTAGGCGTTTGACTGTAGGCCGTGGTTGAGGGAGCTTGCCCGAGATTTATTCGTACGGGTTCTTTGTGATCGAGTCTCTAGTTTCATGCGTTCGGCACACGTCTAATGTCGCGAGTGTTCTGTTGGAGTCCGCACTGGCCCCGGATGCATGTTGGAAGGTTGGTGTCAGGTGGCATCCAGATGCGCAGTGAGCAGGCTTGCGTACTGCTGATTCTTGGGGCTCTTTTGCATTCTACGCAGGCAGTGCCTTCCTTGGTGCTCATGGTGATTAGCGCGCACCGTCGCCGAACAATTCTACAGTATGCCAGTTTGCACCGAGGTCATGACGCGCCAACTTCTGTATATGCGCGTGGTATCAGTTTATGTCGCAAGTGTTGCCCCCTCGTAGGTAGTGCACACGTAGGAGTAGTCGACACACCAGTGATGACGAAACAGGTACTTCTCCTTCCACTGACAGGGGATGAGAGCCTCTGCGACGGGCTGTCTGAGGTGCTGCGACCAGCTGGTTCCAATACGTCATCAACCTGGGTGTCACGGATTCGCTAACGCCTCACCTGTGTCCATGGCAAGCGTTTGATAGGAGGCCGTGGTAGAGGGAGCTCCTCCGAGATTTCATCGTACGGGTTCTTTGTGATCGAGTCTCTAGTTTCGTACGCTCGGCACATATCTAATGTCGCGAGTGTTCTGCTGGAATCCGCACTGGCCCCAGATGCATGTTGGAAGGTTGGTGTCAGGTGGCATCCAGATGCGCAGTGAGCAGGCTTGCGTACTGCTGATTCTTGGGGCTCTTTTGCATTCTACGCAGGCAGTGCCTTCCTTGGTGCTCATGGTGATGTGCGCACATCTACGCCGAACAATGATAGCCAAGCAGGTACTTCTCCTTCCACTGAATGGGGATGATGCTCTCTGCGACGGGCTGTCTGAGACTCCGCTTCAGGCTGTGGTGCGCAGGATTGCCCGAGCCCCTGCCACACGCTTGCTGTTCTACAGGATGCCAGTTTGCACCGAGATGATGGCGCGCTCACTTCTGTCTGTACGCGTGCTGTCAGTTCACCAGTCGCATGCATTGTGTCCTCAAAGGTTTTGCCAAATGCGAACATGTTGATGCATCAGTGATGACAAAGCAGGTGCTTTTCCTTCCACTGACAGGGGATGAGAGCTTTTGCGACGGGCTGTCTGACATGCTGCGGCCAGCTGGTTCCAATACGTCATCAACCTGGGTGTCACGGATCGCTAACACCTCACTTGTATCCATGATAGACGTTTGCCGTAGTACATGGAGCTTGTCCGAGCTTTAATCACAAGGGTTCGTATTGACCCGGTCTCTTGTTTCATGCGTTCGGCACACGTCTAGCGTCGCCAGTGTTATATGCTAGAGTCGACACTAGTCCTGACTGCATGCTGTAAGGTTGTTGTCAGGAGACACCCAGATGCGCAATTAGCAGATTTGTGTACTGATGGTTCTTGTGGTTGGTGTGCATTCTACACAGGCAGTACCTTCCTTGGTTGTCATGGCGATGAGCGCCAGAGTCGGAGGCACCAGGCACCTCCGCCGAACAATGATGACCGAGCAGGTACTTCTCCTTCCACTGAATGGGGATGATAAACTCTGCGACGGGCTGTCTGAGACTCCGCTTCAGGCTGTGGTGCGCACACGTAGGCCCGAGCCTCTGCCACACCCTACGGGACGCCAGTTTGCACCGAGATGATGACGTGGCAATTTCTGCTTATGCGCGTGGCGTCACGTCACCTGTCGCAGGTGTTATACCCGCGTATGCAGTGCACATGTAGGAGTAGTCGACGCACCTGTGATGCGACGGGCTGTCTTTGGTGCTGCGGTCAAGTGGTAGGCGTTTGATAGGAGGCCGCGGTAAAGGGAGCATGTCCGAGCTTCAGTCACGAGGGTTCGTGCTGATCGAGTCTCTTGTCTCATGCTCTAGGCACATGTCCAGCGTCGCCAGTGCTCTGCCTGAATCGACACTGGTTCTGAACGCATGTTGGAAGCTTAGCACCCATATGCGCGGTGAGCAGGCTTGCGGATGCTTATTCTTTCGGCTGTTTTGCATTCGACGCAGGCAGTACCCTCCTGGGTGCTCATGGTGATGAGCGTACAAAGTTGGAAGTACCTTCGTCGAACAATGATGAACAAGCAGGTGCTTCTCCTTCCACTGAATGGGAATGATAAGCTCTGCGACGGGCTGTCTGAAACTCCGCTTCAGGCTGTGGTGCGCAGATTTGCCCGAGCCCCTTCCACACGCTTAATGTTCCATGGGATGCCAGTTTGCACCGAGATGATGACGCGGCAATTTCTGCCTATGCGCGTGGTGTCATCTCATCTGTCGCAGGTGTTGTACTCTCTCCGTATGTAGTGTTCATGTAGGAGTAGTTGACGCACCGGTGATGGAGAAGCAGGTACTTCTCCTTCCACTGACAGGGGATGAGAGCCTTTGCGACGGGCTGTCTGACGTGCTGCGGTCAGCTGGTTCCAATACGTCATGAGCCTGGATGTCATGGATTCGCTGACACCTCACCTGTGTCCGTGGTAGGCGTTTGATAGTAGACCGTGACAGATAGTAGGGTCGAGCTTTAATCACAAGGGTTCGTGGTGATTGAATCTCTTGTTTCATGCGCTCGGTACATGTCTGGTGTCACGAGTGTTTTGCCAGAGTTGACACTGATCCCGACAGCATGTTGGACGGTTGGTGCCAGGCGGCACCAAGATGCGCAGACAGCATGTTAAGAACTGTTGCTTCTGTGGGCTGGCCTGCATTCAAAGCAGGCCGTTCCCTCCTGGGTGTCTTCGGTCATGAGGGCCAGAATCGTAGGTTCTTGGCCGGACAATGATTACCAAGCAGGTACTTCGCCTTCCACTGAACGAAGATGAGAATCTCTGCGACGGGCTGTCTGAGGACCCGCTTCTGGTTGAGACCCGAGACCCTGCCACAAGCTTTTCTTGTCGCTTCGCTCATTCTGCCAGCCTATACAGTATCTTTGGCGCTACATGTTTGTGTGCTCGTGGCGAGCGAGACGGAAGAGGATGATGATGATGCTGATGATGCTGATGGGAGGAGGAAGACGAGGAGGAGGAGGAGGAGGAGCAGGACCATATTGAATCCAAGAGTCATCAACGATGTTGTAAGAAACCCTCCCTCCAAGCTCCCTCTTCATAGGTCCCTACATCGGTTCATTTCCATTGAAGGAGCTCCCTCTTTGGAAGACAACCGTTCGAAAACCATGCAGCATGCCAACACATTGTTCTCGGGATTCTAACGCCACGGATCAACCTGACTGTTGCGTGTTGACAATCCGGATTCGTGCCAGAACGTCCTCCCTGGGATTTCAACACAGCGAATCAACATAACTGTTGCACCCGCGTAATCCTGAATCCTTTCAATACAAAATTTCGGGCACGCTGATGATGGGAATTCGTGAAATTCTTGCAATGTTTTACAACGAATGTGCGCCGCGCTAAGGCGGGAGCCACATCTTGAAAAGGAGCGTCCTCAATCCGTGAAGTTCTGGCATTTTTTTGTTATGTGCGCCACGCTCAGGCGAGAGCCACATTTTGAAAACGACCCGCCCTCAATCCGTGAAATTCTGGCATATTTAAAACGAATGTACGCTGCGCTAAGGCGAGAGCCATATCTTGAAAAGGAACCGCCCTCAATCCGTGAAACTCTTGCAAATTCTGAAAACGAATTGAAAACCACCCGCCCTCAATCCGTAAAGCTCTTGCATTTTTCCCAACCATCCTGTGGTGTTGGGTCCTCGTTTTGAAGAGACGGTGCCCTGCGTTCCCCTCCTTCCTCCTCCCCCTCCTCCCCCTCCTTGCCTCTGCTCTCGGCACACCTCTCACGCGTTTCGTAGCCCCATAAGGAGCTCCACCGAAGGCCCCAGTGGGGGTGTTCGCATGCGGTTCCCCCACCCAGGGCAGCGTTTCGTGGCCCCATAGGGAGCTCCACCGAAGGCCCCAGTGGGGGTGTTCGCATGCTGTTCCCCCACCCAGGGCAGCGTTTCGTGGCCCCATAGGGAGCTCCACCGAAGGCCCCAGTGGGGGTGTTCGCATGCGGTTCCCCCACCCAGGGCAGCGTTTCGTGGCCCCATAGGGAGCTCCACCGAAGGCCCCAGTGGGGGTGTTCGCATGCGGTTCCCCCACCCAGGGCAGCGTTTCGTGCCCCATAGGGAGCTCCACCGAAGGCCCCAGTGGGGGTGTTCGCATGCGGTTCCCCCACCCAGGGCAGCGTTTCGTGGCCCCATAGGGAGCTCCACCGAAGGCCCCAGTGGGGGTGTTCGCATGCGGTTCCCCCACCCAGGGCAGCGTTTCGTGGCCCCATAGGGAGCTCCACCGAAGGCCCCAGTGGGGGTGTTCGCATGCGGTTCCCCCACCCAGGGCAGCGTTTCGTGGCCCCATAGGGAGCTCCACCGAAGGCCCCAGTGGGGGTGTTCGCATGCGGTTCCCCCACCCAGGGCAGCGTTTCGTGGCCCCATAGGGAGCTCCACCGAAGGCCCCAGTGGGGGTGTTCGCATGCGGTTCCCCCACCCAGGGCAGCGTTTCGTAGCCCCATAGGGAGCTCCACCGAAGGCCCCAGTGGGGGTGTTCGCATGCGGTTCCCCCACCCAGGGCAGCGTTTCGTGGCCCCATAGGGAGCTCCACCGAAGGCCCCAGTGGGGGTGTTCGCATGCGGTTCCCCCACCCAGGGCAGCGTTTCGTGGCCCCATAGGGAGCTCCACCGAAGGCCCCAGTGGGGGTGTTCGCATGCGGTTCCCCCACCCAGGGCAGCGTTTCGTGGCCCCATAGGGAGCTCCACCGAAGGCCCCAGTGGGGGTGTTCGCATGCGGTTCCCCCACCCAGGGCAGCGTTTCGTAGCCCCATAGGGAGCTCCACCGAAGGCCCCAGTGGGGGTGTTCGCATGCGGTTCCCCCACCCAGGGCAGCGTTTCGTGGCCCCATAGGGAGCTCCACCGAAGGCCCCAGTGGGGGTGTTCGCATGCGGTTCCCCCACCCAGGGCAGCGTTTCGTAGCCCCATAGGGAGCTCCACCGAAGGCCCCAGTGGGGGTGTTCGCATGCGGTTCCCCCACCCAGGGCAGCGTTTCGTAGCCCCATAGGGAGCTCCACCGAAGGCCCCAGTGGGGGTGTTCGCATGCGGTTCCCCCACCCAGGGCAGCGTTTCGTGGCCCCATAGGGAGCTCCACCGAAGGCCCCAGTGGGGGTGTTCGCATGCGGTTCCCCCACCCAGGGCAGCGTTTCGTGGCCCCATAGGGAGCTCCACCGAAGGCCCCAGTGGGGGTGTTCGCATGCGGTTCCCCCACCCAGGGCAGCGTTTCGTGGCCCCATAGGGAGCTCCACCGAAGGCCCCAGTGGGGGTGTTCGCATGCGGTTCCCCCACCCAGGGCAGCGTTCGTGGCCCCATAGGGAGCTCCACCGAAGGCCCCAGTGGCTGTCTCGCATGCGGTTCCCCCACCCAGGGCAGCGTTTCGTGGCCCCATAGGGAGCTCCACCGGAGGCCCCAGTGGCTGCTCTCGCATGCGGTTCCCCCACCCAGGGCAGCGCTTCGTGGCCCCATGGGGAGCTCCACCGAAAGCCCCCGTGGCGCAGTTCGCATGCGCTTCCCCCACCCAGGGCAGCGTTTCGTGGCACCATGGGAGCTCCACCGAAGGCCCCAGTGGCGCAGTTCGCATGCGGTTCCCCCACCCAGGGCAGCGTTTCGTAGCCCCATAGGGAGCTCCACCGAAGGCCCGCCCCGGTGGCGCAGTCCGCATGCGGTTCCCCCATCCAAGGCAGCGCTTCGTGGCCCCATATGGAGCCCCACCGAAAGCGGCACCCACAACGCGTTACCAACAATTGCTTATGGTTGGGTCTTTCGCCAGGATAATTTTTAAACGTTTGTGCGCCGCGGTAAGGCGAGAGCCACATCTTCATTTGAAAACCACCCGCCCTCCATCTGTGAAGCTGTTGCCAATTTTCAAGCTTCAGAGTCGTAAGTGGTGAGGAAGTGTCAGGCGAAACGCCCGGCCCGCCCTAAAAACTGGCCTCGGGGTGCAACAGGGAAAACTTATTCGTAAGGAAACAATGGTGGAGGAGGAGGAGGAGGAGGGAAAGGGAGAGGAGGAGGAGGAAGGAGAGGAGGAGGGAGGAGGAGGAGGAGGGAGGAGAGGGAGAGGGAGTGGAGGAGGAGGAGGAGGAGGAGGAGGGAGAGGAGGGGGAGGAAGAGGGGAGGATGAGGAGCAGGCCTCTCGGTGGCTTCTTGGGGGCATTCTTGGGGCCCCACTGGGCCGTGGACAAGACCTCTCGGCGGCCTCTTTGGTGGTATTTGGGAACCTCCTGGGTCCCCTTGGGGGCCTTTTGGGGCCTCTTGGGGGGGGGGGTCTTTTGGGCTCCGGGAGCCTCCGAGGGCCTGCTGGCGGTCTCGGGGGCCATCTGTCGGGGAAGGGTTCGCCGTGTCGGTTCGGACGCTCTCTCGGGGCCCTCTTGGGAGCCTCTTGGGGGCCCTCTTGAGAGGCCTCTTGGGCTGTCTTAGGGCCTTCTTTGGCCGTCCTGGGGCCGTTCTGGGAGCCTGTTGGTCTGACTTGGGGCGATGGTTGGGGCATCTTGGGCCGACTTGGGCGGTCGCCAGCCCGAAAAAGCAAGAGGCTTATGCCATTACGCCTAGAAGAGGGGATGTGCAGCTTCCTATTTCGTATGTGTTCTTTGTGCTTCCCTTCGCGCTGCCTGCGTGTGTTTGTCGCCGATTCGTTCTCGTCTGCTGCCGTTGCGGGGCTTCTCGGGGGCCTCTTGGAGGCCTCTTGGCGGCCTCCTGGGGGCCTTCGGAAGGGGCTCCCGGCCCTTTTTTCGGTACCTTGTGGGGGAGGTCTCAGGAGGCCCCTGCGAGGTCCCCGTCTTGGGCCTCTCTTGACTTAAAATTGAATGCGCCGAGAGGGGGCATTTATATCATGCGTTGTTTGTACCGCTGCCGCCTTGGCTCAAGGCGGCGCTGCCCCATTGTCCTGTGCATCAGCGGTACATCTTTTGCGGTGGCGTGCAGGAAAGGGGCATGTTCCTTTTCACCGCCACCACCACCATCCTACCCCTGTAACCTTTTTACAATATACCACATTAGGATGAGTTGGCGACCCTCGTTCCGACTTGGTGGCTGGCCAGTCGCACCCGCGGCGGTTCTGCTCGCTCCCGCCCTCGACGCTATGACATTCTACCTCATCTGCGCCAAGCACCATCCCTACCGCAGCGGAAGCCATTTCGAGGACAAGATCATGGTGGGCGCCTTCCGGGACGTCCACGTTTCCGGCACCAAGCTTGACGCTACCACTGCGGCCCCACCAACACCTACGTGGGCCCTATGCGCGCGGGGGGGTTCGACCGCGTTGCCGAAAACTTCCCCTAGTACTCCGACCTCCACTTGGACAAGTTCTTGCTCGACAGCATCCAGGTTCACGAGCGCGCGAGGAGCCTCGACCGCTACTACGGCGACTCAGACTGCTACTACAACTTATCCGAGTGCGCAGCTACCCACGCAGCTTCAACACGCGAGCGCGGGAACTCGACCGACTACCTCTTCGTCGAGATCGAACAGCGCCAGCTGGCGAACCTCTCAATCCCTAGCTGCTCATGGACGCGCGACCGCTACTTCCACTACAACTACCTCATCCAATATCTTCACCTTGCGCTTCCACTTACTTGGGCTTCGCCATCTACGGGCTCGTGGCTGCCACCAAAGGTGTCAACATCGGCCGCGTGATGGGGGGCTCGCGGGCGACCAGAGGAGGGGCCCCTCCTGGGACCCCGCCGGGGGTGTCCCATGCCGCGCGCGGACGCGCGCGTGGATCAACGTCCGTTCGTCGCGGTCGACGCCGTCCCAGCATGCGGCTGCCCCACGACGCTGCCTGCAGGGCTTAGCACGCAGCGTCGCTGCGATGATCCCGTCGGGCGCGATCAACTTCGGGGCCGAGGTCAACGGAGGGAGGGCGAATCCAGTAACATGCTTGTCTTTCTCTTGGCGCAGACATTTAAAGGTTTGGAAAACGAGCGCCAATTTCGGCAGGTGGAGGAGAGATGGATTTCACGGTCCGCAGCAATGAGCGCGTCGATGGCGTTCTTGCGGGTTGGGGGATTACTCGCGTGGAGGCAGAGACACTTGATTTCTATTAGATAACTTTCACTTGCTGGTTGCTAATGTCGTCAGAGCCGTGCGAGTTCCCTCGCGCGAGGTATCTTCGCTTCTTCGACCTCTCCACGGTGTGGCGCCGCGTGCCCGGCAATAATCTGACCAGTTACTGGGGGCAAGTTGATGGCGACTGCGCATCGTTCGGCGCGCGTCGGGCAACGTCGCCCACCTCGCGGGTGGTCCAGTCAGGGTTGAGATGCGCCTCGCCGGCGCTGCGCCCTTGGAGGTGATGCCCGAGCTGGCGCGACCGCTCAGCCTGAAGCGCCAGCGTCCGGATCTTTGATGGCTGCAGCGCCATGTGGCCCTCAAGGCGCTCAGGGGTACTTGGCCGCCCAGGCGCTGCTCGCTGCGGCGGCGGCCCCGACGGCGCCGCCGGCTGCTCCAGCCGCAACTTCCCGGGGGGGCCCCGCGGAGGAGGGCGAGAGTGGAGCGGGCCGTGACACTATCGCTTTCGTGGGTCATGCCGATTGCACTTTGGGTAATCTTGCAGACTTGCCCGAGACCGAGCGCGCCCAGGAGCTCCGTTGCCCCGGGCAGTGCCGTCGTGGCCGCTGGGGGCGCTGCGCGCGCAAACCTATTCGGCGCGTCCGCAGGTTCGTTGGGCGGGCCTTCGAAGGGCAGGGTGTTCGGTGGCGTTGCGGGCGCCGGCGTCTCGCGGGCAAGGGCGCCCGGGCGCGCGCGACCGTCCTCGGCGACGACGCGCGCGAGAAGCGGTTCTTCGATGGCCGCGGCAAGGGGCGCGGCCGAGGCCCCGGGCACCGACGGAGATCGTCTGTCAGAAGCAAGTTCGGAGACGGAGTTCCATCGGAAAAGGCGGCGAGGTCATGGCGTGCTACATTTGCGTGTCATCTCAAGTACTGGTGCGTGATTGTCCACAAATGGCAGGTGAAGGCGCCCCCGCGGAATATTCTGTGTTCTCCTGCGCGGCCGGGTGCGTGGGCCGGCCGGAGTACAATTGACAAGAGCAGCTATATTTCATTCAGGACGCCGATCAGTGCCGCCGCGTGATCTTCGATAATGTTGTGGAGCAGTGCAACGTGCGCCGACGCTGTTGGATCAGCGATTGTCGTGGGGGCGCGACCCGAACGGCGCCTCGATCCGCGGCGCAGGAAATTGAGCGCACGCGCGACATTGAGTGCGATATCGTCGATGTCAACGATCGCGGGCCTGATCCATGTGCAGCGTCATCGTCGCGACCTGGTTGGGTCGGCTCGACCCGTTGACCCGCGCGCGCCACCGCGTGCTGACGAACCCGAGGTTGCGTGCCGTATCATCTTGGTACGTGGTTATTGTCGCGAGCGCCCATGGGGCGCAGTGGCGGAGGGTAGGCGCATGCCGTGCCTGTCAAACAGCTACTTGGTTGGCTTAGATGTTGAAGCAGCTGAACATCCAGCGTGCAAGTCGCGATTTTGGCAGAACAGGATCTTGCCATGTGCTTCGTGAAAGTAAGCGTCGGCAGAAAGAGCGCGTCGATCACGGCGAAGAGAACAATACCTATGCATCCCAGACGTACTATCCAACGCGCATGGTCTGAACCCGCCCATTTTTCTATAGCGATGGGGACGATGGGGATGTTGAGGCCGTAGATATTTAGGGCCCTGCTCTCGACGTCGCCCCCTTGATGGCAACGGCCAAGAGCCCGCCGTCATGCTAGCTCGCGATGCCCCGGGAAATGGATTGCTCTGACGAGGAGCCAGTCAACGCGCCAAACGATTGGTGGAACAGATCTATCGTTGGCGATCTTCGATTTGTCGAGGGACGAGCGCAGCTCAGCGAGCGTGATATTTTTGCGAATCACTTAGGTCTCCCTGCTGAGGGGCTCGATCATCATTGGCGCAGGTGATTTGTGGCGTGCGCCGCATGTGTCGCCGCCCTCCCTCGCCCGCGCCATGCGGCCCCATTTCCTTGCCGAACTGGGCAAGGTTTCATATCCAATCCAGTCTCGCGGCCCATGGAAGTGCTGACCCTGTTGCGACGCACGGGGAACTCTGCAGATCGCGCTGGATTGCCGAATCCACTGTGGACGCGTGCCGAGAATGCCGGGCGTGGGCCCGTTCCGGCACCCCCACTTCGTCATCGTTGAGCTTGCCCCGCAGATTCAATGATGCAGCTGCCCGCGGCAGATTCTGCTGCGGGAAGCACGTTGCCATCGGCTTGATCCGCCGCTGAATCAGGCGCGCCAGCGGCGGCGGCGTCCCCGGCAAATCCCAGGGCGCACTCCTGGGCGCCTAATGCAAGTGTCGGGTGCAGTGCATCGCGCGTTCGAGGTATCCTACTGTCGCGGTGACATGGGGGCCTCAACAACGACGGCGCCAAGAGCCAGTTCAAATCATTGTGAGCCGAATTTTGCGCGCGCTTCAGGTCTGCGCGCCGGCGCTATTGAGGCCCGGCGTGGCGCTCTCCGAAGTGTCATGCGCGCCGTGGGAGATCCCCGGACAGACGTGGCGTCCGCAATGGTGTCCTCGGGCAAATGGCCTCGACCATTCCCCCGTGTGTCGCATGCTCTCTATGTGGCGCGCTTTCTCCATGTAGCGCGTGTGCCGGTTGGCGACCTCCTGTGCTTTCTGATTCCGAACGGCCAGGTATTGCAGAACCCGAGTCAGCAGGCCAGGATCGCAAACGTCGCATTCGCGAGGTTGCCCCAGAAGCTATAATTCCAGCCGCTGCAACAGGCGTGGTGAAGAGGGCCCACAAGACGAAAACCAAGGCGGACGTCTACAGTTTTTTTCTTCCACTTTGTAGATTTCCACCTGCCAGCTACCGCCAAGCATGACCATGGTGGGTTGAATGGTCCCCGCGCCGTCGCCGAGGTCAACTTAGGAGGGGCAAGGACAGACGCAAAACCGTCGATCCCTGGGATTATGTAGGAAGAGGAGTGGAATCTTGTAATCGAGACCGTGTGGAAGCACGTGGGGGATTGGGAGATTCGCCCATGCATTGGCGTGCTCCCAGGCCCTCTCATCAACGAGGGGCGTGGGCAATTTGTGGCCAGATCTTGGAACGGAGAGGTCGCGCTGCTGGGCTGACCTTTTGCGTTGACTTGTTCATGGAAGGTGTCTATTGTCCGCGAACTTGAGATGTGCAACATGGCCATGCGAACCCTCGTCATATGCATCGCTGCCCTCCCCGCAGGGGGGGGGGGCCATTACGTTTGGCTGCGTCTTCGACCGCGAGAAAGTATATCCGACGTCTTGGGGTAGCGCGCTTGGCCCGAAAGTGCGCGTGGCGTTGCAGTGCGTCGTTCGGGCCCACGTTGGGGCCGAGAGTGTTATAGCCGCGCGGCTGGCCAACAGCGTCTAATCCTTACCGACCTTCCGTGGAGCAGATCGGGGTGCGCCCATCTCTTGCGACGGCAATTTCCAGTCAGGCTTCCACTTCTGCGAGTCTACCAACGCCTCCTTCAACGTCGGGAACATCACAGGCAGTAGCCATGCTTGCATCGCACAGTGCCTAATTGCAAGTAGACCCGTCCACTCGTCCGACTGGGGCTTTACTCGATTACCTGGCCTTGCCGATGGCCTTCGAGACAGTGGTGGCAACAGAGATGCGAGCGATCTTGAGGCACCAGCGGGGCCTGAGCGTAGACGCGGTCATCTATCGACGGCCGAAGAGAGTGATGACGAACAAGAGGAATATGCCATTATCTTACTTTTTTGGTGCCGGCAACTTACGGATACCGATCGCACGTGTGGGAAATCGTGCGCTCTTACCGAACAGCTCAAGGGCCCCCATTCGATCTCCCATCCCTGTGATGCCTGCAATTACGGCAGTCGTTTCATATGAGCATGAGGAACGCATTTTCGAACAGGACCACACCGACCTACATTATCATCAAAAGCGTGATGTCATGTTCTCCACGCCAGCATTCTGGGCCCCCTGTGGTGGCCATCAGCGTATCGGAGAACGATGGCCGTTGCAACTGTGATCTTGACTCAGACGAGCACGGCGGGTTTACCGCATCAGGCTTCGCCGGGGGCATGGGGGATATTGTATTCGAAGGGCCCCATGTATAAGCCATGCCCTCCCGTGAGGTGGCCATTGCCCGCGCGTGCGTCTCGGCCGAAGGCAAGTCAAACGAGCCGTGGTAGCCGAGGAAGACGATCTGCTGTCATTTGGCATGGTATCATCGACGACCCGAAGCAGGTGGCATCAGCATTCTTGGCAGAGCTCAAATTATGGTTGGACAGCCGATGTGTCATTGCATCAGGGCCCAGGGCGTCATGACATCAAGGTGCGTGTGCTAGTGGAAGTTCGTGGAGACCGGCTCGAGGATCATCGGGGAGATCATGCGGCTTCGCCTTGTATCGCGAAGCTTCATGGGCCATGCAGTTGTCTCCGTGGAAACTTCCCAGGAACAGCGCGGCGTGCCTCCCTGCGCTTGTTGGCAAGTGGAGCAGCGCGCCGCCCGGATGGGATCTGGTCAGGTCCTCGGAGGTCTCGTGCGCAGAGAACTGGTCGACGCTGCGGGCGAGCGGGCGCGTCGCGTACTCCCCCCGGCCCCTTGGCAGTGCCGCCGTGCTTCGCACCCTGCCCGGTGTCCTGGGTGACGATGAATCGCGATGCTGCGTGAAGTTCTTCAGCCCCATGGAGCCTGTTCTTTTAACGTCGGCCTCGAGTCCGCCTCCTGCGAGCGGGAGATCGAGGCCGCCGAGGACCTGCTCGCGGCCGAGCATGTCGACGACATCAATGATAGGCAATGATATATCACAGCGATGTGCACGTCGAGCAGGTGAGAAGGCATTCTGCACATTCAAGTTGAACAAACACCAATGCAAACAGCGCTGTTCGAAATACCAGGAAGCAGAATGGGGGCGCGATTAAGGGCGAGTGCGTCGAGCAACTGCGCCCCTTTTTGCATCGCGATCTTCTTCGAGGTTCTCCAGGCGCGAAAGCTAATTATATTTATCCGCGCCGTTTTTGTTAGCCTTCGCGCCCCCCCCCCCCCTCCTTGGGCACTCCGCGTTGACGCAATTTTGCTTCGCGGTGTATTGTGTTCTCTTGCAGCGTGTCCTCGCGCACTACTAGCGTGCAGGCGAGACGCCTGGGCGCCTTTGCCCGCTTGCAGCTGCCGCAGCCCAAGAGCGTCGCCTGCAAGGCCGCGGCCCCCGATGGCGCCGTGGACCCGCGCGGCGACGCGACTCCGCATGTCGGAAGTTGACCAGTGAAGAAGACGACGAGACCAAGTGCCGCGGCCCCAGTGGGCGCAATTTGCCGCTTCGTGGACGCAAGATTTTAGTGTGTGTGTGGAGGTTGTGCGCTGCGGCGTCGGCCTCTGCAAATCCCATCGCTGTCGGGCCATGTCCAGCTGCGCTGGCGAAGCACCTGCTGCCGCTCACAGTCTGGGCGAGTGCTACCTTACTCTGTCAGCAGTAGACGAGATCATGAAGGGGTCTCTGAGTCCCTCCGAGCTCGCGCGCCTCGGGGGAGGCGGCGGGCTCTGCACTCCGGTGTGCTTCGCGATAGGTGCCGACGCCGGATCAGTGCATGCGTTCCTGTTCCAGCAGAGATCTCAGCGCGCCCGCTGAGCATGCGAAGTTGCAACCTATCACATTGATGAGAACTCCCGGGCCTAGGCAGTGCCCGCAGTGCGCGCTGGCGCCATCGACCGCGACTTACTTCTGCGAGCCAAGGCCGGTGCCAGAGCGACGAGCGTGAAGTGGGGTCTTCTGTTCCTCATCGAGACAGATGCAGCAGTGTGCCTCCCATTGCCGACAGATTACCGCCCTGGCTGCTTGCGCGACTGGATGGGCCCTGGAGGTCTGGCGGGCAATTTATTTTCAGCCGCGCTGTGCGTAGAGAGTGGGGGCCCTCTTGCCGGCCCCCTGCCGAGCTTTCGCGGGCCCGCGATTGCTCGGGGAGGGTGCGTTTCCGCGCCCGCCTTCCCTCCCCGTCGTCGCCGATTCGCGACCTCGTTCAATCTGTTCTGCGCCGATCTGGGGTCAGCCCTCATCGGTCCGTCTTTCTCAAGCTGCATCTGTCAGCTTGCTTCTGCCCGATACTCTGGTTCCGAGGGGCGCGGTCCATGAAAATGTGGCATGTTTCCACGCGCTTTTGTTTTTTTTTGCGCGCTGCGTCGGTGGTCGAAGCTTTCGGTTTCCGATCCCCTTTGCTTTCGCGAGCGCTGCTTTGGGCCGATGCTATAAGGTGGCGACGGTCGAACTCAGGCCCCCCTCTTTGACGTGGACGGAATGCCCCGATGGGGCCGTTTATGCCATGTGCTGTTCGTGCCGCCAACGCGTCCGGTCAAGGCGGTGCCGCCCCTTTGCCTGTGCCATCAGCGGTGCATCATTTGCGGCGGTGTGCAGGAACGAGGCCGCCACCGCCGCGTTCGTACCCTGTAGCCCTGAGACGGCGACTCCAGCTTCGCTTTTTCGGGCCCTTGTCGGGGCCCTCGTGAAGGCTTCGTTGTGGTCGTCTTGTGCTGTCCTCGAGCTCTGCTGGGCTGTCTCGGGGTCTCCTCTCTTGGGGGCCTATTGGGCCGGCTGGGTCCTGTGTGGGGCAGCCTCGCGGGCTCGCGGGTGCTCGTGGGATTTCAGTCGCCCGCCAAGGCGAACAGACGGACGTCATTCAAGCACCTGGTGAGAATACGTAATTATGGTGTCTTCTTGTCCTCTTGGAGGTCCTCTCGGGGCCCTCTCGTGGTGTCGTGGGCGCTGTCTGGGTCGCCTGGAGGCCACCTTTTGGTCTTCTGTTGCCTCTCTCCAGCGTGTTGGAACTCTCGAGCCACCATGCAAGGCATTTAGGGCAGTTCAGACCCGCGGAGGGTGGATTTGGAAGGTCGGATGGCCCTACGGGGTGCGTTGACGGGGTTGTCCCCTCCCCGTCCCCCTCTTCGGCGAGATTTGACATTCCCTGGGGAGACGGGGGGGGGGCAAATCATTTCACACGCGTTTCCGCCCCTGGCAAGCAGAGGTCGGTGGAGTGTTCTATGGGGCTTCTTTCAGCTTGCGCCAAGATGATGACGCGCCAACTTCTGTATGTATGCGAGGCGTCAGTTCATCTAGCGCAGGTACTGTGCCCTCACAGGTGCTACACCAATCACAAGAACATTATGCAACAGTGATGACGAAACAGGTTCTTTTCCTTCCGCTGACCGGGGATGAGAGCCTCGGCGATGGGCTGTCTGAGGTGGTGCTTTGGTGAGCTGGTTTGAATTCGTAGTGAATTTACGTTCCGTGTTCACTAACACTTCTCCTGTTGCCGTGGTCGGCGTTGGAGAGTAGGCCGTGATACGGGGGAACCGGTCCGAGCTTTAATCACAAGGGTTCGTGGTGATCGAGTCTTTTGTTTCATGCGCTCGGCACATGTTTTATGTCGCGAATGTTGTGATAGACTCGGCACTGGTCGCGTCTGCATGTTGGAACGTTGCCGCGAGGCGGCATCCAGATGCGCAGAAAACAACTTGTGTACTGTTGCTTGATCTTGTAGCTGGTCAGCCTTCGAAACAGGCAGTTTCCTCCTGGGTGCTTATGGTCATGAGCGCTCGGGTCGGAGGTACTTGGCCGAACAGTGCGCTGCCTGGGGGCTTTTCATGGCCTTTCGCGGGTTTCGTGGGGCCCTTTGGTGGCATGTTGGGGGTCTTGTTGCCATCTTGTTAAGGGTCTCCCAGGGTTCCATCGAAGTCTTCCTGTTGGGCCGATCTTGGAGCCCCCTTGAAGGCATTTGTGGCCGCCTTTGTGGCCTCTTGGGCTGTCGTGGGGGTCTCTTTGGCCGTCTTAAGCCGGTGTGGGGGAGCCTCCTTGGGCCGTCATGGGCTTTCAGAAACCCAAGAAGGGATCGTTCACCAACTTAGTGAGAATACATGACTTTCGCGTCTTGCGGCCCTCTTGAAGGTCCTCTTGGGGCCCTTCTGCGGTGTCGTGGGTGCTTCTTGGGCCGTCTGGAGGCCACCTTGGGTCTTTTTGTTGCCTCTCCAGCTTGTCGGCTTTCTTGTGCAACCTTAGAAAACAGTTTGGGCTTTTGCAGGCCGTGGAGGGTGGGTTTGGAGGCTCCGAGGAGTGCGTTGACGAGCTCGTCCCCTCTTGTCCCCCCTCCCGTCTCCTCCCCTCCATTTGAGGGGGAGAGGGGGAGAGGGGGAGGTGAACATTTGATTTGAGGGGGAGAGGGGGAGAGGGGGAGGTGAACGAGATTTGGGATTCCATTTGAGGGGGAGAGGGGGAGGTGGACATTCGATCACCTCACACGCTTTTTTTCACTTCTGGCAAGCGGAGGTCGGCGGACTGTTCTACACCTTAGGCGATGCTTAAGAAAACTTAAGTTTTCGGCCAGGGTCTCGATTATTCTTAATGTTTCAATGTAAATCCTAAGATTTTAATAGAATTTTTGGGTTTTTAGTCAAGTTCTGAGACTATGAATTTCTTAACCCATGGTTTCTTAAGCATTTCGCAGGGTGTATGGCCCCCCGTCGGTTGTCTCAGATGTTGCTCCAGTCAGCTGTTTCCGATTCGTCGTGAACTCGGGCGCCACGGATTCGGTAACACCTCGCCTGTGCTCATGGTAGGCGTTTGATAGTAGGCCGTGGTCGAGGGAGCCGATCCGAGCTTTGATCACAGGGGTCCGTGGTGGTCAAGTCTCTTGTTTTTCATGCTATCGGCACATGTCTGAAGTCGTGAGTGTTTTGGCAGCATCGGCACTGGTCTCGCGTGCATTTTGGACGGGTGCCACCAGGCGGCACCCAGATGTGCAGGGATCCGATATGGGTACTGCTGCTTCTTGTGGCTGGTCTGCATGCGAAGCAGGCAGTTCCCTCCTGGGCGCTTCTGGTCATGAGCGCCAGAGTCGGAGGCATCTTCGCCGAACAATGCTGACCAAGCAGGTAGTTCTCCTTCCACCTACTGGGGATGGGAATTCCTGCGACGGGCTGTCTGAGCATCCTCCGCTTCGGGTTGCGGTGTGCTGATCGTCCCGAGTCCTTGCCACAAGCTTGTTCAAGAGGGTTGCGCCATTCCCAGAAGAGAAGCGTAGCGCCAGTTCATCGGTCGCAGGTCCTGTGCCTCCGCAACGATTGCAATTTAGGGAGGGATTCATGCTCCAGTGATGACAAAGCAGGTACTTCTCCTTCCACTGACAGGTGATGAGAGCCTCTGCGACGGGCTGTCTGAGGTGGTGCTCTGGTCAGCTGTTTCCGATTCGTCGTGAACTTGGGTGCCACGGATTCGCTAACACCTCACCTGTGCTCATGGTAGGCGTTTGATAGTAGGCCGTGGTAGAGGGAGCCGATCCGAGCTTTAATCACAAGGATTCGTGGTGATCGAGTCTCTTGTTTCATGCTCTCGGCACATGCCTGAAGTCGTGAGTGTTTTGGCAGCATCGGCACTGGTCTCGCGTGCATTTTGGACGGGTGCCGCCAGGCGGCACCCAGATGTGCAGGGATCCGATTTGGGCATTGCTGCTTCCTGTGGCTGGTCTGCATGCGAAACAGGCAGTTTCCTCCTGGGTGCTTCTGGTCATGAGCGCCAGAGTCGGAGGCACCTTCGACGAACAGTGATGGCCGAGCAGGTAGTGTTGCTTCCGCTGAATGGAGATCAGGATCTCTGCGACGGGCTGTCTGAGCATCGTCCGCTTCGGGCTGTGGTGCACAGATTGGCCCGAGTTCCTGCCACAAGCCTGTGCAATATGCTTGCACCACTCAACCGACTTTTGAGAATAGGGGATGTGCGCTCCATCTGTGAAGCTGTGGCTGATCTTGAAGCCTCGGGCGAAACGCCCGGCCCCGCCTTCCGACTGGCCTCGGGGTGGGACAGGGAGGAGCCACTTCGAAGGAAAAGGCATGAAGGCGGAGGAGGAGGAGGAGAAGGAGGAGGGAGGCGGAGGGAGGCGGAGGAGCATGAGCAGGAGGAGGACGAGGAGGCTGAGGAGGAGGAGGAGCAGGAGGAGGAGGAGGAGCAGGAGGAGGAGGAGGGAAGAACAGGGAGGAGGAGGAGGAGGTGGGAGGAGGAGGGGGAGCCCGCCAGGCGGAGGGCGGCCTCCTGGCGGACCTCTGCGCCGAGGACCGCGCGGGTGCTGCTTCTCCCCCTCCCCCCTCTCCCTCCCCGTCTCCCCATCTCCGTCTTCGCCTCTCGGCCTGCTCCTCTCCGTCTCCCCCTCTCCGTCTCCCTCTCCCGTCGTCCCCTCTCCCTCCTCTCTTCTCTTCCCCTTCCCACTCCCCCTTCTCCCCTCTCCCGTTCCTCCCTCCCGTCCCCCCCCGACGCACACGGCCACACCCCAGGACACATTTGCGCCAGCAGCGCCATCCACCTGGGAGAGGATCTGCCTCTGGCAGGCGACGGCCGCCGCCCCAGACCGCGAGGCTGGCCGGCGCTGCGGCACACCCGGCTCCCCAACGCAGTGCCTCCTGCCACCAGGCACAGCCCCCGACCCACCAGAGGACGGGGACCCAGAGATCCGACGTCGTGATTTTTTCAATGCGCGCCCCCCAGAGGTCCCGACCCCTTCCCCGGGACCGGTTTTTCATCCCGAGTCGTTTTTTGACGGTCCCGGGGCCCGTCGACGGCCCCTAGAGGCCGAAAATTGCGAAAAACCTCTGTCGTGATTTTTTCAGGACGTTGGATCTCTGGGGACCAGCGGCCCGCGCAACGCCCACCCGGGCGGCGACGCCCGCCCCACCCCCGTGCAGCGCGCCGACCGGAGGGGCGGCCTCGCCCGGCGCCTCGCCTCGGCCAGGCCACGGCCGCCACGGGATCGCGAGACGGCGCCCGCCGCCAGCTCCACGGCGCTTCGGCAGCGGGCCTCCGGCCTCGCCGGCACGCCCGGCCACAGCCAGGAGCAGTCCAGCTCCCTCCTCGACAGAGTCCAGAGCACGCAGTCCGCCCGGAGCGACCTCCGACAGGCCCTCCGCACGCCTGCCCTCCCCGGGGCCCCTCTCCGGGAAGGTTCCTGGGCGCGACTTGCCGCGCACCGCCAGCGCGCGCCAGTGCCAGCTATACGCCCTTGCCCTGACGCTTCGCGCCCTGCGTGAGCTCCCGGCAGCCAGCTCTCTTGTCCTGGCAAGGGGCCGCTGAGGGGGGGTGTGCCCCCAGGCGCCCTTGTGCAGGGCTCCGGGGCGAGTGCCCAGACGCGGCCGAGGCCAGACCCAGACCCCCGACGTCATGATTTTTTCATGACGCGACCCCAGAGGTCCCGACCCCTTCCCCGGGACCGGTTTTTCGTCCTGAGTCGTTTTTTGACGGCCCCGAGGCCCGGGAAGGGCCCCCGGAGGCCGAAAATAGCGAAAAACCTCCCGTCGTGATTTTTTCACGACGCGAGGAGGTCTGGGCCGCATGCGCGCCAGCTTCTCCCCGCCGGGGCCCCCTCTGCAGACCGCGCCCGGGGGGCAGGAGCGGCACCTTCCCGCCAGGGAGGGTGCGGGCGCGAGGCGCCATGCACCCTCCGCCCGCGGACGAACCCCAGGAGGGGGAGAAACGCACACAGACACAATTCATCGTCGATGCCCCAGAACATGTGGGCAACTATGGTGAGAAGTGGGGGGGAGGACAAAAACCCAGAACAAATATTGGAAAGCATGGGGAACCCTGTTCTCTGTGTGCACTTCTTTGTGTGTCCCAGGGCCCCTTCAGAACCCCTCGTTCGGGTCCTGGCGCTCTCCTGTTTCCCCCTCCCCCTTCCCGTTCCCTTCTCCCCTCCCCTTTCCCTTGGCAGTTGTTCAATACGAGTATTGCTCCCCTCTCGCCCCCGCGTCTGTCCAGAAGATGTTCGGCCCCCACCCACGTTTCTTTGGCACACTGGATGCCATGAGTTGTTTTTTTTGCTCGCGGGTTTTTTGAATCCGACTACTGTCGGTTTTCAAATCGGTGCTCTCGTTGCAGCGCGGGCCTCATTTTCGGATATGTGCTTTACTTCTCACCGGCGCTCTGCGTGGCAAACACAAAGGCCCTCTTGTACTATTGTGTTGCTCTGGATCGTTCTTTGCACAGAGCGATGGCGAGAACCAGGTTTTGCTGTTGTTCGTATCATTCGGAGTATGCGGATTCTTCATACTTCCAATTCTGCTCTTACTTTCTTGGCAACCGCAAAGGACACTACTCCTACAACAAGTGCCATGTGTACGATTGCTATCCTGCAGCCACCATTTGACTTTCGCGGCTCTTGTATTACTGCTTCTACCACCATTGCACGTAGGTGTTGCTAGCACTTCGAATTGCTGGCTTATTACCATCACTTATATCATCATCATCATCATCATCATCATTACTACTACTACTACTACTACTACCACTACTACTACTACTACTACTACTACTACTACTACTACTACTACTACTACTACTACTACTACTACTACTACTACTACTACTACTACTACTACTACTACTACTACTACTACTACTACTACTACTACTACTACTACTACTACTACTACTACTACTACTACTACTACTACTACTACTACTACTACTACTACTACTACTACTACTACTACTACTACTACTACTACTACTACTACTACTACTACTACTACTACTACTACTACTACTACTACTACTACTACTACTACTACTACTACTACTACTACTACTACTACTACTACTACTACTACTACTACTACTACTACTACTACTACTACTACTACTACTACTACTACTACTACTACTACTACTACTACTACTACTACTACTACTACTACTACTACTACTACTACTACTACTACTACTACTACTACTACTAGGATTCTTCTTCTTATTCTTATTATTTTATTTGTATTTTTTGAATTCGTACTACGACTGCTACTGCTATTGCTTCCACTTCTACTCCTGCTTGGACCGTTGGTGCTCCTGGAATTCTTTGACCTGTTGTTATAATAAGTATCACTACTGTTGTTATGATTCCCACGGGTACTGCTACTATTATTCTTACTACCACTACTACAGCACGGACTACCTACTATTCTCCCTCCCCCCCTCTCCCCTCTCTCTCTTCTCCTCCCCCTTCTCCCTCCCTCTTCCCCCTTCCTCCTCGCTTGTTCCCCAATCCCTCTCCGCCTCCCTCCCCCCTCCCCTTTTCCCCTTTTCCCTCCTCCTCCCCATCCCTCTTCCCCATCCTTTTTCTCCCCTCCTGACCACCCCACTTTCCCTTTTCTCTTCCCTTCGGTTTCCTCTTCTGTCCTTCTCACCCTCCACCCTTCCCCTGTGCCTTTTTCTTCTCCTCCTCCCTCCCCTTCCGTTCCCCTCCCCCCTTGACATCCGCCGATATGATTTTTGGATTCCGCGGCTGGAGGTTCCTTCTCGCCCTGGATCCTTTTTTGATGGTCCCTGGGCCCCTGGGAGGCCACCAAAGGGCTGAAGTCGAGGAAGAACCGCCAATAAGGAAGAAACCCGACCGTCTGAGATCTGGTCCTTTTTGCACTTACAAAGTTTAATTGCAACTCTCCTTTTTCCATGATGCAGTTTGGAACGTGCCCCGCTCTCTCCGCGTATTTTTCTTTGCGCAGCATTCGGCAGAAATAGCTATTTCCGAACCCGCCTCTGTATTGGGTCCTAGTCTTGAATCCGCGGCGCCGCGCGTCTTCTCTTCCTCGCCCTCCCCCTCCTCTGCTCTTCCTCCTCACCCTTGTTACCCGCATCATCCTCGTCGTCGTCACCATCGCCGTCTTCAGCATCATTGCCTTCATACTCGTTACCGCCATCATCATTCACACCACTGTTTCGCCACGCCCCTCACACGTTTCGTTGCCCCAAGGGGTACTCCACCGAAGGCCCCAGTGGCAGAGTCAGTACGCGGACTCGGGCAAATCTTGGTACAAACCTCAAACGTTTCGTGGTCCCATAGGGACCTCCACCGAAGCCCCAGAGGCAGGGTCCGCATGCGGACTCGGGCCCATTTTTGGCAGACAGCTCACACGTTTCGTGGACCCACACGGAGCACCACCAACGGCCCCAGTGACAGGCTCCGCATGTGGGGTCGGGTCCACCAGACCCCTTACACGTTTCGTGGCCCCATAGTGGGCGCCACCGAAGGCCTCAGTGGTAGGGTCCGTATGCGGACTCGGGTCCACCTGGCAGACCCCTCGTACGTTTCGTGCCCCCATACTTAGGGAACTCCACCGAAGGCCCCAGTTGCTGGGTTCGCAGGCGGACTCGGGTCCATGTTGGCACACCCCTCACGTTTCGTGGTCCCAGAGTGGGCTCCACCGACGGCCCCAGCGGCAGGATCTGCATGAGGACTCGGGCCCACTTCGGCAGACCCCTCACACGTCTCTCGTGGCCCCAGAAGGCCCCAGTAGCAGGGTCCGCATTGTGACTCGGACCCATATCAGACACCCCTCACGCTTCGTGGCCACATGAGGAGCCCAACCGAAGGCCCCCAGACCCCTCACGCGTTTCGTGACCTCATAGGGAGCTCCACCGAAGGCGCCATCGGCTGGGTCTACACTTTGACTCGGGCCCATTTCGGCGCACCCCTGACAGTGGCGCTATGGGGAGCTCCACCGAAGGCCCCAGTGGCTGGGTCCACATTGTGACTCGGGCCCATGGCGGCAGACATCTCGAACGTTTCGTGGCCTCATAGGGAGCCCAACTGAAGGCCCCAGTGGCAGGGTCCACATTGTGACCCGAGCCAATTTCTGCACACCTCTCACACGTTTCGTGGCTCCATGGGGAGCTCCACCGAATGCCCCAGTGGCTGGGTCCACATGGCGTCGCCCCGCCCCATTTGGGCAGATCCCTCACTGGTTTCGTGGCCCCCCCCCCCGTTTGCAATTTGAATCGCGAGAGTCTCTGCGTGAATGGGGAACGTTGTGGTGGTCCGACGGTCTTTGGCGAAGCGTTCAGGGGTACTGCACATCCCCCAATGTGATCTTGTGTGTTGAACGGTCCTGCTCTTTTTCGCAATTCGTTTAGGTTCTTCGCCGGTGTAGTTTCTATGTTTTCTGTGTTGTTGTTTTGTTTGCAGTCCGATCGTTTCTGGCGTTTCAAAATAATGCTCCCGCTGCAGCGTGGGCCTCATCGGCGCTTTGCCCTCCGTCGTTCAGACTGGCGCTCTCGCCTCAATGTGCGTCACTTCTCTGGATCCGAGTCCGTCCTCATCGTTGTCTGGTCTCCGAGTACCAGAACTGAGGGCGCTGAGGCGCCACCGCGCCACCCGTCTCGGGACGGCCTCCGGGCCGATGGAGCGCGTCGTTCGTTCGTTCCACTCCTTTTCCCGCCTCCGCCTTCCACTGGTTCCCCTGCTCCTCCCGCTCCTTCCATTGCAGTTCCTGCTGCGGTTCGTCCTCGTCGTCGTCGTCCTCCTCCTCCTCCTCCATCCTTCCGTTTTTCCTCTTGAGCTCCTCCGCCTTCCCCCGCTTCTCCCGCTCCTCTCGCTCCTTCCACTTCAGTTCCTGCTGCTGTTCGTCCTGGTATTCCTCCTTCCTCATCCTCGTCCTTTCCTTATGCTCATGCTCCTGCTCACCCGCGACATCTTCCTCCTCCTTCACCTCTTATAAACGCAGCTCACCCTTTTCTGATTGTGCATAACACGACGGGGTCTTTTTTGGAGTTCCAGGTCGGCTGTGACACGCGTCCGCGGATGGGGAAATAATCAGCGCAGTGGGATGGGACAAGAGGGAGGGATGGGATGTCAGATGTGTGGTGCGAGCGCACCTCGCTTGCCGTCTCCCCCTCCCGTCTCCCCCTCCACTCTCCCCGTCCACCTTCCCCTTCCCTTTATCCTTCCCCCCTTCCCCCTCCCGCCGCTCCCGCTGGGGACACCTTCTTGCCCCCCGATCGGGTGACCCGAGAGCGTCCCCGCTCAGGGGCCGACGTCGATGAAAAGGCGCTCGGCTGAAGGAGGAGGAGGAAGAGGAGGAGGAGGAGGACGAATAATAATAGTACAACCAATACTAATACTATGAACACTAATAATACGAATGCGAACGAACAACAATCTGAACACACATAAGACGAAATACTAGTAATAATAGTAATAACAAGACGAACGCTACTCATACCAACAATACTCATACTAAGCATACCAATCACAGTAATCATAATACTGATAAGGCGATCAATAAGAACACTAATCATAACATCATAATATCACGATCAGACTAAGACTAATACAATGAATACTAAGACGAAGCATAATCAACATACTGATTATACTAATAAGGATAATGCGACTACTATCTACACTATGAAAATTGAGAATACATCTCATACGACAACTGAGGACAATGATAGTAATAATACCAAGACTACAAAGAAGAATGCTACAACGAATAGTAATAATAATAAATATACGAGTGGCAATAATAATGCTTATCACACTAAGAATGGTGATCATAATAGTAATAGTCACACGACTGATATTACTACTAACAAGAAGCATAGTATTACCAATCGAGTACTACCAATCAGACCAATGATATTCATGAGAAAGAGAAACACGATTCCGACGACGAATGCTAACAATGGTAATAACATTGGATTGTTGATAAGAAGAGTAATACGAATTACTAATAGTAAGTATACTCAGAGTACTAATGCGCATACTAACCATACTCAGAATACTACTATTTAGAAGAAGCGTGCTGAAACAGCTATTACTGATGATACTCACACTAAGAATACGAATGCGAATCAGTCTAATAATAATAATCATATTAAGAATAAGAGGAATACTAATAATAATAATAATAATAATAATAATAATAATAATAATAATAATAATAATAATAATAATAATATTATTATTATTATGACTATTAATATTAATAATAATAATACTACTACTACTACTACTACTACTAATAATAATAATAATAATAATAATAATAATAATAATACTAATAACAAGAAGAAGAAACAGAGGAGGAGGAGGAGGAGGAGGAGGAGGAGGAGGAGGAGGAGGAGGAGGAGGAGGAGGAGGAGGGCACCTCCCCCCCCCGCCCAAGAGAGGATGCGGCCCGCGTGGCGGACTTCCTGCACGCCCTCCGGGGCGCCGGCGGCGCGGCGGACGCCTCGACCGTGGAGGCCCTGCTGCGGCTACTGAGGCCTGGCCGGCCGAGGGAGACAATTCGGGCAGGGGGGGGGAGGGGGAGGGGGAGGGGAGGGGGGGGGGAGGAGGAGGAGGAGGAGGAGGAGGAGGAGGATGAGGAGGAGGAGGGGAAGGGGAGGAGGAGGAGGAGCGGGGGGAGGGGGAGGAGGAGGAGGAGGAGGAGGGAGGAGGAGGAGGAGGAGGAGGGAGGAGGAGGAGGAGGAGGAGGGAGGAGGAGGAGGAGGAGGAGGAGGAGGAGGGAGGAGGAGGGGAAGGGGGAGGAGGAGGAGGAGCGGGGGAAGGGGGAGGAGGGGAGGAGGGAGGAGGAGGAGGAGGAGGAGGAGGAGGAGGAGGAGGAGGAGGAGGAGGAGGAGGGAGGGAGGAGGAGGAGGAGGAGGAGGAGGAGGAGGGGAAGGGGAGGAGGGAGGGGAGGAGCGGGGGGAGGGGAGGAGGAGGAGGAGGAGGAGGAGGAGGAGGAGGAGGAGGAGGAGGAGGAGGAGGAGGAGAGGAGGAGGAGGAGGAGGAGGAGGAGGGAGGAGGGGAGGAGAGGAGGAGGGGGAGGAGGAGGAGGAAGAGGAGGAGGCGGAGGAGGAGGAGGAGGAGGAGGAGGAGGAGGATCGCAGTGTAGTGCCGATGCCTTTAAGGGTAGGCATACCCCTTGTGAATAGAATGGGGCACTTGGGATCTCCCATCATTGAAATAGGTGCTCGATGTTGGCATCTGGTAATTGTGGGTGATGCGTGTAGCGCATATCCTGTGGCAGCCACCTCTGTCTCGTAGCACCGTGACCGAGGGCGCCAACACATGTGGGTCAGACGCCCCATCATGAGGGGACGACAGATGATGGACCCAAGCACGATGTGTGACAACAATGTGTGTACATGTGAGCCACATTTTGAGGAGGAGGAGGAGGAGAAGGACGGAGGAGGAGGAGGAGGAGGAGGAGGAGGAGGAGGAGGAGGAGAAGGACGGAGGATGAGGACGGAGGAGGAGGATGGAGGAGGAGGGCGGAGGAGGAGGAGGACGGAGGAGGCGGAGGATGAGGAGGAGGAGGCTCAAGTAAAGAGACCAGGGTATATGTTGCAATCCGTGCCTGGCGCTAGGCAATGTTGCGTGCCCTGCGTATCTCTCCCCCAATCCTTCCCTAAGTATTCCTCCTGTCCTCCCCCCTCCGCCCTCAGCCCTCCTTCGGGTTCGTGCTGCTGGACTTGCCAGCAGAAGAGGGGGAGGGGCAAGCAGGGGAGTGATACAATGAAGGTGAATCGAATTCGTTGCTTCCGCTTTTTAGTTCAGCATCCTTCCAGCAAGGGTGCAATGCGACTTGGATGTCATTTTTCACTCAGACAGGAAGGCGAAGACTTATTGAGTACGGCAGATCTTGGCGTAACGGCGCTGGGTTCTTGCAGGTTCGAGGGGTGAAAGGCCATCTTACGATCCCAGTGCGGTACCTTCCCTCCTTGTTATTCTACCCCCCACCTTCCTCACCTCAGCACTCCTTAGGGTTCACCGCTGCTGGACATGTCAGCGGGACAAGGCTGGAGTAACCCTTAACCCTTTGCACCCTTAAACCCTTCGGCCCTTGAGCCCGTAAGCCCTCGAACCATTAACACTTTATTAAGCCCTTGATCCCTTCGCCCATTACGCCCTTACATCGTTAAGCTCTCTAAGCCCTTCAACCCTAGCCCCCCCCTTAGAACCCTTGAACCCCCTAAGCCCTTAAACCCTTACACACCTTAACCCCTTAAACCCTGAAACCCTTAAGCTCTTGAGTCCTTCAGCCATTCAGCCCTTGAACACTAAAGCCCCTTCATTCACCCATAAACCGTTAAGCCCCGAATCCTTTAATCCCTTGAGCATTTATACGCTGAAGCCCTCAAGCCCTTACACATTTGAGCCCTTTACGCCCTTGCGCCTTTAAGCCCTTGAGCAATTGAGCCGGTAAGGCCTGTCAGTAACATTCCCAGACAAACTTGGTGCACATTCCAACCCGCGCAGTCATGTTAGTTTCCGGAATGCATGTGCACACATACGAACATCGCCTCGCAATTACGATCATACAGTGAAGGTTACTTGGCCTGTTAGAATTAGTACCGGTTTGTCTTCTCGAGCTGGTTTGAACAAATTCTTGTTGGTTGGGGTTCGTTAGTCCCATCCGGTTGGAATTAGTCCCCGATGCGGTACACCCGCCCGGCCCCCCCCAGGGATTGTCCTCATGACCCCCGCCCCCCCCCCCGCGCGGAAGTGATCAAAGGGAATGGGCTTGTGTTCGACTCGGTTACGACGTTGCTCGAGTTCCTTGGAACGCTTGAGGTGGAGGAGGACCCACGAATAGGGGAGGAGTGGCGACGGCGACGATGAAAGATATGAAGAGGAGGAGAAGAAGGAGGTGGAGGAGGAAGGAGGAGGAGGAGGACTGCTGACGCCGGCGCTAACGGCTGGAGCTCGACGGGACGGTCGCCTGAAATCTGTGTTTTTGCGATCCGTGGCCCTCGTCTTCTTTGGAACAGAAAAAGGAGGAACACGAGGATGAGGAGGAGGAAGAGGAAGATGAGGATCAATAATGCCACACTTCCGTCGCTGATGTTTGGCCCCCTTCTCCCTTTCGCCCTCCCTCTCCTCCTAGCCCTTCCTCTCCTCTACCCCTCGCCCCCTTCGGTTCCCCTTCCCCTTGTCGTCGTCCTCCTCTTCTTCCTCCTCCTTCCTTCTCCTCGTCCCTCCTCGTCCCTCCTCGTCCCTCCTCGTCTCGCCTCCTCCTCCTTCTCCTCCTCATCATCATCTGCATCATCGTCGTCATCATCATCATCATCATCATCATCATCATCATCATCATCATCATCATCATCATCATCATCCACATCATCATCATCATCATCATCATCGTCATCATCATCATCACTTCATCTTCATCGCCATCATCATCGTCGTCATCATCTTCATCCGATTTATCACCATCACAATCACCGTCATCATCATTACCGTCACCATTACCATCACCATCACCATCATCAGCGTCACCAGCGTCATTATTATCATCGCCACCATCACTATTAAAATCTTAAGCACCATCAGCATCATCATCATCACCATCATGGTCGTGTTGGTCAGCATCATTATCATCACCATCACCATCACCATCAGCATCATTATCATCAGCATCGTTATCATCAACACCACCATCAACATCATCCTCATCCTCATCGTCATCCTCATCCTCATCATCATCATTCTCATCATCATCATAACCCTCATCATCATCATCATCATCGTCATCATCATTCCTCTTCTCTTTATCCTCCTCATCGTCCTTCTCCTCTTTCTCCCTCCTCTTTCTCTTACCACTCCTCCTCCTCGTCTTCTCCCTCCTCCTCCTCCTCCTCCTGCTCCCTCCTGCTCCCCCTCCTCCTCCTCCCTCCCTCCCTCTCGTCTCCCTCTCGCCCCCTGCCGTTCCCCTTCCCCTCGTCGTCGTCGTCGTCCTCCTCCTCCTCCTCCTTCTCCTTCTCCCTTCTCATCCTCCCTTCTCCGTCTCTTCCTCCTCCTCCGCCTCCCTCCTCCCTTCTCCGCCTCTTCCTCATCATCATCTGCACCATCTGCATCATTCGCATCATCATCATCATCATCATCATCATCATCATCATCATCATCATCATCGTCATCATCATCATCATCATCGTCATCGTCATCGTCATCATCATCATCATTTGCATCATCATCATCATCATCATCATCATCATCATTATCACCACCACCACCATTATCATTATCAGCATCAGCCGCCTCATCATCATCCTTTCTCTTCACCACCATCATCACCACCATGACCATCACCATCATCATCAGCGTCATTAGCGCCATCATGATGATCATCATCATCACCATCACCATCACCATCATCATTACCGTCATCACCATCATCATCGTCATCATCATCACTATTGGCATCATCATCATCGTCACTACCATCACCATCATGCTTGTCAATATCATCATCTTCACCATCATCAGCATCATCAACATCACCATCATCATCACCACCATCAGCATCATCATCATACGTACCATCACCATCATCATCATCGTCATCATTATCCTCGTCCTCATCCCGAGCATCATCATCATCATCATCATCATCACCACCACCATCATCATCATCATCATCATCATCTCCACTATCACCGTTATCATCATCGTTATCGTCATCGTCATCATCATCACCACCATCATCATCACCATCATCATCATCATCAGCATCATCATCATCGTTATCGTCATCATCATCACCACCGCCATCATCATCACCGCCGTCATCATCAACATCGTAGTCATCATCATCAGCATCGCTGTCGTCATCATCGTCATAATCCTCATCATTATCGTCATCATCATCATCATCATCATCATCATCATCATCATCATCATCATCATCATCATCATCATGAGCATCATCATCACCACCATCAGCATCATCATCATTATCATAAGCATCATCATCATTATCATTGTCATCGTCCTCGTCCTCATCCTGAGGGTCATCGTCATAATCATCCCCACCATCATCATCACCATTATCATTATCTTTATCGTCACCATCATCATCACCATTATCATCACCATCATCATCATCAGCATCATCATCACCATCGTCTCCATTATCATCATCATCGTCATCATCATCATCATCACCACCATCATCATCAACATCATCATCATCATCATCATCACCGTCTTCATCACCATCACCATCACCATCATCATCACCACCACCATCATCATCATCACCACCATCATCATCATCATCACCATCATCATTATCATCGTCCTCCTCTTCCTCCTCCCTCATCCTCCCTCCTCCTCCTCCTCCTCCTTCTCCTCCTCTGGTGCCCTCCCCCTCCTCCTCCCGCTTGGCGAGAAGGTCATTGCGGGCGCCCCACGCCCCGCGGGCGCTCCTGGACGCCCTGCGGCGGGAGCAGCCCGCCCTCTTCGAGCGGCTGCACGCGAGCATGCGCCGCACCGTGCAGCGCACCGCCGCGCCGGCGCCGGGCAGCGGCGCCGCCACCGAGGCCCGGGGGCCCGGTGCGACGGTGGCCGCCGCTGCGGGGGCCGGGTCGATGCGACGCCAATTCCGATTCCATGCGCTTTGCCGATTCGGTGCTGATGGATCGTGCCAGGGGCCCAGGGATCAAAGGGAACGGGCTTCCCTTCGATTCCACTCCCATGTTGTATGAGGGCGGCGCGTGTGAGGAGGAGGGCCCAGGCAGCCGGAAGTGAGGAAAGGCCCCCCTCACACACGACGGCAGGGTCCGCGGCTTTCCCGATTCGATGCGGATCGATCCTGCCAGGGACCCAGACCACCCCCTCGACCTGCACCTTCTGCGCCTTCCGCGTGGAAGGGTGCCGCCGCCGCGGCGGCCTCGACGGCGGCCGCCGCTGCGGCCGCGGCGGCGGCCGCGGCGCGCGGCACCTGCCGCGCGGAAGCTGTGCAGGCCCAGGGCCCTCGGGCAATGAAAACAACACGGCGGGTGGTTTCTCAGGAGGGAAAGAAACGCACAGACACAATGAAGCGTCGACTCCCAGGAACATATGGTGGGAAAATATGGGAAGGGGGGGAGAAGACAAAAACCCAGAAAACATATGAAAATATGGGGAATCCTGTTATTTGTGTCTGCTTATTTGTGTGTCCCAGGGCCCCTTCAATCTGGGGGTGCACGTCGCGTCAAAAATCATGACGTCGGGGGTCTGTGAAGGGCGGGGCGGGCTCCGAGGTTCGAGGCGGCGAGGTTTCCGGGCGGTCTCGACGGATCGCGACGGTTTTCCAGCCCTGGGATGCCCTCCGGCGGCTGCGCCTCGCCGAGAGCGCTCGGGCGGGTGCCGCGGTCGTCGCGAACGGCCGCAGAAGAGCCGAGTTTTCCCTTTGTTTTCAGCCCGAGGCTCGAGCCGGCGTCTTTTCTTTGGTTTCGGCCCCTGGGGCCTGTCTTCGGGCCCGGGGGCAATGACAACTTGCCCCCAGGGACGTGGTCGGGGCCTGAGCAGAACAAATCAGATCGGCGGATGGCAGGGGACGGCGAGGGGGTCGGTCGGGGCGGGCCCGGGGAGGCGCCTCGGGCGGGGCCAGGGGTAGGGGCACGATTCGCCGCATGCTCTCGGGAGTCTGCTGCCCGGCCAGATAGAGGGGAACGGATTTGTTTTTGGATGCGGCGCCGAGGATGCCGAAAGCCTGTCAGCAGAGGGGGGGGGGAAAGAGGGGAGGGAGAAGCGAGCGCGCGACGAGCGCGCGGGCGGGAGGCCAGGTCCGGCTGGACAAGGCAAGCTCGGGGGCCGCGTGCGAACCCCGCCTCTTCCCCCCCCGCGATTTCCGAGGGGGAGGGTGGGGCAATGAGGGTTCCCACGTGGCCCCCTACAGTCAGGAGGGAACAAAAACACACAGACACAATTAATCGTCGATTCCCCAGAACATGTTGGGAACATATGGGAAGTGGGGGGAAGACAACAACCCAGAAAATATGGGAAAATATGGGGAATCGTTTTATTTGTGTGTATTTACTTGTGTGTCCCAGGGCCCCTTCGTACAGGCGGGACAGGGCGAGACGAGGCAGGCTGGCAGCGGCATGGGCCATGCAGGGGGAGGAGCATCGGCCCTGCCGTCCTCGAGCGGCAGTGGGGCTAACAAGCGGTTACCGACATAGGCCTCGTAATGCGACTTCCTTGGGGGGGCCGTGCCTGGCCGCAATATGAGGCCAGGCCATTGAATCATGCGCCACTGTCGCCCAGCCATTCACCGGGTGAGGGACTATTCAGGGCTGCTCCTCGAATTCAGTGAACTTTTAGTGGCGCCCCGTGCGTCCCCTGAGCTTCCCCCCATGGCGTTGGCACAGGGAGGAGGAGGAGGAGGAGGAGGAGGAGGAGGAAGAGGAGGAGGAGGAGGGGGAGGAGGAGGGGGAGGAGGAGGAGAAGGAGGAGGAGGAGGAGGAGGACGAGGAGGAGGAGGAGGAGGAGGAGAAGGAGGAGGAGGAGGAGGCGGAGGAGGAGGAGGAGGAGGAGGAGGAGGAGAAGGAGGAGGAGGAGTGGAGTGGAGTGGAGCACACCGAGATGCGGACGGGAGTCCGACCGCACTCGGCCGTCCGCGCGCCGCGGACGAGGCGGCCAGCCAAATGCGGGGCGCTGGGCGCGGGGCACCACCGACAGGGGGACGTGGTGGGCTCAACCCCCCTGCCCAAAAGAACGCGATGACTCACGCCTCGCAAGGCGGCCCCGCCCTGCTCCCCATTGGGAGCTCCCAGCGAAATGCTGGCTGCCGCGGCCCCTCCCCCAGGTATGCCCCGAAGGGCTACCGTCCAGGGTATGGGGCCTGCTCCCCATTATGAGCTCTCCGCAGAATACTGGCTGCAGCGCCCTCCGCGAAGGCGAACTCCACGATGAGCGACTACCAAAACAAGGAATGGGGCCACCAGCCGTGCGCCCGCGGGCCTGCGGCCTCGACCGAGCTAAACACGGCGGCCGCCACCCGCCTCATCCAGGAGGTCGAAGGGGTCCTGGGGCAGGGAGCTCCGCCGCTGCCAGCGCCGCCTCGGCCTCGCGCATCTCGGCCATGGCGGCCGCCAGGGACCGATGCTCGCGAAGCACCTGGGCACGCGCCCGCTGCAGAGGCTCGAGCGGCAGCCTGGGCCTCGCCAGCGGGATCGGGGTCGCGCGCGCGGGGGCCCGCCGAACCTCCGCCGCCGAGCCGCCGCCCCTTGCGCTGTGGCCGCGTCCTCGAGAGACTCCGCTTCCCATCACCTCCACATCATCTCTGTCGTGCGTCGAGGTTCCCACAGCTTGCGTCCATGGCGAGGCCGACGTGGGCCTCGGGGGCCTGCGCCGCTGCCGCCTCGGCCGCGGCGGCGGGGCGGCGGGGCTCCGCGAGCTCGGCCTCGACCTTCACGAAGGCGGCCTCCAGCGGCGCCTCCACGACCACCTCGCTGTCGTCGACGCCCGCAGCAGCATCGCCACTGGTGGGCGCAGCCAGCGCGGCGTCGAGCTCGTCCGACCGCGATCTCCAGCCCTCGAGCGCGGCGTCGAGGGCGGCCACGGCATCGGACGCGCCACCTGGCGGGAACTCGCGGCCGGCGTCGCGCGGCGGCCTCGCCAGAGCCTCGGCCTGGGCGGCCCCAAGGCGCGTGGGAGCTCCGCCCCGATGGCCGCGCAGATCGGCGAAGGCCGCGAGGAGCCGCTCGATCGCTCGCCCCTCGGCGCGGCGACACGGCGCCCGCCGCCCCGAGGCCGAGCGGTTCGGGCGGCGGCGCCGCGGGCCCGCCTCCACCCCCGCCCGCTGGAGTGGGCGACGGGGCGAAGCGAGGGGGGGGGGGGGGGGCAGGGCGAGGGGCCCCCTTGGCGCTGGCTGGCACGCGCGGCCCCGGAGGGCCTCGGGCCGAGCTGGCGCTCAGTGGAGGAGCAGGAGCAGGAGCAGGAGGAGGAGGAGGAGCAGGAGGAGGAGGAGGAGGAGGAGCAGGAGCAGGAGGAGGAGGAGGAGGAGGAAGAGGAGGGAGGCGGAGGAGGAGGAGGAGAAGGAGATGGAGGAGAAATAATAACAGCACGAAGCACAATAGTAATAAGCAGGCGAAAAAGACTACGAATGTTACGAATACCAATGCTAAGGCTAACTCTTAATCGTACTGGAAGCAGGAAGAAGAACACAGCAAGCATGCCACGCATACTAATACCACGTAATCGTAACTTTTAATACGAGTACTAAGATGCATACTAGTGGTAGTAATACTATTGATCAGACTAATGATAATAGTGAGAAGATTCAGAGTACTACGACTACCAGTACGGCGAATAGTGATAAAGTATTTTAATACACAATAATTTCCCAGAGCCAGAATATACGAATGCTTGTAATGCTCTAGCATGCTATCCATAGTAATATGACTGATAATAATACCCAGGACACGAATACTAATGCGACGCATAATAATACGAGCACCGACACTACTAGCAATATTTACAAGAAGAGTATTGTGAGTACTTTCAGAACTAGCATACATACTACTAAGCGGATAATGGTAATACTACTAAGAAGGCAAGCGCTAAGACGAATACGCGTAGAACTAATATTAGTATTGATACTCGTCATGATAGTAGCGTTGTATTGATACCGACATGTATGATACTACTGATGCCACGAAGGCTAACATTCTTACGTGTATTACTAAGCATGACAAACACACTTGCTAGACATACTAATACTACTATGAATCATAACTATATCATTAAACGTAATCGCGATACTACTATTACTGATCATAGTATTACCAATAGGAAGAAGACAAACACTACCCATGATGATTTTGAGAATAACACTATTCGAGTAGTAACACGGATAATACGAACAGTCTGCTCAAAACTAATGATACGATTAAGATGGGGAGGATGAAGAGGTAGAGGAGGAGGAGGTGGAGGAGGAGGAAGAAGAGGTGAAAGAAACGGAGGAGGAGAAGGAGGGGGTGGAGGAGGATGAGGAGGAGGTGGACCAGGAGGTTGTAGGAGGGGGACGGAGGAGGAGGAGGAGGAGGAGGAGGAGAGGAGGAGAGGAGGAGGAGGAGGAGGAGGAGGAGGAGGAGGAGGGAGGAGGGGGGGGAGGGGGAGGAGGAGGAGGAGGAGGAGGAGGAGGAGGAGGAGGAGGAGGAGGAGCAGGAGGAGGAGGAGGAGGAGGAGGAGGAGGAGGAGCAGGGGATGGACTATGGACGCGTGATTTGTTTAATGCTTTGAGCGCCAGGAATCAACTTGAATGTTGCGTGTTGGCGATCCTGAACCGTGCCAGAACACCGTTCTTCGGACCCTGAAGCCGCGAAGAAACGTAACTGCTGCGCCCTGACAGTCCTGAATCGCTCCCAAACACCGTGTCTGCAATGCTGCCATGAGAATCAGCGAAACTCATGTTATTTTCAGCCGAATGGTCGAGGTGCTAGGGCGGGAGCCTCATTTTGAAAACGACCTGTCCTCAATCCGTGAAGCTCTTGCAACTTTTAAGGCGAATGTGCGCGGCGCTAAGGCGAGAGCCACATTTCGAAAACGACTTGTCCTCAATTCGTGGAGCTCTTGCACAGTTCACAAACGAATGTGCGGGGCGCTAGGCGAGAGCCACACTTTGAAAACGACCTGTCCCCAACCCGCGAAGTTCTTGCACATGTTTAGAACGAATGTGCGCGGCGCTAAGGCGAGAGCCACATTTCGAAAACGACCCGCCCTCCATCCGTAAAGCTGCTGCCATTTTTATGCTTAACGTTTAACTGGTAAGGCAGTCTCAGGCGAGACGCCCGGTCCGCCCTTCTGATTGGCTTCGGGGTGCGATAGGGAGAAGTTCTTCTTAAGGACAAGGACTGGAGGAGGAGGAGGAGGAGGAGGAGGAGGAGGAGGAGGAGGAGGAGGAGGAGGAGGAGGAGAGGGATGGGTGGGGGAGGAAGGGAGGGAGGGCAGGGACGGGGGTCGCGTGCCTGTGCCCCCGAACTCCAAGGCCTCGGAAACGAGGGGCCGCGCCGCCATGGCGGACACCCCGCTGCTGCCCACGGGCCCTGGCTGCTGAGCCGCTGAGGCTGCGCGGCCGAGCCGCTCCGCGCGGGGAGGCACGCGCGCCGCGGCCCTGTGGCCCTCCGCGGGGCCGAGCGTCGGACGCACCCAAAAAGCCCCTTGGCCCTCCTCGGCCCTCCTCGGCCCTCCTCCCCTGAGCCCGATGTCAGCCCACGGGACCCTCACAGATCGATCCGCCTCGAGGGACGACCGCCCAGGCCTGTCACCAGCCTGTAGCGGGATGATCTTCATTGGATCTCAATTGGGTTCCAATAGCTCTTTTTGGGTACCACAAGGAATAACAATGGGACGCCAATCGGGGCACACTATGAGTCAAAGAGGACAGGTTTTTGTTGAGCGTTGGGTTCTGATGGAATCCCACTAGCGGCCCCGTATGGATCGAAAAGGAAGGATTCCGATTGTATTCCAATGCGATGCCCTTGGTATTCGCCCATATGATTCTGATGGGATTCCAAGACAGACGCTTCCTGCTATGTTCGAATGAGAACGCACAAGAATACCCACCGGGTTTCCATATAGTACCCCCAGTGCGATTCCCGCAGCATTCCAATAGGAAGCTTTCTCGATTGTAATCCAATGAGGTTCCCAATCGGTTTCCATTAGGAAGGGCGCCAACGGGCTTCAATAGGAAGCATCCCTATCGGATTACAATATCACACCCGTAGGCCCCATATCGAGGAATCTTGTTGGATACCACTGGGTTTCATCTGGTGCCAACAGGATCCCCGTGGGAAGGGTGCCAATAGGATTCCACTAGGATCCCTTTTGGATCCCATTAGGAATCCGCCACTTCACATATTCTCGCTTCAGACGGGTCACTTTACAACCAACACGCTTCAGAGAGCGAAATGTCTCCACTACGTGGACCCACGCGGACTTCGGACATTGAAGAACATGTGTCGCCTATGTGCGTTTACTCGCCTGGTTGTAAAGTGGCCTTCCTGGTTGTAAAGTGCCCTTCTGGAAAAATCCATGCTGGTTGTAAAGTGCCCCATCTGGTTGTGATGTGGCCGCTCTGGTTGCAATGTGATCCACACGCACCTGGTAGGGGGTCAGGGTCGGTTCCGGGCGCGGAATTCTTGGGTGGAGAGCCCCAAGAACACCGCTCCCAGGACCGTCGGGGGGTCGGACCTGGTGGGGACCTTGTGGGTACCCGGTAGGGGGTCAGGGTCGGTTCTGGGCGCGGAATTGTCGGGTGGGGGGCCCCAAAGACACAGTTCCCAGGCTGCCGAGGTTCGGACCTAATGGAGACCTGGTGGGTACCTGGTAGGGGGTCGGTGTCGGGGTGTCACTGGGGGGCGTGGTGGAGGGGAGGGCGTGGTGGGGGGCGCGGGTGGGTTCTGGGCGCGGAATTTTCGAGTGGGTGGCCCCGAAGAACCCATGCCCAAAGGTCTCGTGGGGTTGAGGCGCGGCCGGGGTCGGGGTCAGTTCCGAGCCAAAACATCGCAACATAGGACGAAACGTCGTGTTGGAAGTCGTCCATAGGCGAACAGATGGAGTCTCGCACGCCTCTGGGGTCGGCTGATTTTACTCACGCATCGATGTTTCCGGCATCATGGACAGAATTACCGATGTTTTCGACAGCGACCCGCCTTGTGCGTTGTGAAGGTTAGTTCCGCTTGGAACTTCCGATCCAGGTGAATGCGCAGATTTTTACGCTTCGCCAATGAGTTCTTTATTTTACTCTCGAGCAGACTCTGTGTCTGCTGTACGAGGTGCTCGCTAGAGCGCAAGAGACCGAGGCCCACGTGCGGTAATTCTGCGGTTGGAAAACAACAGCTGGTACGCCGCGGCCGAGTGATGCAGTGACGTATCTTAGTGGGAGTGGTTTTGGGCTCTGTGCGAGCCCGATCCGCGATCCAAACAGTCTGATGTCAGCATCGTCGATTCGACGCACATCTCCGATGGGCCATGGTATCTCAGCCAGCCCCCTACCCCAGTTGGGGACAGGCCCCTGAAAACCCCGAGGGAACAGCCAACATCCCCGTCTGGTTGGTTAAACCGGCCGGTGGGGCCCAGGCCACGCCAATAAGGGGTAGGAATCGGTCAAACAATGCTCACGATGCCGATCCGATTCCGCGCTGATGGAGGCGCTGCCCGGCCCGTCCCCGCTCCGATTTCTCGAGTGGACCCAGCTCTGGCCTGCTTCCCGCCCCCCTCGCTCGGAGGAGTTTCTAGCGCGTCCAGCCCCCAGGCGCTGGTAAATAGCAGCAGCTTTCGACCGCCTCGACCAGATGCCTCGCCACGGATTGCGAGACAGCAGTTTTCCTGATATCTTTCTAGGCCGCCCAGATGTGGTCGGAGTAGATGGGGTCGGGGGATCGCGCCGCATCGCCGATGCCGATGCCTCAGCGATGCGGCTCGAGGTGGGGCCTGGTTTTTTCCGCGTCGGCCATGCATCGGCTATGCGGCGTGATCCTCCGACCCTATCCACTCGGGCCCCTTTTGGGAATTCTTCTAGCAGTTGCCCTGACATCCTGGCTTCGCACTGTGTCGCACCGGGCGATTTCTGTTTATTTCGGGCCCTTGTGCCCTCGCGGAACGATTCCGCTCGAGAAATGCCGCGGAAGATGGGAGACAAGGCTCCAGTCGCGATCTCTCACGGTGTTGCATATTTTTCGCAACGTCGATTCCCACGGCTCGGCGACCGCTGAGTCCGAGGAGGAATGAACGACTGCTGCCATTGCGGACAAGCGTGCGGGCCTGGCATCCCAAGGCTCATGGTCTTGAGGGCCTCTCGGGGCTCTCTTGGGAGGCCTCTTGGAGACATCTTGGGCCGCATTGGGGAAGCCCGAACTGGCGAGAATGCGGACATCTTGCAACAGCTACCTTTCCCGCGCCCGTTCTCGCTTCTGCCCGTGCAATCTACGGCGGTTGGGAGGAGCGGAAATCCAAACAAGGAGTTGGTCTCCTGCTTCCGGATGCAGCATTGCGGTGAAGACTCCGCGCTTCGCTTCCACCCGCGCAAATCTATGCTGGGTCAGTGGAACGGGGATTCCAAAAGAAGGATCAGCTCATGCTTCCCAGCGCACCATTGCGGCTACCGTTTCTGCCTCAGCTTTCGCTTCCGTCCGCCCGCGCAGTGTACGGTGGCTGGCAGGAACGGAAGTTGCCACGTGGGCGGGAACTCCCCTCTGTTAAGCGCAGAATTGCGGCTGCCGTTTCATCGCCCGTTTTCGCTTCCGTGGTTGCGCGGGCCGGAGGAGGCAAACACGTTTGCCTCCAATTTCCAAAGGCATCGTTGCTGCTGCCGATCCTGCGTCCGTTTTCGCTTCCGCCCGCGCAGCCTGCAGTGGCTGGGGGGAACGGACAGTTCCATCAACGAACACGTCCTTGCGTCATTCTCCATCGAGTCACAAAACGACGAAATGCAAGCATATTGTGATCACATTCGTGTATGATTTATGACTGAAGCCGCGTCGCCCGTCACGCGTCTCAAACGATGTCAGCGCTGAGCCGCCTCCCAGCCGTTGCGCGCGGCCTCTCAAGAAGATGGGCGAGGATCAATAGTCGAATTACCATGATCAGCGCCTGGACATCGTTTCTGGACAGCGTGGGCGCGGGAGACGTGAAAAGTATGGGATATGGGCCTGGTCGCAATGGGCCCCAAACGTGTGGAAGAAACCCAGTGAGATCTTGAATCCGACCGTGAAGGGCCCCCAGAAAAAAAGAAGAAGAAAAAACAGACGACGAACACAACAACAATTCGATGACAAAAAAGGGTCGACGATAAAAAGGTGGATGACAGAAAGAAGGAAGCCGACGACAAATTCAAACGACAAAGGAATAATTCCCAACGGCGCAAAAAAGGGGATGACAAAATCCGCCAGCAGCGCAGAGCCGCGACAAAATCCAAAGTGGCGACGACAACATACTTTTGGAAAAGGTGCAGCACAAATTGTGGAAGCGCCGATCGCATTGTAAATCCATAGGGTGTGTCGATCACGGGGCAAATTTGTCGCGCGGTTAGGTCGGGCGATTTGTCGGCGCGTGTTCCGCGCGCCAGGAAGGTTCGCGCCCGCGCTGGGATTTCGCGCGCGCTGATGCCTTCGCTCGCGCGGACGCGCATGGCGCGCGGCGGGATTGGTGCGGGCTGGAGATGCGCGCGCTCGCCGATGCCGTTGCGCGCGTTTCCATTGCAGGCGAAATGCGAGGCGCGCGTTCGCGCGCGGGGGGGATGACGCGCGCGGGCGCGCAACAAGGTAGCGACCCGCCCAGAGAAGCGCACAGTCCGTCCGCGTTGCAGGCGGTGCGAGACCAGCGTCAACGCGAGAGCCATGATTCCAGGTCCGTGGTGGTGGCAGACTTGAATTCGCATATCGCCCACCGACCGGAGGTCAGCCCAAAGCAGGCTGGCGCGTTTCAGATGAGAATGTTGAGGTAAGTTCAATTTTTTGGTCCAGCGATTTGTCGGTGGGTCTTGTCCAAAACGTAATGCGGGGGGGAAGAACGGCGACGGTCTCTTGATTTCAAACGTACCGCGACTGCTGCCGTTCCCGCGACCGCTTTCGCATCCGCCCTTTCAGTCTGCGGTTGTTGGGAGGGGCGGCGCGTCCAACATAATGCAGCAGTCTCCGGTTTCCAGACGCGTCGCTGCTGCTGCCGCTCCCGCGCCCGAAGAACATCTAGAGAGGGCCGGCTCAAGGTCCAGCGAGGCGCCGACCCAGGGTCCAGAATGGATTCGTCCACGATCTACGATGGATCGATTGAAATTCTTGACGCTTCGCGTATCCCCACCATCTCAGTTCAGCCACCTCATTGGATTAGTGCGACCCCGCAGTGGTTGGTTGGGCCTGCTACCCTCGGTCGCCTCTTCAGCGCAGCCCTGGACAACAGCTCGCCGGTACTTTGCTTCGTTGATCCCCCGTGCGGCTTGTGTCGGAGATGATGTGCGCGCACTGGCTCCGGCAGGCAGATGTTGGTCGCTGCCGACAGCCATGCACTGGGCGACGCCTGATGCCTGGCCTTGCCCCGGGAGCGGCCCTGCAGTGAGTGGTTCAGCCTTCTGCTGTTCGCGGTCGTTCTTTTGCAGAGCAGTCTGCGCAGCTCGTGCCAGTTCTTCACATCGTTATGCCCCCGAACTGCGTGTGTCGGATACGGTGTGCGCGCGCTGGCTTCAGCTGAAGGTGGTCGCCTCGCTAGTGCACGCCAGTGGTTCGTCTACTGAAGGCTTCTACGTGGTCCACACAATATTTGCGTCAGTGAGTTCGTTGAGACAGGCCCCCTTTTTGCCTCGCCATTGTACGTGGTTTCGCTTTGTGTGTGCTGGTCGCTCGCTCTCGCTTTCGCACTGTCAGCTTGAGTCTGGCGCCGAATTGGCGACTCACTCTGCTGTCTTCGCACTTGCAGCTCGCGCCCTTCGGTTCGCTGCTGCGCCTATGTGCGCTTGCTTGTGAATTAAGTTCATTTTGTACTGTGCGCGTGCAACTGCGAGCATGTCTTGCAGGTGCGAACGGCTGTCGACAGTGGCGGCTGTGTTCGCACACTCGCTCCGTGCCGCATCCCGGACGCTGCGTCCGCTCCCTGACATTTGCCTTGGAGCAGCGAACCCAAAAAGAATCCCCACCATTCCGTAACCCCCCTGGCTCAAGCACCTCTGGCTCAAGCCGCTCTGGCTCAAGCGGGCCTCAGCGGCTGGCCGGGCCTCCGCTCCTCGGTCCTCGGCCTCCCCGCCCGCGGGGGCGTGCGAGGGGGTCGCCCCTCCCCGCGCCCCCGCTCGCTCGGCCATGGAGTCGCGCTCGGCGCGGCGGCGGCGGCAGCGGCGCGCCGCCGCCAGCTGCGCCGCCGCTGCGGCCGGCCCGGCCAGCCTGCTGCCGCCGCGGCCCGGCGTGGCCCTTGTCGGCCTCGACGTGGCTGGCGGCGCCGCCGCCGCGGCCGCCGCCGCGCCGCGGCCGCCGCGGCCGTGGCGGCGGCCGGCCGCGGCGAGGCCGCTGCGGCCGCCGGCGCTGTGGCGCGCGCTGCTGCGCTGGGGCCTGCCGCGGCGGCCCTGGCCGCCGCGGGTGCGGCGGCCGCCGCAGTGGCCGCCGCGCCGCGGCGCGCCGCCGCGCCCGCCAATGCGCCCGCCGCGGCCGCCGCTGCCGCCGCCGCCGCCGCGGCCGCCTCTGGCGGGCCGCTGGCGGCGGCCGCTGATCGTGAAGCTGGCGCCCAACATCATCACCCACGTCATCCCGAACAGCTGGTGCGAGAAGGGCAGGCCTGGGCAGTGATAGCTGGCCGTGGCGCTGATGGGCGAGACCCTGGTCGTGAAGCTGGAGCCCAACATCATCACGTGCGGCATTGTGAACAGCGTGTGCGAGAGGAGCAGGAGTTGGCAGCGGCAACAGGTTGTGGCGCTGCTAATCGAGACCCCGGTCGTGAAGCTGAAGCCCATGTTCATCAACTCTGGCACGGTGAGCAGCGCGTGCGAGAAGAGCAGGCGTCGGCTGTGGCAGCAGGCAGTGCTGCTGCTGGGCGAGATGGTGGCCGCAAAGCTGAAGCCCGCCATCATCGCCAACGGCGCTGCGAAGAGCGCGTGCAAGAAGAGCAGGCGGCAGCAGTGGCAGCTCGTTGTGGCGCTGCTGGGCGTGGCCGCGAAACTGGAGCCCAGCGTTGTCGCTTACGACGCTGTGAAGAGCGCGTGCGAGAAGGGCAAGCGTCAGCAGTGGCAGCAGGTTGTGGCGCTGCTCGGCAAGATTGTGGCCGTGAAGCTGGAGCCCAACATCATCGCCACCTACGTCACTGTGAACAGCGCGTGCGAGAAGAGCAGGCGTTGGCAGTGGCAGCAGTTTGTGGCGCTGTTGATCAAGATCTAGGTCGTGAAGTTGGAGCCCCTTTATCATCACCTACTGCACCGTGAGCAGCGCGTGCGAGAAGAGCAGGAGTCGGCAGCGGCAGCAGGGTATGGCGCTGCTGAGCGAGACCCGGGTCGCGTAGCTGGAGCCCAACATCATCGCCTACGGCGTCCTGAACAGGCCGTGCGAGCAAGCCGGACGTTGGCAGTGGCAGCAGGCAATGGCGTTGCTGAACGAGATCCTGTTCGCGAAGCTGGAGCCCAACATCACCGCGTGCGTCACTGTGAACAGCGCGTGCGAGAGGAGCAGTCGTCGGCAGTGGTTGCAGGCTGTGGCGCTGCTGAGCGAGATGGCGGTCTTGCAGCTGGAGCCCAACATCATCACCTACCGCATCCTGAACAGCTGGTGCGAGAAGGGCGGGCGTTGGCAGTGACACCAGACATTGGCGTTGCCGAGCGAGATGGCGGTCGTGCAGCTGGAGCCCAAGACAGCGGCGCACCAGAGGGCACCCAAGAAGACAGTTGCCGCGCGGAGAATCCCGCTCACCAGTGGCAGGCAGAGCTGAAGAACGGCCGCGTGAGCATGCTGGCGACCGCGGGCTTCATCACGCCTGACATCGCTGGCAAGCTTCCCAAGTCGCCTTCGGCCGACCTGGAGGTCGCGGACATCGCGCGCGGGCTCGCTGCGCTCCCGAAGGTTCCTGCCGCTGTCTGGGCACAGATCGTGGCGCCTGGCGCTGACGCGAGAGATCTCGAGACTCACAGCGATATCTCGGAGCATAGCAGCAGCAGCAGCAGCAGCAGCAGCATGCCACCTCCCGCCCCGTTGGCAGATGATGACGTCCCAGAAGGGAATCGAGAGGCGGTAGATAAGGCGGAGGAGGTCGCCGTCGATGACGTTCAGGAGAGCTGCATCACGATGCCGCCCCCCGCATCGTGGTCAGACGATGACGTCCCATTGGGGAATGGAGTGGCGGTAGTTTGCAGTGATCAGTGTGCAGCTCACACTAAGACCCCCCCTTCAGCGGTACCAGCAGGGCAGAGGAAAGGAGTGGGAAGTCACGGCGGAGACGGCGGAGGCCGCGGAAGCCGCGGAATATCCCCCTCAGAGCAATCAGTCCGTGAGCAGTCCTCCGGAAGCGCCACGCACCCAGCAGGGAGACCACGGAACAACTATGCAGACGCAGGACAGCGAAGCCATCCGCTGGCTCGTCGGGAGAAACCTCTTCGCGCCTATTCGCCCCCCTTCTCCTGTCAGTGAGGTTCTCATGGGCGGCGAGCCCCAGGCGCCCTCGCCAGGCGTCCAGGGCGCCACTGGCAAAGCAGCCCGCGCCCCGGCTATGGAAGCTGCGCCGCCGAGCGTGCACGCGCCCGGCACAGCCGGTGGTGCCCCAGAGGCCGGAGAGAGTCCTGCGCTGTCCAAAGGGGGCGCACCTGGGAGCGACGGCGGGCGCAGGCCCGAAGGCGAACGCCAGCGAAAGGGACCCTTCCCCACTTGCCACAAGGCCGCGTCTCCACAAGGCCGCGTCCGCCCTGGCCGCCGGACGCGATCCGACCCCAGCCTGGCGGCCAACCATGCGGCCTGCATTTCCCCGCAAAACCTTGCCAGGCGTGCAGCTGGAGCGGTCGCGAGCAGATCGCGAGCCCCCCAGCCAGGACAACGAGGCCGGTGCCGTGGAGACTTGCGGCCAGGATACACGGCGGCATCAGAGACCCGACCCGCGTCGATGGCCAGAGCCCAAGGACCCCGACACGGGACAACAGCTGTACAAAACAGGAATCAACAACATCCAGTGGGACCTCCCCGGGGAGACACCAGGCGAGGCGATGCGACGACTCCAAGTCACACTGGGGCCAATGTTCACTGGCACCTGGCACGCTTGCGCCAAGCGGCAGTCTGTGCCTGGCAGCAAGGGCGCGCTCGACCCGCTTCGGCGCGACCCGCAAACCTGCCACCTCTTCCTGGAATCCTTCCGCAGCCACAAGTGCGACGTACGGGTCCTCAGCGACGCGCTGGGCTTCGACGTCGCTTGGGCTCGGCCGTGGCAGCTGCGCCTGGGTCGGAGCGGCGGAGTGAGCAGTGATCACCACGCGGCAAAGGGCCACCCGAACAACCGGGCCCCCAAGAAGCGCAAGAAACAGTGGTGGGCCGTCTCCACAGTAGCCTTGCTACCCCGCTTTGTGGCATCGCACACGCGGGGAGCTGGTGCGTGCAGGGCGGTCACTGGCAGCAGGCCCGTCGCTGCCCTGCAGAGAGTGTGTCTCGCGGCGGTTAGCTGCACCACCCTCATCCGCAGATGTTCTCGGCGTGCAGCTGCTCACTTGGATGTCTAACCGTAGATGGGGCTCTTGCAGACGCACTCTGCTGGCTCACACTTTGTAAACGGCATCGCACTCGTGGGGATCAGGTGCGAGGTGGATGGTCTCTGGCAGCAGGCCCGTTGCTGCCCTGCGCACCCTGCGTCGTGTCTCGACTCCTGTTTCGTTCAGAACTTCCACTTCTTCATCTTGGCTGTTGTCTACGTGCTGCGTGTGTGGCTATACCGTCGACCTCAGTATTTTCCTCCTCTGTCTGCGTGCTGCGCGTGTGGCTGTACCGTGGGCAGTCTGATTTCTACTCTGAGATCCACCTTCTCTGTGGACTACGAGTTGTACACCGTGCTCTTCAGCGCGTTTGGGGGTCTCATACATTCTCCCTCTTGGTTCTGTCGAACTGTTGTCGGACGTGCCGTGCATCTCCATGGAATATGCCATCCCTGCTGCTTTCCACCCCCCACCGTGTACCTGTGTGCAGCGGCTTTTGGCTGCGCCCCCCCCTGCAGGAGGCCGTGGAGGAACAGCTATGGACCGTTGGACAAGAGGTAGTTTGCAGAAGTGTGGACTCAGCATCTGCAGTGTGAATGATCGGCGTGTCCCGCGAGTTCTCCTGTGGCTTGCATCCTGGCGCCGGGCTCCCTGGGGGGCCGCCGCTGGTCCCGGGTCCGCCCTCTGTGGCTCTGGTACTCTTGCATCCCGTTTCTGTCGGTCAGCGGTGACGGCGGCGCCACCCTCTCCAGCGTGGTCCGCTTGGGCCGGCGCACCGCCGGGAGGTCCCTGCGGCCTCCACCCCCCGCCGTGTGCCGGTGTTCAGCGGCTTTTGGCTGCGCCCCCCCCTGCAGGAGGCCGAGGGGAACAACAATGGACCGTTTGACATGAGGTACTGTGCAGAAGTGTGGGCTCAGCGGATGCAGTGGGAACGGACCGCGTGTCCCGCGGGCTCTCCTGTGGCTTGCATCCTGGCGCCGGGCTCCTTGGGGGGCCGCCGCTGGTCCTGGGTCCGCCCTCTGTGGCTCTGGTGCTCTTGCCTCCGTTTCTGTCGGTCAGCGGTGGCGGTGGCACCACCCTCTCCAGCGTGGTCCATGTGCCGGCGCACTGCCGGGATGTCCCTGCAGCTTACCGTGTGCCTGTGTTCAGCGGCTTTTGGCTGCACCCCCCCCCTGCAGGAGGCCGAGGGGGAACAACAATGGACCGTTGGACAAGAGGTACTGTGAAGGGTTCCCTGTGCGAGGCACGGAGGCCCTGCTGCAGGTTCCACCCGGCCCCCAGAGGCCGAGAACGAGGCTCCCGTGGGGAACCTTGAGGCGTCCGTGGGCGAGGTATCTGGAGAGAGTCAACACGTGTCCATGGACATGGACGGCGCTGGCCACCCACCAAGGGGGCAGGCAACCATACCTCTTTCTCATTCACAATGTCTCTGCGGCTTTTGGCTGCGTGCCCCACCATGTGTCATTCGCAATGTCTTTGCAGCTTCTGGCTGCGCCCCCCGCCATGTCCGCCGAGATTGCACCAATCGCAGCCCCACCTTGCAGCGACGGGCGCCTCGCCTCAGCGACCGCCAGCCGTCGATGGGCGAGCGGGCTCCGAGCAGACAGCCCTCCCTGCTCCTGAGGGCCGTCCATCCCTCCTCCTCCTTCTTTCCTCCTCCGCCTCCTCATTCGTTCACAATGTCTCTGCGGCTTTTGGCTGCGCCCCCCCCCTGCGAAGATTGCCGCGGCCGCAGATGTGCGCTCGCCCTGTGACCGGCCCAGGGAGCTTCGGTCCCTCGTTGCCGATTCAGCCTTTGTTCTGTTACAAGGACGCCGCGCCCGTGGTCAAGAAGTTCCGTGCATGGATGCCCAGGGTATCATTATCTCTGTCCTGCGGCTTTTGGCTGCGCCCCCCTCCTCTCGGTCACAAGTCTCTGCGGCTTTTGGCTGCGCCCCCCCGATTAACCGCGTCGCATGGTGATCGGCTTCGTCAGTGAGCGGCCCCGCAACGAGTGGTGCAGCCTTCCGCGGTCCACGTTCGTTTCGCTCTTCTTCTCGACGCAGCCGCGGCCCCAGCCCTCGCCGGGACATCGCATCGTTGTGCCCCCGAACTGCGTGTGTCGGATACGATGTATGTGGACCGGCTACCAGCTGGTGGTTGTCAGCCTCGTGCAAGCATTCCAGTGGTCTCCTATGGGGCGGTGCCCCGACACCCCTCATTGACGCCAGTGCTCAGCGGCCTTTGGCTGCGCCCCCCTCCTGCCTGTGGCCCGCCCTGGTCCGTCGCCGACCCGGCCATGGCTCTGTCTTGGCCCGCTGTCAGCGCGCCGCCTGCGAGCGGTGCGGCCCAGCAGCTCGGTAGCCGCCAGCCATCGGCGCGCCCGGCATTGGGGTATTCGGTTTCCGCACGGGCAGCGTGGCATGTGTGGTTGGGTGCAGCTGTCAGCCATGCACTCGGTGACTCCTGGTGTTTGGCTTCGTCAAGTGAGCGGCCCTGCATCGAGTGGTTCAGCCTTCTGCAGTTCGTGGTCGCTCTCTTCAGAGCAGCCCCAACTACCATCCCTCGTCAGTACTTTGCGTCGTTGTGCCCCCGAACTGCGTGAGTCGGAAACGATCTGCTCGCGCTGGCTACCAGCTGGAACTGGCTCAGCCTCGTAAGCGCGCACCAGTGGTCTTCTCTATTGGATGGCGCTCTGACGTGGATCAGCCACATCTTTGCAAGTGGGCGGCCCTGCATTGAGTGGTTCAGCCTTCTGCAGTTCGTGGTCACTCTCTTCAGAGCAGCCCCGGATACCAGCCCTCGACAGTACTTTGCAAAGTTGCGCCACTGAAATGCGTGAGTCGGAGACGATGTGCTCGCACTGGCTACCGGCTGGAAGTGGCTCAGCCTCGTGAGCGCACACCAGTGGTCTTTCTCTACTGAATGTCTCTCCGACGCGGTTCTGCCACACCTTAGCTCCTGTGAGCCTTGATGAGTCGGGCCTCTTTCGCCGCACCTTCGTTCGCCTGGGGTGCTGCAGTGAGTCTGAGTTAGTCGCTCGCGCTCGCACTCTCCGCATTCTCTTTTCTCCGTCTTGGCCCCGCCTCCGTATGTGGTTCGGCGGGAGCTTGGCGCCGTGAGGGCGACTTCTCCTTCCCGTTCCGCCGCCGGTCGCCGCGCCTCTGGCGCCCCCACCTGCTGGGATGTCTGTGCCGGTCACCTGCCGACGCCGCTGGCGTCTTAATGAGGGTCCTTGTCCCTTGCATGTGCATGCGCCACTGCGGCCAATTATCTTCGTTCCGCGCCCCGTACGTTGCCCCGCTTCTTGACCTTCGTCAGGGAGCCGCCGACCAAAAAACGTATCCCCACCAGCTCAGTGCATGTGCGCACCGCGCATCGCGTGTAATTTGCCGTGTTCCGTTGCCCCGGGCGTCGCTGTTGCCGCCTGACCGTTGTCGCGCGGCCGCCGACCAAAAAACGTATCCCCACAAGCTTCTTGTTTCTTGTCTTCGCCCCACTTGCGCTGTCCGCGTAGTGGCCCGTCCATTTTTCCGCCGCGCGACTTCATTGACGGCGCGCAGTTGCCCGCGTCGTTCGCGATCAAAAAATCCCCACCAGCGTAGGCTCTTGCTCGTCAGCTGTAGCTTTGGACGGCGCGCGGCCCTTCCGTTTGCGCTCCCGAACAAAAAGCCCCACCAGCCCATCCAGAAACGATGCCCAGTGGAATTGCCTCGGTCAGGGAAGTGGGCAGCACGCAGAGGAAGGGGCCCCCAGTGGAGGCCTCTTGGGGCGTCTTGGGGGCCTCTTGGCGGTCCCGGACGCCGCTTCGAGCGTCTTGGGTGCCTCGGAGAGCTTCTTGTGGCCTGGGGTCCCTCGGGAGCTTCTTGGGGGCCTCTTGGGCGCCTGTTGGGGCCTCCTGGAGCTTCCTGGGCGCCTCCTGCTGCCCACTTGAAGCCCTTTTGGCATCCTTAGGGGCGCCATCTTGGAGCCATCTTGAGGCTTCGGATGGCCATCGGAAACGAAACGGCGAGAAAACCACAAACATTTTCCTTATACCTATACGACCACCCTGCGGGTGATAAGGAGGTTGGGGGGGGGGGGAGGGGCCCAGCAGCGGGCAACAGTGGTGAATGTTGTTGCGGCAATGCCAGTGGAGATAGTTGCGTTGCCCCTCGCTCTTGGGGGCGTTGGTGTCGAGTTGCTTACGTCACCCTTCGCTCTTTGGCGCCTTGGTGCCATTCGGCCCTCCCCCTGGGAACCTGCCCAACTTGCGCAACGGCAGCTAACGGCGCCATTTGGCCGCAGAAGACTGAAGCGCTGGCAAGGCTTGGCGCAGCCCGCGCCCCCTCTTGCACTATCGATCTCACTATCGATCTCTTTATCGGTCTCACTCATCGATCTTACTCGATCAATCTCACCATCGATCTCACAATCGATCTCATCATCGATCTCTCTCGGCCTGTCTCACTATCCCACGCGCGATCCCGCCATGCCGCTCGACACACATGCCGCTCGACACACATGCCGCTCTCTCCGCGCCTCCGCCCATGCCAGTCGACACGAAGACTTTCCGCGCAAAATCGGCAGCACGGCCGGCCCGCTCACTGTCAACGGCCGGGGGGCTGCGGAACGGGGGTGTGGGGTGCGCCGAACGTGCCTCGGGCTCTCGGAGGGCCCCGGCTCGGGCCGGGGGCGGCGACGGGCTCCGGCCTCGGGGGGGCCACGGGAGAAGGATGATGATGGGGAGGGGGAGGAGGGGGTCTCAACCTCAGGGGGAGGATGAGGCAGTGGGGGGGGGGCCTCCCCCCCAGGTCGCAGACCTGCGCGTCGCGTCGAACTGCAACTGAATGAGTGAGAGGGGGGGGCAGGGACCAACGTCGCACTCGATCGATCTCACTATCGATCTCACTATCGATATCACAACCGATCTCACCATCGATCTCACATTCGGTCTCCCTTTCGATCTAACCAACGACCGACGACGACGACGACGACGACGACGACGAGGGCGCGAAAACAGCGCCGGTGCTCCAGGCAATTTTCACTCGGCAGCCCGGTCCAGCAACGACCGAGGATCGACGACCGAGGATCGACGAACATGGCCCCCAAGACCCTCGGAGGATGAGGAAGCTAAGATGAGGAGGAGGAGGGAAAAGGTGAGGTCCAGAACCGAAGGGTGCGTGGTGGAGGAGAACCTGAGAAAAGACCTCATTCGCTGTCTCATTCGGTCTCACTACCGATCTCACAATCGATATCACTATCCACGTTGTCATCATCATCACCGACATCACCATCAACATCATCATCCTCATCAGCATCATCATCATCGTATTCATCATGATCATCAGCGTCAACATCATCATCATCAATGTCGTCATCATAATCGCAATCATCTACACCATGAAGGCCATCGTCACCATCAGCATCGCACAATCGATCTCGCATTCGGTCTCACTACCGATATCACAATCGATCTCGCAATCGACGTCATCGTCATCATCATCAACATCATCATCATCGCCATCATCAACATCATCATGATTATCACCATCATCATCATCACCATCATCATCAGAATCATCATAATCATCATAATCATCAACATCATGATCGGGACACTGACGGGGCACGGACGGGACACCGGCGGAACACTGGCGGGACACCGCGCCGCCCCGGCCGCCGGGAAGGGAATCATTTCGTCTGGCCGCGCCTCAGCCACACGGGACACCAGCGGGACACCGGCGGGACACCGCGGGCCACCGGCCGCCCGGAAGGGAGTCATTTGGTCCGGCCGCGCATCAGCCACAGGAGACTTTCTCTCGCCCGCCCACGCAGCTTCGCCTCGCCCGCACGGCACGCACGAACACGAAACCGAAATCGATTTCCCGGTAGGGGGGCTTTCCGTTCCACTTCGATCTCACCCCCAACCTCCGATTTTGGAAGGACTTGGACTTCTTGGAGGCTTCCTTGGAGGTCTCGGAGCCCTCTTGGAGCCGTCTTGGGACGGTCTTGGATCCGGAATGGACCGATTCACGATTTAGTTTGGAACGATTCAGGACCCAGCAAGGGGCCGATTCAGAATACAGAATGGACCGATTCACGATCTAGCCTGGATCGGTTCGCAGTCCAGCAGTGGGCCGCTCCAGGATCCAGTGCGGACCTGTTCACAATTAGCATGGGACCATTTGGAGGTCCAAAGTGAACCGACATGCGGTCTCACTGCGCAGAACTGTAATGCACAAGCGCACACCAAGAAAAACAACAACGACACAAATCCACAGAATCAGCGGTGGGAGCGCGCGCGCGCCAGGAAAACCGACGGAACACAAAAACATGAATGTCCGGCGCCAATTCCGAGTGCATTTTGTTTTCCGTCCGCACGTTCAACGGGGAGGGAAGGGGCGGCCCCCTCCCCCGGACAAAACTAGAAAGTCGTCATTCTCGCCACTGCGCCCGCTTCCGTTTCCCCCCCCCGCCTGCGCAGCCACCCGCGGGCGGACCGTTACTAGCATCGCCGCTTTTGCCGCGGCTCTCGCCCGCGCGGCGAGCGAAAAAGGTTGCTTTTGCCATGGGAAAAACGGTTCCATGTCTCCGACTGGACAAGCAAGATTGGGGAGATGTGCGAATTCAAATAACAGTCTGCCGCGCCCTGCTTCCAAACGCCCCATGGCTGGTGCACTTTCCGCCCCTAGAGCGCAGAATCAATAAAACAACAGAACATGTATAATCTCATGTACTCAAGCGAACCATTGCGGCAACCGTTTCCGCGCCCGTTTTCTTTGCCGCCCAAGCGATCTTTGGTGGCTGGGAAGAACGGATAATTCAAAAAAACAGTAACTATAGTCTCCTTTGGCGAACGTTTCCGCGTCCGTTTTTGCTCCCGCCCCCGCAATCTAGGGTGGTTGGGAATTTTCTGGTTGTCCATTCTATACAAAGAAGCGCAAAGCAAACAACCATATTATCTTGCTTCCATACGCATTCGTTTTCACTTTGGACCGCCTAGTCTGCGGTGGTTGGGGGAAAATCATCTCCTGCGCCCAAACGCAGCATTACAGCAAACGTCTCCGCGCCCGTTTTCGCTTCCGTCCGTGAAGTCTACGGTAGCCCGGGGAGGGGCAGACCAACGCAATGTGAGTCTGCTCTTTCCAAGCGCACCATTGCGGCTGCCGTTCCTACGCTCGTTTTCGCTTCCGCCCGCGCAGCCTACGGTGGCCAGAGGGAACATAACATTCATTACGAGGCCTTACTTTGCCTGCTTCTTCCAGGCGGAGGAGGAGGAGGAGGAGGAGGAGGAGGAGGAGGAGGAGGAGGAGGAGGACGTGGAGGTGGAGGTGGAGGTGGAGGACGACTGAGGACGGGAGAAAATCGCATTGTAATATCAGCACTTCCTTGGCGTGGCGTTTAGCTGTCCGCAGCAGATTCTCACGTACATGTTCCTCTCTTTGTCCTGTGCACGCAGGCAATGTTGTGTACACCAGCGTCGCATTGCACGCGGTTGCTGTGGTGTAGACAGGCGCCGTGGTGTGCACAGGCGTTGCGGTGAACGCAGGCATTGTGGTGTACGCAGGCGCTGTGTTGCACATGGTTGCTGCGGTGTGCACATTCGCTGTGGTGTGCACCAGCGCTGTGGTGCACGCAAGCACTGTGGTGTACACAGGCGCTGCGTTGCACATGGTTGCTGCGATGTGCACATTCGCTGTGGTGTGCACGCACGCTGTGGTGCACGCGAGCATTGTGGTGTACACAGGCGCTGCGTTGCACACGGTTGTTGCGGCGTGCGCAGGCGCTGTGGTGTACACGCGCGCTGTGATGCACGCGAGCATTGTGGTGTACACAGGCGATGTGGGGCAGATCGCCGCCTAGATGCTGCTCGCGTCGTCGTCGTCGCCGTCGCCGTCGTCGTCGTCGTCGTCGTCGTCGTCGTCGTCGTCGTCGTCGTCGTTGCTCGTCGCTCGTCGCTCGTCGCTCGTCGCTCGTCGTCGTCGTGCGCGCGGGCGCCGCTGTGGTGCCGGAGCCACACGGCGGAGGGGGGCGTTGCGTCGTACCCCCCCCCGCTGGACAAAAAACAACATGTTTGGCTTGCCGACGCACCATTGCGGCTACTTTTTCCGTACCAATTTTCGGTTCCTCGCCCGCGCGGTTTACGGTGGTTGGTGGGAACGGAATTTGTGATCAAGGCGATAATCCTTTATTTCAAAAGGCAAGATTGTGGCTACCGTTCCCGCGCCCGCTGTCGCCCGCGCACCCGCGCCCGTTGTCGCCCGCGCAATCCACGGCGGCTGGGCGGAACGGAATATTCATAAAACAGAGGTCGCTTCTCTTGCCTCCAAAGGCATCACTGCTGCTACCACTCTCGTCCGTTATCCGCGCCCATTTCCGGCCTCCCCCAGGGCTCCTGCGGCTCCTCCTGGTGTTCCTCGGGTTCCTCGTGGGGCGCCTCCTGGGGCTCCTCTCCGGGCGCTTCCCAGTGGTGTTGCCCCCATCCCAGGACTTTTCCCACGGCCCCCTTCCCAGGACACATTCTATGAGCTCTCTCAAAGCGCCTTCCAAGACCCCGCCGAGGGCGCCTGTCTGAATCCCTCCCTGGGCGCTTTTCCGCTGCAGGCCAAGTGGGCCAGATCCCGATCTGGTCCATTTTGACGAACAGGAGTCGTGCGGACCAGAGCGACCTCTAATCTAAACGGAATCGTGAACCAGTCCAGACGAGCTTATCTCGAGCGGAAACGAACCGAGATCATACAGTTGTTTTCGCCTAGTAATCCTCGTCGTGCGGTTTTCGGTCGTAATTCGGTTCTCCCGTGTCCGCTCGGGACGATCCGTGCACCCCTGGAACGCTCTCGGCGAGGCGCAGCTGCTAGAGGGCATTCCGAGGCGAGAAAACCTGTAAGAGCCGACGAAAACGTCCGAATACCCACGAGGGGAGGAGGGCGAGGAGCAGGACGAGGCGGAGGAGAAGGAGGAACGCTCTCGTCGAGGCGCAGCTGCTGGAAGGCATCCCGAGGCGAGAAAACCTCACAAGAGACGACGAAGACGTCCGAGTGCACACAAGGTGAAGAGGAGGAGGAGGAGGAGGAGGAGGAGGAGGAGGAGGAGGAGGAGGAGGAGAAGGAGGAGGAGGAGGAGGAGGAGCAGGAGTATAAGGAACGTCCTCGGCTAGGCGCAGCTGCTGGAGAGTTTCCCGAGGCTGGAATGCGCCGAGAACCGACGAAAACGTCCGAAAACCTTAGGCCTCGAACCCGAAATCGTGAACGGTGGGCGCTGTCGGCCCTGCCGCGTGGTGGGTGCACGTATGACTCCGCGAGCCTCCACGGGCTCAGGTGCCCTAGGTGCCCTCGGTGTCCTATCCCCTGTCGCCTTGTCGTTCGTTCCCCCCTCTGTGCTCGTGTCATCGTCGTCGTCGTCGTCGTCGTCGTCGTCGTCGTCGTCGTCGTCCTCCGAGTCTTGTATGCCCGTGCGGGGCTTTCCCCGTCCCGCTGCGCAGCACGGAGCGGACTGCCCTCCCCGGGAGCCAGCCAGGCCGGCGGCGTGCTGGGCCAGAGCCGCGAGGCGCGTGGCGTCGCGCAAGGAGGACTGCACTGGTCTTGCCGTCGCCTCTCTTTTTCCCGCCAAGGCTGGCGCTGCTGCCGCCTGGTGCTGCTGCTCGCGCATCACCGCTCCTCGCAGCTCATGGGGCAACGTTGGGGGGGGGGGGACTGGCTCCGGAGGCAACGTTTGAGGTTCGATTTTTTTGGGGGGCTTTTTCGTCGGTCCTCGGCGGTTTTTTCCACCCTCGGGATGCTGACCGTCCAGCAGCGGACCCTCGCCGAGAGCAGGGTGCCCGGATCGTCCCGAACGGCCACCGGAGACCCAGGTTATAACCCGAAAGCTGGACGAAGAGAATCAATGGGGGAGATAGGCTCAGGGGCGGATGCATCGACCTCCAATCGCCCACTCATCGCCGATGGGGGCCCGATTACCCACCCCGCCCAGGAACGTGGGGTTTCGCTCGGGGACCAATCGCCAATCCATCGGCGATGTATCGCCGATTCCAGGTCGAGGTCCCCCCCCCCGCCCTAACATTTTCCCTCACCCCCCCTTCCTCCTCCTCCCTCCCCCTTCCTCCTTCCTCCTCCTCCTCCTCCTCCTGCCTCGTCCTGCTCCTCCTTCTCCTCTTCCTCCTCCCTCCTCCTCCCGCTGCTCCTCCTCCTCCTCCTCCTCCTTCTCCTCTTTCTCCTCCTCCTCCTCCTCCTCCTCCTTCTCCTCCTCCTCCTCCTCCACGTCGCCAAATTCAAGGCCCCGGAGACGTCCCGTTCGGTGCGGTTCCGTCAGGTCGGTCGCGGGCATGGCGCCCCCACCAGCTCCCCGGGGGGGCGGCCCTGAACGAACGTCCAGCGAATCCACCACATCTGATGCGGCCTTTGGCTCAAGCAGTTTTGGCTCAAGGCCAAAATGGTGTCCATTTCACCGCATGAGTGGGGTAGGCTCCCATTGCTTTCGGTGATCCTCGTTCTAGCAGCCACATCCAGGGGCGAGCTGCCGCTATTCCTCGTTTGCAGCCGCATCCAGGGGCGAGCTGCCGCCCATTTCCTCGTTCGCAGCCGCATGCACGGGCGAGCTGCCGTCCAAGCTTGCAAGACACCTCCTAGGTCGAGGGCGCATCCCTTCGGTCGGCGCAGTGGTTGGTGGTCGTGGCGCTGGAGGCGATGGCGATGCAGCAGCAGCAGGAGCAGCGAACCCACAATTTCGACGTGGATGGTCACGTGGCAACAAGCAAGAGTTGTATCAGTACACGATGTGCAGGCAACGTGGGTACCGATGGACCTGGAAGGGCAAGTCAGACTGCTTCATGTGCGGCAGGTTCTTCGCACCGTCGCCAGTTGAGCACCGTCAGCCAGTGGGTGCGTGGGCTGGTGGCACCAAGCTGCCCTGGCACGCCTCCCAGCCAGCCGTTGGGTCAGGCGTTCTAAGCAGTCCAAGCAAGGACGCCATCCTCGACGTATTCAAGACCTTCTTCGAAGACGAGAAGCACAGCGACGTCGTCGGAGAGTTTCAGGAGGCCCTCCAAGACCCAGTCAAACCGCAGCCAGCACGCGCAGCGGAACGGGGCCTTCAGTCGGCGTTCTCGGTCTCGCGGACAGGGAGGAAAGATCCCAGCAGACCGTTGACGAGGTTGCTGAGGCGCAGCAGTGGCTCAACGACGCCAGCGCACGTCAAGAGCAAGCTGCCCTCGACCTCGTCCAGGCGCAGAACGCCTGCGCCAAGGCACAGGAAGACCACATGGCCAAACTTGACGGAGCCGCTGCGCGAGGAGCTGCAGCACCAGGATCGCCAGGCATTTTCGCAGTCGACAGCGCAATCTGGGAGAACCTCATCCTCTATGACGACATACGACGACACTACTAGGGCCCAGATGGAGGAGTGGAAGCGGGAGATCGACCAACGCGTCAAGGCGCCCAACGACGGCCAGGAGCGCGTCCGCGAGATCCTGCGCAAGGCCCGCGAATAAACCCGCAGTGCCAACTGGGCCCGCCGCCGAGGCCCCGCCCAGCAAGCCGCGGACGAAAACTCCCGAGCTGATCGAAAGGCCGCCGCCGCCCTCATCGAGACTGCATCCAGAGCCAACAAGATGGCACGCGCCGCCGAGGGAGGCGGCGAGGACAAACCCAATCAGCAGTCATCTACAGCCGCAACGGGGTCGCCTCGGCCTGGGTAACCCCAATGCGAGGGGCGCTAAGGCCCGGACCCCCTCTGGCAACATCGCCGAATGGGGGCCGCGGGCCGCCAACTGTTGCCGCGCTGTCGGCTGCAGTTGCCGCCCCATCGCGCTCGCGGAGACCCGCGCGGGCGTGAAGGGCGTCGAGGATTATGTCGGGAGCTCGCCGTGGGCGGCTGGAAGCTCGCATCCGCGCCGGCCATGGCGACTCGCAAGTCGGACAGGGGGGTGCGCGGTGGCGAGTGGGCCCCCCCGCGCGGTGGCATCGCAGCCGCCGCCTTCGAGGCCCGCGGGGATGATCGAACGCCGCAAGTGGCGGCCGACCGCGAGGAGCGGCGACGCTGCGGTTGTCGCGGCGCATCTACGGCGTGGGCTACGCGGCCAGGGCGCGAAAAGGGACGTCCTCATCTCCATCTCCACCTTTGTGGACATGCTTGGCGGCCCCTGGGTAATTTCGGCCGACTGGAGCCGCGACTCGCCGTGGTGGGGCGACGGGGCGTGGCTCGCCAGGTGGGGCGGCGCCGTCCTCGCCGACCCGGAGTGCAAGGCCACCAGCGACGTGGGCTTGGGCTCCGTCTACGACTGCCCGATCGCGCGACCGGGCCTCGCCGTGCGTATCGACGCGGAGGCGTTCGCGACGCCCCGTCGAAGACGCACTGCGGCATCCAGGTCGTCGTGGGCGCCGCCGAGCCATGGGAATGCGCTGCAGTGCAGGTTCCCAAAGCCCCCTCATTCCAGGGGCAGACCAAAACTAGTCGCCAGACGCGACAGCAACAAGTCGAAGGCTCGGGCAGAGGCCCTGCGAAACAGGGGGGAGGTTACCTGGGTACCTGCGCGACGAGTTCGACGCCCTCCGCAACTGCGACAAGGGCGCCGTGCATCCGGATCCCGCGCCCTTCATCATCAAGGGCGACACCTGGGGCCAGGCCGAGGATGTAGCGGCCGACTGCCCGAGGTCCCAGGGCCGCCTCTCGGGCGTCGCGAAGGCGGGGGGCGCGTCTTCCGCTGGCGCCTGCCGAGCAGGACCGCGAAGAGGATCGGCGCCCACGCCATGTGGGTCGCGACCCTCGGGATCGCGTTGATGAAGGGCCACGGCGTTCCTGATGATGAAGGGCCAGGTGCCAGGGAAGGACCGATGGGTGCAGGACGGTGATGCATATTATGAGGATCTTATCTGGGCGTGCTTACCTGAAGGGCCCGCCAGTGGCGGCCTGGTGGCAGCGCTTCAGCACCGTCGCCATGGCCTACGCCGCCCTCGTCAGAAAGCAGAAGGACCTGGGGGCCCAGGGGGGGGCCCGCTGTCTCGCGTGCCAGAAGATCGACCAGCTCGAAGACCCAGACTTCCAGGAAAACCACTTCGGCTCCAAGACCGACCCGCAGGAGATAGACGAGTGGGATCTCCAGATCGCCTCCATCGACTTCTTCGAGGGCGACGACCTCCACCACCCCTGCGCGACGGCCCAGAGATGGGCCATTGGAGCGATGGCGAGAGCTGCAGGCAGAGCGCGCAGGCGCTACCTCAAGCTGCGCCGCTCCGTCGTCGACCCCAGCATGCAGCGACTGCGGGCCGTGCAGGGCCGCGGCGAGCGCTGCGACCCCTGCCTCGTCATGAACGCCGCGACTGGTCCTGGGCCCCGACTCCGTTATCCAGGTCGTGCTCTTGGGTGCTGGCTGGAGCTGCCCGCTCCCGCCCGAAGGGTCGCGCGCGCCTCGTGAAGGCGAGCCCGGGGACGAAACGTGCTACTACTTCGCAGGAGCCAAGCCGACTGGGAGGTCGAGCGCTACGAGGTCGACCCCCAGCGGAGTTCGCCCGCGAGTTCTGCCAGTCATTGAGAGGGGGCTGCAGTGGGCGGCAGCCAAGCATCTGCGCGGAGAAGGGCCTTAGCGAGGTGGCCCCGACGCGCACGTCATCAGCCGCGGATGGAGAGGTTCGCGAAGAAGGGCCACTTCGACCAGTGGGCGCCCGACCTCTGCGTTGTGCCAGGGGCCCATTGGCCGCGGGCGCGCCTGGTCGAGGTGGGCCACCAGGCGCAGGCGCCATGCCCGCGCTGTGGAGAACCGGAGGAGACCCCGATGCGCAGAATCTGGCTGTGCCTTGCAGCCGCGACCACGTGGATTGCGCGAATTGCAACCCCCTCCTGCTGGCCGCCCTTGCCGGGGCGGAAGCGTCGCCTGCGCCCCGGCCCCGCGCCTGCGCGCGCTGACACGCGCCTTTTCTCTTTTTTTTTTCTGGGGGGGGGCGGCGCGCGGGGCTGGGTTGGGCAGGGCTGTGGGGGTCGCGTCGGCGGCGACGGGGCCCTCGCTCTGCTCGGCGACGAGTCGGGCGGGCAATTCAGCGCCGGCCCGCGTCGCCGCGGGGCGGGTGTCGCCTGCGTCGTAATGGAGAGCCTCTTCGGGGAGTTATCCCCGTGGGAGGTATCGTCTCGGGCCTGGAGTGCAGCTTCTAAATTGTCGTTCGCGCTAAGCTGCTAGCTTCTGCTTTGGCCCTCGAGAATTGGCCATGCGACGCGTGTTTTATCTCAGATTACGTGTCGCTGTATGACGCGTGGAGGTCTGGCCGACGCTTGCGCCCCAGCGAATGCGCGAATCTAGACCAGAGGCAGCAGCAGGATCGAGGTGATTTGGGTGGCCTCAAACAGCGAGTCGCCCTTGGCATCGTTGCCGACCCTGTCAGATTTTTCTGCGCCCTCGGCAATTCGCGCGCCGGCGCGCGGGCTGGCGCGGCCGCCCGCAGAGCTTGGGAAGCTGCGCTCAACGGAGAGGCGCCTCCCACGGACCTGCGCGATACTCAGCGTGCCCTCGTCCGCAGAAAGGCGCGACGGTCGCTCGCTGATGCGCTTGCCGCCGACCAGCGGGTGGCGGGGAGGCTGTCGCAGGCGCGCGGCCCGCGCTTAGCTGGGCTGCGTAGCGCCCTCCAGTCTAGCGCGCGCACGTTCGAGCTCCGCGCGAGCAAGTGCAGGTGCTCGCGGTGCGAGCTTGACGTCGGACAAGCGTGCGGTGCGACAGGCATGCGGCACGCCCTGCCAGAGTAAAACCTCCCGAGCCGAGCACGTGGAGCCGCTACTGGGCACCGTCGTTCTCGGCTGGCGCGTGCTGCGCGAGTGTCACAAGCTTCATTTCATGCAGAAGTACTGTCAGTACTTGTTTCGTCTCTGCGGCAAGACGGCGACGGAGGGCCTCCGCCACCTCGCCGCGCAGTGCTCGGGCCTTACGCGCAGAGGCCGTCAGAACCTGGCTGAGATCGACCGTGGCCAACCCCCCCGCGGCCACGCGGGACGCGATGGCCCCACTCCATATGTAAGGGCGGCGGCCGTGAATTAACTTGTAGCCGCCGCAGCGCCCGCTGCTGATGTGAGCGCTCCGTGATAAGCTGGTGCAACCTTTTGTTTTTATGTTGCAAAGCTCGCGCCCAGGTGCGCTTGGTTTCTCCATTCTCCATGATCCTCCTTCCTCTTCCTTCCTCCCCCTCCCCTTCCTCCTTCCTCCTCCTCCTCCTCCTCCTCCTCTCCGTCCTTCTCGTCCTTCTCCTCCCTACTCCTCCCTGCTCTTTCTCTTCGTCTCGCGTGCTCACGGTCCCCGGTGCTCGCAGCTACTCTTTTGGTCCCGTCATTCCAGTGGTCGTGAGCGTCAACCCAATGGAATTGCGATCAGATTTGTTCGAAATTGAGATTTTGGTTTTGCCTCGCAGGTAGCAGATACTATGGTCGTGCCGTCCATTCGGTTCAGAATGTACCTGTGTGACGTGAGACATCGCCTTCCTTGGCGCTGGTGGGGCAGAAACAATTAGTCAGCCCGCCCCTCCCTTCCCTCCTTTCCACCTGTCTCCTCTTTCCATTCCCCCGCAGTCATCTCGCCAGCCTTCTCTTCCGACCCCACACTCCCCCAGTCCCTCATGCATCCCCTCCCGCGATCCTTCCCCCCCTCCCACCCCCTCCTTCCTCAATCCTTCATTAACCTTCCTCTCATTCCCCGATCCCTCCCCTGACCCCTCCCCCCTGCTCTTTGCCGTCTCCTCGCCAGCTCCCGCGGCGACGCGCGGCGGGCGATCGGGACCACAGGAGCAGAAGGCGTCGATGATCACAGTAATCGTTCTTGGCTTGCTGTTCACCGTGGCGTATTTCAATAGCAAGAAGGACCCGATTCCAGCTGGCCTTCGAAACAAGGGAGGGAGGACTAGGATTGGGAGGAGGCAGATGAGAAGGAGGGCGGGTAGGAACAGGAGGAGGGAGCGGACGTTGAGTCCGTAGCCATTTTGCCTCAAACTATTTTCTTTGCACGGGCGAGGGTATCTTTTCGGCACTGGCGATGATGCCCCGTCGGCACTCCCACACATCGCGCGTGTCTGCGAGCCAGAGGGTGGCGACGGCGGCGGCGCTGGCCGCCAATAGCGCTGTCCAGAGACTATAGAATTCTCAGGGCAGCACCGTCCAACCGATCCCCATGCCTCTTTGTCCATGGTGTCCCAGCCAGCCACACCAGCTCCCCGAAGGTGGGGGTTGCCCCGCGAAGCTCGAAGGGAACGGCATGTATCCCCACCTGGGGGGGGCGAGTTTGCCAGTGGTGCCAAGGCCAGTGGGGATGGGGATCGGTTAAGCGATGCTCATCTGGTCAAGTTCGATGCTCTTGCAGAGGCACGCGGCTTCGCAGGCACCGAACCCTAGAATCTCATGAGCAAGCTCCTTGCTTCAGATCGTGCCATCAAGGCCCTCCTAGCTGGCGAGGTCCGTGACCACATCGACGTGCTGTGGAGGCATACCGCCCTGCACGCGGCGGCCGACATGACGCACCCGAAGCCTCGGCGGGTAGCAAGAAGCTTCGGCGGGTAGCAACAAGGTCCGTGATTGGGACCTTCACCAGACCATGGCGAGCACGAGGGCGCCAAGAGAAATTTGGTCCACTGCAGGCTCCACGACCTGAGTACCAGGGCAAGCACGACAAGCTGATCATATATATATATATATATATATATATAGTGATCGAGATCGTCGCCCCGACCTGTCATCACGGCTACGATCTCCATGGGAGTCTAAATGTGGATCGCTGGCTACGACGCGGCCTACGGTCACATCAACGATTATCGGGAGCACGGCGGGGATACGAGGATGTTCCCATTTACCTTTCCACCGATGTCGCATAATTTCCCGGTGTGATGCCTCTGTCTGGCCTGACCGGCGAGGTTGGTATGCCGTGCCAAGGGGAAGTGGGCATCGAGGACGGCCTCGAGGGGATAGGGGGGCATTGAGGAGGACCAGGGCGTTGGAGTTCTATGACCCCAAACAGGCGTTCTTCACCCACCATGGGCTGCTGGGAGCCGGTTCTGGCGTCGGGGCCCGAGCATGCTCTCAGCACGGCTGCTGCCAGTTCTCTCTCTTTTTTCCCCGCCTTCCCCCCCGTCTGTCGACGGTTGTCAACCTCGCGGCGTGCGGCCAGTGTGCGCGTCGGCCAGCGTCAGCGGCGCGGGGGTGAGGACTGCTGCGCCAGCGCAGCCTGATGATGCGGAGGATGTGAAGGGCCCGCGTCCGTTCGCCGGGCGTGCCATTTGGCATATGTGGCGGTCTTGTTCCGCAGGACGAGGATTGGGAGGAGGAGAATAATAAGAAAAGGAAAAGCAGGCGGAGGAGAAGGAAGAGGAAAAGGAGGAGGAGGCAGAGGAGGAGGAGGAGGAGGAGGAGGATGAGAAGGAAGTCGAGGAGGAGGGGGAAGTCGAGGAGGAGGAGGAAGACAAATGATACACACACTAATAATAATGATAAAAATAATAAGACTAATGATGTTAATACTAATTCTATGAATACTGATGATACTAATAACAATACGAATAGGAATAATAAGAAAAACATACGAATAAGACAAGTCACACTAACAATGTTACTTTACTGAGATGAATAATCTTACAACAAATAATGTTATGAGCAAGCAGAATAATCTGAATAATACGAAGACGAATAAGGGATACTACTAATAATAGCAGTAATAATAAGAATAACGATATTGATAATTGCCATCCAGAGCCCCCCCCTCTTCCCCCAATTCCCCCTGTCCACAGGCAGGGCGGGGGACCGGACCCCCTCCCACGCCACCGGAACCCGCGCCACCCGACCCCCCCCCTTCTCCTCACCTCGGAAGAGCCACCCCGGCCACCAGACCCCCCCCCCTTCCCCCTCTCCTCCTCTCCTCCTCCTCCTTCTCCTCCTCCTCCTCCTCCTCCTCCTCCTCCTCCTCCTCCTCCTCCTCCTCCTCCTCCTCCTCCTCCCCCTCTTCCCCCACTTCCCCCTGTCCACAGGCGGGACGGGGGACTGGACCCCCCCTTCCCCCACCACGTCACCGGGACCCACGCCACCAGACCCCCCCCCCTCCCCTCCCCTTATCCCAGCGGAGCCACCCCGGTCACGCCCTCCCCTTAAACTCCCACGCCCGATCGGCGGATTTGAATTTGCGTTGGGTGCGTTTCTTACTGCCGGGCCACATGCCCCAGCTCGCCTGAATATGTCGTTAGGGCACCTGTCCGCGGAGCTACGGCTCGTGTGCGGAGCTGTGCTCGATCGCCCGTCCGCGTTTCTTCGCTTGTGATTTGGGCTCGTGTGCCGCCCCAGTGGCAGTCCGCAGTTCGGGGGTCGTGCTGGAAGAGGGCTCGGACTGACAGGTAGTCCTCTTCTTTGTCGGCCCGTGATGACTTGCACAACCTGCCTGAGAATTTCGTGAGGCGCGGCCCGGTGATGCCCGAGCCCTGGCCCGAGAATTTCGTCAGGCACGGCCCGGCATGGTCAGGCACTTCCCTGTTGCTTTCAGCAGGCACCCGCGCTTGTTAAAACATTCGCAGATGGAGAGAGGATATCGCAGCGCGTTTGTTTTGGCGCTCGCATGCGCCATTCTTTTGGTTTTCCTGCTGTGTCGCCCCCTTGGGCACCCTGCCATCAGGGCTCGCGGGTGTCACCTTCATTTTACTACCCCACAATAGGTGGGAGAGGGCTCCGATCATGGATTGGTTCGCCTCTAGGTGCCCTGTATGTATGTAGGAGGAAACGTGGAGGAGGAAAACGAGGAGGAGGAGGAGGAGGGGGAGGAGGAGGAGGAAGATAAGGAAGTGGAGGAGGAGGAGGAGGAAACGGATGGGCAGACGTCGCGTTTCGCCCCGCTTTGCACCCGCGCCTCGCCCTCTCGGCCGCCAGGAGGACGACAATGAGGACAGGCGCATCAAGTCGGAGGTGCAGAGGCCGCGTGGGTCGGGGGCCGAGTCCAGAGGTGCAGAGACGGCTGGCTGAGGATGTTGCTGCTTTCCTTCCACTCCTTCCCTCCTCCTCCTCCTCCTCCTCCTCCTCCTCCTCCTCCTCCCTACTCCCTCCTCCCTCCGTCCCCTCTCCCCCTCAGCCTCCTCCTGCTGCTGCTGCTCCTCCTCCTCCTCCTCCTTACTCTCCTCCTCCCTCTCCTTCCCTCTCCTGGTCTTTTCCTCTGTCCTCGTTCTTCCAGCTCCTTCTGCTCCTGCTGCTGGTCCCCTCCTCGGCCTCCCTCCTCCTGTTCCTGCTGATTGCTGGTGCGTCGACCCCGCCAGCTCTTAGTCAGCTGGTGACCTACGATGTCGGCCACAGCGGCGGCGTTCGCTGGCCGATCGACGTGTTGCCCCCCCCCCCCCCCCTGGGCAGGGAGCCCCGCGGAGGCCGCGAGAGGCCTTCCCTCTCCGTGTTCGTCGAGCTACAAAAAACAGGGGGGGAGCTCGCTCTCCCGCCCCCCCCCCCGTCCTCCTAAAGTCCACCCCTCGGTCCCCTCCTCCCCATAGGTTTGCCAGTCTGGAAGGGCTGCTGCGCAGTTCCAGATCAACGTTCGGTGCAAGCGTGAAATATGAGAAGGAGGCTGAAGAGGATGAAGGAAGACCCGGGGGCTGGACCAGGGGACGAGGATGATGAGGAGGGAGAGCAGGATCTGGATAATTTACATAGATAATTAGGACACTTCTGATGATGATGGCGGTGATGCTGATGGTATTGATGATGATGATGATGATAATGATGATGATGGTGGTGGTAGTGGTGGTGGTGGCAAGGATGATGGTACATATGGTGATGACGATGTTGATGGTGATGATCATGATGATGATTCTGACGACGATGGTGCTGCTGATGATGCTGTTCATTATGCTGCTGCTCATGATGGTGATGATGACGATGATGATGGTGGTGCGGATGATGATGAGAATGCTGATGATGATGCTGATTATGGTAGTGATGATGATGATGCTTTGGCTGCTGCTGATGATGGTGACGACGATGATGAGGATGATGCTGCTGCTGATGCTGATGCCAGTGCTGAAGATGTTGATGATGAAGATGCTGACGATGAATGGGAGGATGATGATGTTGACGATGGTGGTGATGATGATGCTGCTGGTGATGGTCGTGACAACGATACTGCTGATGATGATGCTGATACTGATGATGACGAAGCCGATAACGATGATAATGAAGATGATAATGATGACGCTGACGATGATGATGATGGTGACGGTGATGACGATGAATTATATTGATGACGATGATGATGATGATGGTGATGGTGATGATTATGCTCATGATGACGATGATGATGATGATTATGATGACGATGACGCTGCTGCTGATGGTGGCTATGATGATGATTGTGATAATGATGATGTGGATGCTGATGCTGTCGTTGATGAAAACGCTGATTGCGACGACGCCGATGATGATGGTGATGACGATGCTTATGACGATGCTGATGGTGCTGATGGTGCTGATTTTGCTGATGTTGATGTTTCTGATGATGTTGAGGGTGATGCTGATGAGGATGATGATGATGATGCTGATGCTGATGATGCTGCTGATGATGATGAAGCTGCTGATGATGATGACGATGACGATGATGATGCTGATGCTGACGATGACGATGCTGCTGCTGCTGGTGATGGTCGTGACTACGACACCGTTGATGCTGATGCTGACACTGATGATGACGAAGCCGATAACGATGATGACGATGATACTGATGGTGATGATGATGGTGATGATGATGGTGACGGTGATGATGACGATGACTTAGATGATGACGATGATGATGATGATGATGATGATGATTGTGATGGTGATGATTATGCTCATGATGACGATGATGATGAGGATGATTATGACGCTGCTGCTGATGGTGACCATGATGATCGTGATGATGATAATGATGGCGATGCTGATGATGATGATGATGATGATGATGATGATGATGATGATGATGTGGATGTTGATACTGTCGGTGATGAACATGCTGATTGCGACGACGCCGATGATGATGGTGATGACGATGCTTATGACGATGCTGATGGTGCTGCTGCTGATTTTGCTGATGGTGATGCTGATGATGATGTTGATGCTGATGCTGACGCTGATGTTGATGCTGATGAGGATGACGATGATGCTGATGATGATGATACTGATGATGATACTGCTGATGATGATGAAGATGCTGGTGATTATCCCGATGACGATGATGGTGATGATGCTGACGATGATGATGATGCTGATGATGATGGTCATGCTGATGGTGATGATGATGACGATGATGATGACGGTGATGCTGATGATGATGCTGATGATTGTGGTGGTGATGATGATGCACGATGATGATGCTGATGATGATGCTGATGCTGACTGTGTTGCTGCTGCTCCTTCTGTTGCATATGTTGCATATGTTGTTGTTGCTGTTGTTGCTGTTGATGCTGTGATTGTTGTTATTGTTATTGATGTTGATGTTTATGTTGATGTTGTTGTTGTTGTTGTTGTTGTTGTTGTTGTTGTGGTTGTTGTTGTTGTTGCTGATGTTGTTGTTGTTGTTGCTGTTGTTGTTGCTGCTGCTGTTGTGGTTGTTGTTGTTGTTGTTGTTGTTGTAGTTGTTGTTGTTGTTGTTGTTGTTGTTGTTGTTGTTGTTGCTGTTGCTGCTGTTTTGTTGTTGAGAACGACGGGTTTCAGACGCCCCCCTCCGGGGGATGAGGGTAAGGGGGGGGGGGCGCATCGCATCGTATCGGGGGGAGGGGGGAGCGCTGCACCTACGAGATTCTTATGGGATCCCTGGCATTCCTGGATTCCTGGGGATCCGTCTGGATTCCTGGAGAATCCTGGGCATTCCAAGCATACCTGTACGACCGCCCTGCGGGCGATAAGGAGGTTGGGGGGGGATTGAGATCAAATGCCCACCCTGACTGACCTCCAGCCTGTCACCTTGATCTCATCTCTCTCTTTCTCTCTGTCTCTCTCTCTCTCTCTCGCCCTCTCTCTCTCTCTCTCCCTCTATCAGAGTCTTCCTCCACCACAGTCTGCCGCGATCGCGCCCAGGCGTCGACAGAAATGAACTGAAGGATTGAGTTGGGTGGATTGAATGGGATGGGATAATATGGATTTGAGAAGGTAAGATGGTTGGATTGGAAGAGATGGATTGGATAAGATAACATGGGTTGGATTGGCCCGCCGCAGGCGCAGAAACAAATGAATTGATGGATCGGGTTGGATGGATTGGATTGGGTGGGATAATATAAGATGGAACAGTATGGGTTGGATAATATAATATGTATTGGATTGGACAAGATGGATTGGATAAGATGAGCTTGATTGGATAAGAAAGCCCGCCGCAGGCGCCGACACAAATGAATTGATGGATTGGGTCGGGTGGACTGGATTGGATGGGATAAGATGGATTGGATAAGGTAAGATAGTTTGATTGGAAGAGATGGATTGGATAAGATAAGATGGATTGTATTGGCCCGCCGCAGGTGCAGAAACAAATGAATTCATGGATTGGGTTGGGTGGATTGGATTGGGTGGGGTAAGATGAGATGGGACAATATGGGTTGGAGAAGATAAGATGGATTGGATTGGACAAGATGGATGGGATAAGATAAGCTGGATTGGATAAGAAAACCCGCCGCAGACGCCGAAAAATATGAATTATGAAATTAGCGACATGCGTTAGCGCCGGGACGCCCGGGACACCTGGGACACCCAGGACACCGCCTGGCCCAATTGGGACACCTCCCAGCCACCGGCGGACGGGAAACGGACCTTCGCTCCTATTACACTCGGGACACCCGGGACACCGCCCGGCCCAATTTGGACACCTCCTGGCCACCGGCGGACGGGAAACGGACTTTCGCTTCTGCTTCGGCCTAGCTACAGGAGGATCACGCGCAGCTTCGCCTCGCCCGCACGCACGACACGAACACGAAACCGAAACCGATTTCCCGGTGTGGGGTCTCCGTTTCATTGCGATCTCACCCCCCAACCTCGGATGTGTGCGGAGTGCTTTGGATTTCAAGGGATTCCTAGGGATCCCTCAGGATTCTTTTAGGAATCCAGAGGATTTCTGAAGGAGTCCTCTGGAAACCTGTGTATTCCTGCGGATTCCATTGGGTTCTTGGTGAATTCCCAACGACTGCGGGTTCCTATGGATTCCTTTTGGGCTCCAGATGAGTCTTTCGGATTCTTCGGGGCTTCAGAGGATCCCGACGGAGCCCGAAGGATCCTCCAGGATTCAGAGGGATTCCAACGTATCCGTGGGGACTCTCCAGTCTTCTCATGAATCGCGCTTTCGTTCGAAACGTCCGTGCGATTTGCCGAGGAGTTGCGCTCTTGCTTTCAATTCCGTTGCCATTTACACGCTGTCGCCTAGACTTGGCGCTGAAGCTTTCCGCATATTTTACCGAGGAGTCGAGCTCTCGCTCGATAGTTTTTCGCAATGTACTCAAGAATTCAGTTGTCTTTCGCTCTCTTCTTCTTCTTCTTCTTCTTCTTCTCTCTCTCTCTCTTTCTCATAATGGTTCCTCGCTTGAGACAATGGTGCCCTTGGTGATGTCAAATCGTGTCGTTGTTGATGATGCTGGGGGTGAAGATGGTGGTGAGCATGCTACTGATGGTGACTATGATGACTATGATGATGATGATGATGCTGCTGATGCTGATGATGATATGACGATGCTCACGATTCTCATGGCGACGATGGTGATGGTGATGCTAATGATGATGAGGATGATGGTGATGCTGATTGTGCTGCTGATGCTGATTCTGATTATGATGCTGATGCTGCTGATGATGCTGATGATGATGAGTGATGCTGATTGTGATGGTAGTGGCGATAGCGGTGAGTCTGTGAATGATGTGAATGATGATGATGATGATGATGATGATGATGATGATGATGATGATGATGATGATGATGATGATGCTGATGACGATGATGACGGTGTGCGTGCTTTTTATGCTGACAACGATTATGGCTGTGCTGGCGAGGTTGGTGATGATGCTGTTGCTGATGTGGATGGCGAGTGTCATGGTGATACTTTGGCTATGATGATGGTGGTGGCGATGGCGATGGCGGCGATGAGGGTGTTGATTCCAGTGGCACGGGTAGGTATGGTGACGTTGATGACGAAGACGATAGTGACGTTGATGGCGATGACGATGGCGATGAGAAGAACCGAGATGATGATGATGTTGTTGTTGGTGTTGTTGCTGATGATGTTGACGATGACGACGGTGATGCGGCTGCTGCTGCTGATGTTGCTGATGGTGATGGCAGGGGTGGTGGTGGCGGCGATGCTGACAACTGTGGTGACTATGCTGGTACTGATGGTGGTGATGATGATGGCGATGATTATGATGATAAGTGGTGTGATGATAACGATGATGATGCTGACAACGGCGACGACGATGCTTATAATGGTCATGGTGATGATAATGACGACGATGACGGGGATGAGGATTGTGATGTTGCTGATGGTGATGAGGATGCTGCTGTCTGCTGATGATGGTGATACTGCTGCTGCTGATCATGATGATGGTGCTGATGTTGATGGTGCTGGTGATGATGGTGATGACGATGATGCTGGTGGTGGTGATGCTGAGGATGGGGCTGCTGCTGCTGCTGATGATGGTGATGATGATGGTGATGAGGATGACGACGATGGAGGTTGTGAGCGGGGAGGGCGGAGGGATGTAGGACGTACGCTCTGCGGGAGCGAGGGGTGATGGCTCGCCACGGATCGAGGGCTCTCTTAGTAAGGACTCTTGAGCACCATTTCCTTAGTAAGACTTCTGTGTCAAGGTTCTTTTATTAAGGACTTTTGAGTCAGAGTTCCGTAGGCAGTTTTTTTTTGCGGCTGTTGTTTTTTTGGGGGGGGGGGGTCCTCTTAGTAAGAACTTTTGAGTAATACACCCCTGGTAAGGGTTCATTATTCGGGTTCTTTGAGTAAGGACTCTTGGGCCATATTCCCGAAATATGGCTTCTGTTTTGAGGTTTTCTGGGTAAGGACTCTTGAGTAATAGGTGCTTAGTGAGGAATCTTCATCCAGGTTCTCTTAGACAGGACTCTTGAGTATGACTCCAAGAGACAGGATTGTTCAAAAGTGTGTTCGGAGTAGGACTTAGAAAGGCTTCTTGGTAAGGACTCTCGAGTAAGGACTCTTGAGTAGGGTTCTTGAATAATATTTCCGTAGTATGGTTTCTTCATCAACGCGTTTTTAGTAAGGACTCTTCAGCAAGAGTCCTCTAGTAACGTTTCTCCATTCAGGCTCTCTTAGTAATAGTTGCTGAGTAAGACTCCCATCGCAAGGATTCTTGAGTAGTGTTCTCCTGGAAGGACTCTTGAGTAATAGTCCCGCAGCAAGGCTTCTTTATTAAGATTCTCGCAGGAAGAGTCCCGTAGTAAGAACTCTTCGTTTTGGTGCTCTCCGTAAGGACTGTTGAGCCAGATGCCCGCAGCAGGGATTCTGCAGTAAGGTTCTCTTAGTCAGGACTCTTGCGTCATATTCCCGTAGTGAAATTTTTAAGTAAGGCACTCCTTGTAAGGACTTTTGAGTAATTGTCCCGTAGTACGGCTTCCTCAGTCAGGTGCTTTTAGTAGGAAGTCTTGAGTAATAGTCACGTAGCCAGGAATCTTCATTCAGGTTCTCTTGGTATGTATTCGTGAATAATACCCATAATTCGAATTCCTTTAGTAAACTTCTCTTAGTGAGAACTCTTGAGCAATTTTCCCGCAGTAGAGGTTTTTTTTTAAGGTGCTCTTGGTAAGGACCCTCCAGTACGAATCCCGTAGTCAATATTCTTCATTCAGGTTCTTTTAGGAAGAAGTTTTGACTGAGACTCCCATCGTAATAATTCCTATTGGGTTTTCGGAGTAAAAGCCTTTGAGTGAGACTCCCATAGCAAGGATTCTTGATTCAGGTTCTCTGAGTAAGAACTTTTGAGTGAGACTCCCATATTAAGGATCATGTATTAGGGCTCTTTAGATCAAGACTCTCGAGTATTATTCCAGTAGTAGGATTTCTTCATTCAGGTTCTCTTAGTAAGGAGTCTTGAGGAATAGTCCCTTAGTAAGAATTCTTGGTTAAGGTCTCGTAGTCAAGATTATGTAGCAAGGATTTTCATAACATAGGATTCTTAACTACACTACTTTTGGCAGATTTATTGAATAATAAGGTTCCTTAGAAGGGATTCATTCTGGTTTCCGTAGATATCGAGCTTGCGTGAGGACGACATGGCTTGGGAAGTTTCGGTTGTTGCAGTCGCTTGAGCCTCCTCGATGGGATCTGGCAATCGAATCCATTTACACTGGAGGCCGGCCCGGAAGCCGGTGCCATGCGATGCGGTGCTCCCCCCCCTTCCCCAGAGGGGGCGTCAGAAACCCGGCGTACTTCCCGTGGGGAGCGACGGGGAAGCTCGCCCCATTGGAAGGTGCTTAGAAAGCCGGCGTTCCCTTGATGTTGTTTGTGACGACGGTGATGATGGTGATGCCGATGATGACGGCGATGATGTTGTTGATGGTGATGATGATGTTGATGATGACGCGGTTGTTGCTGATGGTGGTGATGACGATGATCGTGGTGATGATGCTGATGATGCTGCTGCTGCTTTTTGTGATGATGGTGATGATGATGATAATCATGACGATGCAGATGATGATGATGATGCTGATGAT
>CAUYUJ010018380.1:186619-201619 GCA_963575745.1 Prorocentrum cordatum
GCGGCGTCAAGGCGAGTTTTTTGGGAACCACCGCCATTCCACCCATGTGCTTGTTGGGAGCTTTAGGAAGGAACGTGGGCAGCGGTAGTGCGAGAGCCGCCTTTTTTTGCAAAACATCTGCCTTCCATCCTGGTAGCGGTAGGAGGCTTTGAAGGGAACGTGCGCGGCGCTGACACGAGAGCCGTATTTTGGAGACCACTGGCATTCCAACCTTGCAAGTGCTGGAAGTTTTTATGGCGATTGTGCGTGGCGCTAGTGCGAGAGCCCCTTTTTGGCAACTACCTTCCTTCCATGCTTGCAATGCAACTGATATTTCTAAGAAATCTCAAACGCAACGTCCAGCCAGGCCTAAGAACGCGTCTAGTGGTTCGACAGTGAGAACGATTCAGCAGGCAGAGGGATGGAGGAGCAATGGACGGGAGGAGAGCCAGAGGGTGAGGCAGGAGAGCCAGGGGGTGAGCTAGAAAGAATAAGCTTAACAAGCAGTGCGTTCACATCCGCAGTCTGTGAGGCCATCGTGTGCACAAGCTGTTTTCAAGTCCAGTAGTTGTAGTGTGCTTTGTGTACCGCAGAACTTGACCGGAGCCGCCCGAAGGGGTCTCCAGGGACGTCCCTTCCAAGAGGAGGATCCCGAAGCGACAGGGAACTCAATGCAACCCAAAAAGTTCGCTCACGATGATGAGTGTCAATACTTTTTGGGTTCTGGATGCTGAGCAGACAATCGGGACACAGGGCTTCGCAACTCGCAGACATGAAAGCATGGCGTTCTTCCACTTATGTTCAACTTCTGGAGCTGAACATCTCGCAACACGAGTTTCAGTATTTGTGACTTGTGCATTTTCGCTGCTGTGTGCTTTGGTGTATGACCCCTTCGCTCCGTGTTCTCCTCTCCTCTCCTTTTTCTCCTCCTCCCTACTTCTCCTTCCCTCCCCCCTCGCTCCTGCGCGTCCTCCTGCTCCCCCCCCTAAGAGCCTGACCCCTCCCCCCGCTCCCCCTCCTCGCCGTCCTCGCTGTCCCAAGTCTTGTCCTTCACATCGATCACCGCGTGCCGCGGATGGGAGGTGCGCTCGCGCCGAGCGTACATAATTGGCCATACACGCCTAGCACGAGCGCACCACCGCTCTGCGATGTAGATGCGGCTTGTCATTCGTGAAGTAGCGGTGGAGAATGGTCAATGCAGTTCCGACACGGGCATTCCTTTTTTTTGCTAGGGGGTCGATAGCCACGCGACCATAACCTCCACCGAGACCGACCAAGGATCTTTGGATGGCCCCCCTTGGACAAGCCAGGAGAGCGTGCACGCCTCAGGGGAAAGAGAGAGACAGAGACGGAAGGGCTACGCCAGCTGGCAAAACCTCCTGTTCTAGCGAACGACCAATTCCAAGCTGAGCTCCCCCCAGAGCCAGTTTCCCTTCTACACCCTCAGAGCTCCTGAGCAGGTCGGACGTCCTCCACTCCTCCTCGCCCTCGTCGTTGTCCTCGTTATCGTCTTCCTCCTCCTCCTCCTCCTCCTCTTCCTCCTCCTCCTCCGCCTCCTCCTCCTCCTCCCTCCTCCATGTTGCCGCGTGAAACCCGGAGTGCTTCAGGCCTGTGCCATGGCCACAGCTTCTGTGTGAGGATAGCCAGTGTGGCATTATTTCCCAACCATCCTGTGGTGTTGGGCCCTCGTTTTGAAGAGACGGTCCCCGCGTTTCTCCTCTTCCTCCTCTTCCCCCTCCTCCTCCCTCCTCCCTCTACCATGCGTTTCACCCGCCCAGTACAGCGCTTCGTGGCCCCATAGGGAGCCCCACCGAAGGTCCCAGTGCTACCGTCTGCATGCGTCCCGCACACCCAGTACAGCGTTTCGTGGCCCCATAGGGAGCTCCACCGAAGGTCCCAGTGCTACCGTCCGCATGCGTCCCGCACACCCAGTACAGCGTTTCGTGGCCCCATAGGGAGCCCCACCGAAGGTCCCAGCGCTACCGTCCGCATGCGTCCCGCACACCCAGTACAGCGTTTCGTGGCCCCATAGGTAGCTCCACCGAAGGCCCCAGTGCCCCCGTCCGCATGCGTCCCGGAAGCCCAATTTGGCATTTTCCCCACCCAGTACAGCGTTTCGTGGCCCCATAGGGAGCTCCACCGAAGGTCCCAGTGCTACCGTCCGCATGCGTCCCGCACACCCAGTGCAGCGTTTCGTGGCCCCAAAGGGAGCTCCACCGAAGGTCCCAGTGCTACCGTCCGCATGCGTCCCGCACACCCAGTACAGCGTTTCGTGGCCCTCCTCCCCCTCCTCCCTGCGTTTCACCCAGTCAGCGTTTCGTGACCTCATAGGGAGCCCCACCGAAGGTCCCATTGCTACCGTCCGCATGCGTCCCGCACGCCCAGTACAGCGTTTCGTGGCCCCATAGGGAGCCCCACCGAAGGTCCCAGCGCCACCGTCCGCATGCGTCCCGCACACCCAGTACAGCGTTTCGTGGCCCCATAGGGAGCTCCACCGAAGGTCCCAGTGCTACCGTCCGCATGCGTCCCGCACGCCCAGTACAGCGTTTCGTGGCCCCATAGGGAGCCCCACCGAAGGTCCCAGCGCTACCGTCCGCATGCGTCCCGCACACCCAGTACAGCGTTTCGTGGCCCCATAGGTAGCTCCACCCAAGGCCCCAGTGCCCCCGTCCGCATGCGTCCCGGAAGCCCAATTTGGCATTGTCACCCACCCAGTGCAGCGTTTCGTGGCCCCATAGGGGGCTCCACCCAAGGCCCCAGTGCCACCGTCCGTATGCGTCTGGGAAATGCAAGTTGGCATTTTCACCCACGCAGTGCAGCGTTTCGTGGCCCCATAGGGGGCTCCACCGAAGAGCCCCCAGTGGGAACGTCCGCATGCGTCCCGGAAACCCAATTTGGCATTTTCAGTCACTCAGTAAGGCGCTTCGTGTCCCATAGGGAGCTCCACCGAAGCCCCCACTGGGACCGTCCGCATGCGTCCTGGAAACCCAATTCGGCACACCACCCACATAGTACAGCGTTCCCCCCGCCCAGTGCAGCGCTTCGTGGCCCCAGAGGGAGCTTCACCGAAGCAGATATTCACAATTACGGTACCCACAACTGCATATGGTCGGGACCTTCGCCCGGATAATTTTGTTTATTCCCAGGGAGGACTCGCCCTCCGCCTTGTGGTGCACGTAGGCAGCTTGCAGCCGTTCAGGCTAAAATCCTACCTCCTCCTGCTCCTCCTCCTCCTCCTCCTCCTCACTCCTCCTCCTCCTCCTCCTCCTCCTCCTCCGTAGCCATTTTGGCTCAAGGGGACGGCTCAGAGCGGCCTTCTTGCGAGGACAGGCCTCGCGGCATAGGAGCTTCAGTGCCCGTGCCTTTTGTCCGCATTTTGCGACATCCATACACTCTCTGTTTTCACCCTCGGTGCCGCGTGAGGCACCTTCCCACTGCAATGGGTCGCAAAGGTGTCAAGAAAGCTGTGAGAGACGACAACCGCCGTGCCCGAGAGGAGCGCAGCCAGAGTCGTCGAGGTCGCCGCCATCGTTCTAGTTCACACTCCGAGTCAGAGAGTCGATGGTCTCCGAACCGCAGGTCCCACAGTCGCAGCCGTAGCGCTCGCAGTGATGGCATGTCTGACAGATCATCGAATCACCTCTGTACAGTGGATCTGCGGAGTGAAGATCGTCATAGTGAGGTTCATCATGGTTACAGCGGCTCTGCATCCAGTGGCTCCAATGGTGGCATTTCTCCAGATGTCATGGCTGAGTTGCGATCGATGATGAGAGGTATTGAGTCGATCATCACCAGGTCCATCGACTCGTCGACGGCCGCGTTGCAGGTTCAGCTGGCAGCGCATGAGGCATCGATCATTGCGTTAGATTCGCGTGTTGAGACGGCCCAGACCACCCTGCTGCAGCACCAGTCGCAGATCGAGCAGCTTGGCACCCAGATCCAGGCTGTATCTCAGTTGGCTTCGCAAGCATCGTCAGGAGCTTCATCGGCTGCGTCATCTTCTTGTACCCCGTCTGGAGGTGGCCGTGGACGTGGTGATGGCAATCGTGGTCGTGGCCAACAAGTCGGTACTAACCCACTAGTACGCTTCATTGGAACCTTTCCGCGGCCTGTACATAAGAATGTTCGTGAGGCGCATTACCGACAAGTGTTGAATGCGCACCCGCATCTCCTTCAAGATGCAGAACCAGTCTTTCATGCTGTGGCTCAGAATTTGTGTATTTCGCACACTAGCGTCTGCCAAGCAGTTCAGTGAGAATGTCAACGCCTCCGCCCTGCAGTGGATAGACCCCCGTAATGGGTCAGCCCACTCACTGAGAGTGCGACATGACTTGCCTATTGATGTGCGAGACCGCCAACGCACGATAAGCCGCATCTACCAGCCGATTTTAGATTTACTTCGTGGTCAGAATATGTGGGGTATCACGGCCGAGCAGATTCAGCAGATCTTCAATGTCGCGCACCAGGCGAGCCGCATTGAGAGCTACCTGTAGGATCTTCCCGTGAGGCAGTCCCGTGAGCGCCGCGCCGTCGCTTGCTTGCCTCCTCCGCTGCTGGAGAGCGAGCATCCTCAGCAGGATGCGTTTCGCTCGAGCAGGGGATGGCTGCCCGTAAGTAGTCTCTTGCAGGGGGAGAGCCCAGAGCATCGCTCGAGTGATGCTCAGCGCTCGTGCAAGGAGGCCAGCGAGGGCCCCGACGGTGTCTGCTCAGACACTTTTTTTCGCTTCCCGAGCTCGCTCTCGGCTTTGCAATTATGTGCCAGGTCCGTGTCCCCCTCCTCTCTCGTCTCATCCATATGTTCCTGATTGTTCTCTTGGCATCTGCAGTTGGAATATTCAGACTGTCCTCGGCTCTGTCCATTCGAACCAATCCAGCTTCCGATCAAAGTTGACTCATCTCCGTTCCTTGCTCAGTAAGTTCCAGGTTCTCGGGATCCAGGAGTCTCACGGTGGCGAGGGTGATATCGTACATTTCCAGAGAGAAGCTCGGACACACCAGGTTTTCGGCAGTTTCTGTGAATCTCCTTCTGCAGGTGGCAATATTCTTCTTGTTTCTTGTGAGTTTCTCCGCAGATGGTCTCAGTGCGAATTTGTGGCAATGGTGCCTGGGCGCATCTCCTTGCTGCGCTTGTCCTCCGAGAAAGGCAGCGTGCAGTTCCTCGACCTCCACCTCGATCCTGAGTGGGGCACCAATGAGCTCAGAGGTGTGTTTATGAAGATCAAGAAAGTGCGTGGGAAGCCAGATGTTGTCACAAGCTTCGTTTTCGGGGACTTTAACTTCTTGGAGGTCGGGGAGTCCAGGGTGAATGCTTCCACGGGCCTTGATGGGCCCAGCACCAGCCGCTTGGCTTCGATGTTTACGTCTGTATTTCCGTATTTGGCTGAAGTTTCTCAGGAAGACGATGCTCACCGTCTGTTGCGTGATGAAATGTGGTCTTACGGTCGGCTAGACCGCCTTTACTGTTCCCTGCCCACTCAGGACATCCTCGACCTGTGTCCGAGCACGGGCGTAGTCTGGCCTGCCTCCGATTTAGCCAAACCTTCGGACCGCGTTCCCGTGTTTCTGAAGCTTGTGCCGTGGGGGCCCCAGGGTCCATCCCCGATCCCGGTTTGGGTGGCTAATCATCGCGTATTTCAGGAAGTAGCCCAGGACCTTATCGCGCCGGATGAGTTAGGCCAGAACTTAGACGAGCAGTTACAGGGCATCAGAGATGTCTTCTATTACGCTGCTGGGCGCGTCAAGGCCCACATTGCTAGTCAAGGAGCTGAGTCGCTTGAGGAACGAGTATCTTGTTGCTTAAACTTAGCTCGGGCCGCTCGTGGAGGACGTTGTCGCAGCGCCAAGAAAGCGATCTCTGGTTATTCTGTAGTGGGGAGATTTTATGATTGGGAGTTGAATATCTGGTCTGACCGCGGGGCATTTGATTTGCACCTGGGGAGTTTGATGAGAGATATATGTTCCAAGCGTGAAGCGGCGCTCTGCTCTGTTGTTGAGAAGTCTACGGCGGACATCGCCGAGGCTAAGTGCTCTGCTGTTGTGCGGTGTATTCGTGATATGTCTCGTGCGTGGCGGTCATGTGGCCGCAGGATTTGTTTGCAGCAGGTCACTGGCGTTGGTGGCCAGCATTACTCTGCTGGTCGGAGGTGCGCCGAGATTCTTGCCTCGTACTGGGAGTCGGTCTTCCAAGATGTCCAGGCTAGTGAGGAAAGTATTGAGGATTTGTGTTCTGAGATCACCCCGATCCCCTCCCACCCGTTCCACTACCAGGCCAGAGATCTAGCATTGTATCCTCGGCTTGCCCCTGAGAGCAAGTTTCAGGATATTATCTTTTGGAAGAAAAGCACTGCCCCAGGGCCTGATGGAGTTCCTTATGCTGCTTGGAAATCGGCTGGCGATTCGGCTCAGCATATTCTGTACGAAATCTATTTGATGATGATACAGACTGGGCGCCTCCCTCCTGATTTTAACGTTGCTAGAGGTGTGTTTCTGCCTAAGGACTGTCCAGGCGGTATTGATACCGCTTCCCGTGCGCCAGCGTGCACGAAGCCCCTATCATTATCGAACTCTGACAACAAGATTGTCACCAGCTGCGTCGGCTTTGCGGTCTCAGAGGTTGTGAAGGACACCGCTGAGGATTGCCAGAAGGGTTTCGTTAAGGGCCGCCAGCTTCTGGACAATGTGTTTTCCCTTGACGCTGCCTTTTTGAAGTGGGCCATGATGGACGTTTCCCCTCGGATTGGATCGGCGCTTTTTGATGTAAAAAAACGCTTTCCCCAGTGTCATTCACAAGTATATTTGGGCTGTCTTACGGCGTGTAAATCTTCCTCGGGATATTCGTCGGGCAATCGAGGCGTTGTATTCGGATATGCGTATGCGTATATGCATTCACGGCTGCGATCCTGTATTTATTGCGGTGAGAAGGGGTGTGAAACAAGGCTCCCCCATTTCTGGATTAATTTTCTGTTTATGTATCAACCCGATTTTGACGAGAATTCGTAAAAGATGTTCAAGTCTGCCCATCGAGATGGGCGCCTTCGCCGACGACACTGGCATATGCTGTCGTGATGTACTCCAGAGCCTCCCGACGATCCTGAGAGTGCTTGCTCTCTCGGACGATGGCAAAGTTTCTGGCCTCATTTTGAACCTTGCCAAGTGCGTGCTGGTGATTCCGTCGCCCGCCTTTCGTGAATCTGTAGTTGCTGACCTTCAGAGAGTGGGCGTGAATATTCGTCAGTTTAAGATACTCAGGAATGGAACGCATTTGGGTGTGTATTTGGGCATCGAGGGGAGGGGGGAGAATTGGAAGCAGGTTATTACTATTTTGGGGAGGAGGACATTGCAAGTGAAGCAGATGGGGGGAGGATTATCTCTTAGCGTCTCCGCATGAAATTTATGCGCTGCCCGTCGTAAGCCACGTGTCGCAGGTCTGGGGCCCCCCAAAACCTGTCCGCCTTGCTGAAAAGAACATTCTCCAGAGGCTCACCTGTTCCCTGAGGTTTGCGTTTCCGACTGAGACCCTGCATCGGCTCAAAGATTTAGGACACCGTGTGGAGGCACGGGGGCTGGAGATCTATGCCCGTGCCTCCATGTTACGTTCCGCTATCAACTCTGACAAGTTCCATGAACTGAAAAATGATTTACAGGAGTATGCAGACTCGGACGACGTTGTGATCGCATGGGGGTATAGCCCCTATGCGAAACATTCCCTCTTCCTGCGCATCTGGGACCTGTATAATCAGTTCTTCCAGATTCACCGCCCCTTGAACTGCAAGCCCAAGGCTGTCCAGGCTCGGGTGACCAAGATGTTGCTCATGAATCAGCGGCGTGAGTTTCCCAGTATCCAGGACGTTATTTTCCCAAGGTTAAAAAGATGGGTCCCTGATATTGTGCCCGCCGGTGTGTTTCTGACGATTATTCGTATTGGTGTTGCTGGTCTCAAACTCCCTGGATATATTTTATCGGCGTGTTTGAAGTCCATATTTAATGGATGGAATACCACTCGGCGGTATAGGCAGGCGGTGCAGGTGTGTGGATTCGGCTGTTACGCTGTGAACGGAGACGGCCTGCTCCATTATTCGATATGCCCTGTCCTGATCCAGTGTATTCGGAGTGTTCTTCCTTGGCTTCCTGAATGTTGGGGCGATCGACCTCTGAGTTCTTTCCTCCCCCATCTCTTCCTTGCCCCGTCCTGTGAGTGCCTCCTGTCACAATTCGTCGCTGTGGATCTTATGCGTAATTGTTTTCAGATTTTTCGGGCTTCTCCCTCTGTGTGTATCACTCCTGCCTATACCTTGTCTCTTGTTAAGGCCAGATTGCGTGTTGGTGCGAGACGGAGCAAGGTCATTCAGGCCCTAGGTCGGGGTGCTTTGATTTCCTTGGGCAATGACTTTATTATTTTTATTATTATAAAAATATATCGTTTCTTTATCAGTATCTTATTTTTATTTATTATTATTATCCTTTTATTTTGTGCATGTCCTGTGAATTGTCTGTGCCACCCTGATTCGTTGTGTCGGTGGTGTCGCCCACGCATGCGGCGGCGGCCGCCGTCTCCGTGACGGCCGCGGCGTTCCCCGAGGACCGCCCCGCGCGTGTTCTGCGCGGGCTGGGCGGGGTGCTGGACGTCGGACCTCTGTCTCCCCCTCTTCGGTGGGTGCGCTCCTCCTCCTCCTCCTCCTCACTCCTCACGCCTCACTCCTCCTCCTCCTCCTCCTCCTCCTCCCCCCTCCTCCTCCTCACTCCTCCTCCTCCTTCTATTCCTCCTCTTCCTCCTCCTCCTCTTCCTCTTCCTCTTTCTCCTCCTCACTCCTCCTCCTCCTGCTCTCTTCTTCTTCTTCTTCTTCTTCTCCTCCTCCTCCTGTTCCTTCTGCTCCTTCTCCTCCTTCTCCTCCTCCTCCTCACTCCTCCTCCTCTTCTCCTCTCCCTCCTCATTCCTCCTCCTCCTCTCCTCCCTCCTGTTCTCCTCCTCTTCGCTCCCTCTCCTCCTCCTCCTCCTCCTCCTCCTCCTCCTCCTCCTCCTCCTCCTCACTCCTCGCGTCGTCAACCAGGGCCGCTCCGAGGTCGCCTCGACGAGGGCGAATGAGCGCTCCACTAATCCTCCCCTCCTCCCCTCCTCCCTCCTCGCTCCCCCCTCCTCACTCCTTCGTGCTCCCTCCTCCCTCCTCCTCCTTCTCTCTCGTCGTCTTCCGCCGCCTCCGCCTCCCGCTCCTCCCTCCCAGGAGTTCGAGGAGGCCGAGAACAGCGAGGAGACTTCGGACGACAGCCTCTCGGCGTCTCTCCGGGCGGCGCAGGAGAAGCTCGCCAAGGAGGACGGGGAGGACCGCCGCCCCGAGCCCTGCGCAGTATCACCTGGTGTTCCTGGATGCCCCTCCTGTCCCTCCTCCCCCTTTCCCCCTTCCTCCTCCTTTTCCTGCTTTTCCTCCTCCTCATCCTCCTTTTCCTCGTCCTCCTCCTCCTTCCCGCCCCCCTTTTCCTTCCTTCCTTCCTTCATTCATTGATTCCTTCATTCCTTAGTTCCTTCCTTCCCTTCTCCTCCTCCTCGTCCCCCTCGTCCCCCTCCTCCCCCTCCGCCCCCTCCGTCCTCCTCCCCCTCCGTCCTTCTCCTCCTCCTCCGCAGTCCTCTCTCCCTCTTTATGGGCAGTGAGCATGCCGCGATCGTTCAAGGCTGACCGATCCACATGGCGTCAGAAATCGGCGCGAAGTCGCCACGACACGCGCCGTCCTTACTCTGGCCTTCCATCGGCACGTCCTTCCTCGTCGATCCGAAGTGCAGCCGAGGAGAGCAGGTGCCGAGGTTGCGCGAAGCCACCCATGCCCCCTTTCCTTCCCCTTCCTCCGCCTTTGCAGTCTTCCGTGCTGCTACGCTCTGCGGCCATGTCTGCCAACCGTCGTCACACCACGGCGCCACTGTTGAGCCTGAACATCCTCCTCGCTTTCATCGCCCCCCCTTTCTTCCTCCGACGCTCGTCCTCCCTCCTCATCCCCCTCCTCCTCCTTCTCCAGACCTCCTTCCCTCTCATCCCCGCTCCTCCCTCCTCCTCCCTTCCATCATTCCTCCTCCTACTTCGTCCCCCCTCTTCCCCCCCCTTCCCCTCCATCCCCCTCCATCCCCTCCTCCATCCCCTCCATCCCCTCCTCCTCCATCCCCTTCTCCTCCCCCTTCCCCTCCTCCCCGCTCCCTGTCCAGGGTGACGCCGCGGGAGAGGCGGACAAGAAGGAGGACCAGGGCGACGGCGAGGGTGAGGGCGAGCCAGGCCGCGCCGACGCGCACGCCCGGGACCCGTTGGACGATCTACTCCGCCTTCCTCCTCCTCATCCTCTTCCTCCGTCCTCCCTCCGTCGTCCCTCCTCCGTCCTCTCTCCTCCGCCCTCCCTCCTCCCTTCCTCGCTCCTTTCACCCTCCTCCTTCTTCCCCTTGTGCCTCGTTCCTCCTCCCTCTTCCCCCCTCTCCCCCTCCCACCTCCTCCCTCCTCCCTGCTCCCGCCTCCTCTTGCTTCTTCCTTCCTCCCCCCTCCATCTCCTCTCCTCCGCCGTCCCCTGCCTCTTCCTCGATCCTCCCACTTCTCAACCTCCTCGTCGTCCCCCACCCCCCTTCCTTAAATTCCCCTCGTTCCATTCTCCCCTTCTCCCGCTTCCCCCTCCCTCCCTCTTCCTCTCCGTCTCCCCCGTCCCCTTCCTCTTCCCCCTCCCCATTCTCACCCCGCCCCTCCCTCTCCCTCCTCATCGTCATCCCTCGCCCACCCTCCTCGCCCTGGACCTCCTCCTCGCCCTCGTCCTCCCTCCTCGCCCTCCCTCCTCGCCCTCGCCCTCCCTCCGTCCTGATCTTCTCTCCTCCCTCCTCGCCCTCGCCCTGCCTCGCCCTTCTCCTCCTCCTCCTCCTCCTCCTCCTCCTCCTCCTCTTCCTCCTCCTCCTCCTCCTCCTCCTCCTCTTCCTCCTCCTCCTCCTCCTTCTCCTCCTCCTCCTCCTCCTCCTCCTCCTCCTCCTCCTCCTCCTCCTCCTCCTCCTCCTCCTCCTCCTCCTCCTCCTCCTCCTCCTCCTCCTCCTCCCTCCTGCTCGGCCCCTGGCCGGTGCAGCTTCTGCACCTCCGACTTGATGCGCCTGTCCTCACTGTCGTCCTCGCCTGGCGGCCGGGTGCAGGGTGAGACGCGGGTGCAAAGCGGGGGCAAATGGCGGAGACGTCAGCCTCCTCTCTCCTCCTCCTCCTCCTCCTCCTCCTCCGCCTCCATCCTCCTCCTCCTCCTCCTCCTCCTCCTCCTCTTCCTCCTTTTCCCTCCTCCTCCTCCTCCTCCTCCTCCTCCTCCTCCTCCTTCCTCCTCCTCCTCCTCCCTCCTCCCTCCTCCCTCCGCCCTCCGCCCGCCGCCCTCCGCCCTCCGCCCTCTCCCCCTGCCGCCCCGCGAGGCCCGACGGAGGGCGACGAGCCGCCCAAGCCGTCCCCGCCCGCCCCCGAGGGCGGCGGCAAGCCGGCCTGAGGAGCCGGGGGCAGGGCGCCGGCCGCGGGCATCGGCAACCGGCCCTGGCCCGGGCCAGCCCCTGGTCACCGAGCGCGTTCCACTAACTCGCAGAGTGCCTACTCGCAGACGTCCTGAAACAAAATGCGTCTTCCTTGTAGGTAAGGGATCGTAGAACCCCCCGCGGCGGATTTGGGCCATCTGCGAGCAGTGATGTACTTTGCGAGTAGTGGAACGCGCTTGTCTACCTGGGCCCAGGACACCCTGCCCCAGGCCCCCTCGGGTCATGAACAAAAACACTGCGGGATTCTCTGCCGCCAGTTTCGGTCTCTAGGGGCCGCGGACGGCCCTCGGGGCCGTCCAAAAGCGATCCAGGATGAGACACCGGTTCCGACAGATGGGTCGAGACCTTTGGGGGCCGATGTTCCCAGACATGATCGCGTCGTGAAGAAATCAGGACGGGCGGTTTTTGGCCGTTTTCGGCCCCTGAGAGTCTTCGCCTGCCCTCGGGGCCGTCAACAAAACGGCTCAGGACGAAAAACTGGTCCTGTGGAAAGGGTCGGGACTTCCACGGATCCCGTATTGGAAGAATCGGGGCGTGGCATGCCTGGAGTTTGACAAAACCAGGACGTCGGGGCCGGCCAAGAGGGGGCTGGCGATTGGGGGGGGGGGGAGACCATGGCCAGGGCCATGACGTCTCCCGGCTTTCATGGCCCCTCGTGCTGTTTCAGTGCGGGCCGCCCACGTGCCTCGCTCGGGCAATGACTCGCGAGCCTCCCTGTTGGAGGCCCCCCTCGGAGACGCCCCCGTCCTCCCAAGAGATCCGATGTCGTGTTTTTTTCAATACGGGGTCCCCAGAAGCCTCGACCCATTCCCTGGGACCGGTTTCTCATCCTTGGTCGTTTTTTGACGGCCCCGGGGCCCGGCGAGGGCCCCTCGAGGCCGAAAAGTACGAAAACCCTCCGTCTCGATCTTTTCAGTGCGTTGGATCTCCGGGTCCGCGTCAGCCCCTGGGCGAGGAGGGGGGAGGAGGAGGAGGAGGAGGAGGAGGGAGGAGGAGGAGGAGGAGGAGGAGGAGGAGGAGGAGGAGGAGGAGGAGGGGGGGGGGGAGGGGGAGGGGAGGGGGAGGGGAGGGGGGGGGGGGGGGCCGCTGCGAGGGTGGGCGGCGGGCCGCCGCGAGGGCGGGCGTGCTATGCTCGGAGGGCGGGGGCCCTGAGATCCGACGTCGCGAGAGCAGGTGCAGCATCGCAGGCCTCAAGGTTGGCACCAGCACCAATACACCTCAGGCGATGCTCAAGAAAACTGAAATTTTCGGCCAGAGTCTCGATTATTCTTAATGTTTCAATTCAATTCCCAAGATTTTGATGTAATTTCTGGGTTTTAGTTAAATTCTGAGACTATGAATTTCTTAACCCATGATTTCTTAAGCATTTCGCAGGGTGTAGTTATCGGCGGTGTGCCTCCACTGAGGGAAGACGATCTCGATATCGGTAATGGTGGTAATATTCTGGCTTCCAAGGTGACCGAAGTGTTACCGCCAACACCGAAATCTAGGAGCATCTTCCCCCTGTGGAGGCAAGCCCCTGTGTTGGTGTTGGTGCCCATTTCCAGGCCTCCAACAGCATCCTCGAAGTCACGGCCCGTGCCCTACCCTGAGATCCTGGCGCCTCAACCTTTTCGAGCCGGGCGTTTTCGCATTTTTTCGGGCCCCTCGGACCCTCACACATCGATCCGGCTCGAAAGATGACGCCGAAAGATGGGGGCCTAGGGCTGCGGGTGTGATTATTTACGATGCTGCATTTTTTTCGCTACGTCGGATCTCAGGGTAGGCCCCACGGCTCCGCAGCAGGGTTCGTGCCGGATCGCTCCGTGAGGGTCCTGGAGCCCGACACCGGGCGCAAACGCCCGTTGCGAACAACTGGCGACGCCCGGATCGCAGGGGGCCTTCCCGGGGCCCTCCCCACCTCCCGCGGGCCTTCTCGGAAGCCGTGGGGCCCTTCCGAGAGGCCCTCGCGCCTTCCAGGAAGCGGAGGCCGCCATCCAGGCGCCTGCATCGACCTGGCCAGGCGGATCCCGGCCCAAGGCCTGGTGCATGTGCCTCCCTCGCCCAACCCGGGGGGGCGTGTATGCACCGAACCTGGGCCCAGGAGGGTCCAGGCCAGGATCGGTGTGGTGGTGCAGTTGGCGCCCTCCCCCCCCCCCCCGCCCCCTCAGAACGCCGCCCCCCACCCCTGCTCCTGCCGTGCGCAGGCCTGCCCGTCCTCGGGGTGGGCCGGCCGGGGCCCCTCGAGGGCGGCCATCGTCCAGCCGTGGCGGGCGCCCCCCGGAGGCGGATTCGTGAGCTCCGGGGTGCTGCTTGGAGCAGGCTGGGGGTCCGAGGCGAGGTGGTCCAGCTCTGGTTCCGGCGAGCAGGGCGGGCGGGCAGGGTCGAGGTTCTCTGGGTGTTGCTGGAAGTGCCCCCGGCCCAAGGTCCCCCCAGGACCTCCAGGGAGGCCCTCACGGCCTCCAGAGCACCCCTCACGAGGCCCAGAGGGCCCCGTGCACTCCAACATGGAGCGCTGGGGGCACCTGAGGCCAGGGGCACCTGTAGCAACATTCGAGTTCTGGGTTCGGGACGGGTTTTGCCTTTCACGGCCTCCGGGGGCCGTCTTCGGGCCCCGGGCCGTCAACGAACCCGGCACGATCCCAATTAGGGGAAAGCATATTGCATGGGCGCGTCGTTGGGCGCATCGCTTGGCATTGCTTGGCATTGCTTGGCATGGCATCGCTTGGCATTGCTTGGCATTGCTTGGCATTGCTTGGCATTGCTTGGCATTGCCCGGGGGACCCGAGGAACCCGAGGAACCGGGGGAACCCGAGGAACCTGTGAAACCCGAGGAACAAGAGGATTCCAGGGAACCCGAGGAATCCGAGGGACCCGAGGAACCTGAGGAACCCGAGGAACCTGAGGAACCCGAGGAACCCGAGGAACCCGAGGAACCCGGGGAACCCGGGGAACCCGGGGAACCCGAGGAACCCGAGGAACCCGAGGAACCCGAGGAACCCGAGGAACCCGAGGAACGCGAGGAACCAAGCTGCACCAGATGCGGGGTGAAGAGCTGCACCAGGTGGACCCGGGTAATTCTAGGGGTCCAGGGACTGATTTGGAGCTGATTTGGTCTCGTCGCACGACCCTCGTCGGTCAACGATTCAGGCAACTCGATGGGGGCTGCTGGGGTAGGGTTCGGAATGCATCGAACACGTGACGAAGTCCGAACCCTGCTCCCGCCTCCCATCGATTCAGGAAACGATAATTGGTGGCTCGGATATCGCCACCTAAGCGGTGCCCGACTCTAAGAGCAAGCAACGGCATAACCGCAGTCTCTTTGCGGTCCGCGCGGGAATTCGTGGATCGGCGTGGCGCCCCCGCCCCCCCGGGCGGTCCAGCGCCGATCCAAGAAGCCCGCGCGGACCTCCGAGGAGTTACAGTCATCCCGCATAGTGAGGACGGGCAACCTTCCCAAGGGCACCCCTGCATGCTTGCCCCTCCGGCCCATCCTCAGCGACCTCCTCTGGCCAGCCTCGTTCCAAGGC
>CAUYUJ010018381.1:0-5000 GCA_963575745.1 Prorocentrum cordatum
GAAGTCTCGACCCACTCCCCAGCACCAGTTTCTCATCCTGAGTCGCTTTTGACTGCCCTGGGGCCCGGCGAGGGCCCCTAGAGGCCGAAGTCTGCGAAAAACCTCCGTCTTGATGTCTTGAACACCTTGGATCCCTGGATTCGCAGCGTCGGATCTCGGGGCCTCTCGGTGCACCCGACCGCGCGCCGGCCAGGCCTCGCCCGGCCCGGCCCGAGGGGCGGCTCGGCCCCGGGGGAGCCCACGCGCGCGGCCGCGGGGCGCCGGGCCATGTCGTGGCGCGGCAGCGCGCCTGCGCCACTCGGGCCGCGATGACGATCTGCGGCGGCAGCGGCGCCGGCGGTGGATGCTGGCGACGGCGTTGGCGACGGCGGCGGCGACGACGCCGACGACGCCGCCACGACGACGACGACGGGGGCGGCGGTGGCGACGGCGGCGGCTCCGGCGGCTTTTCTGCTCGGCGTTGCGCTGGCACAGTGCCATCCGTGCCCGTTCGCCCCGCGGGCTGCGTGGAGAGAGGGGAGAGTTGCGGCTACACTTAAGTCGGGCCTGTCCCTCTACAGGGAGCATATTCAAAAATAGTCTTGGGACGATGTTTCTAGTATGTTTTAACAATTTTTGATTACTGTTTGACTAGTTTTTATGTTTCGTCTAAAATCCCCCTGTAGGGGGACATGCCCGACTTAAGGCTACACAGGACTCCGTTTCTTCCTCCTCCTCCTCCTTTTCTTCCTCCTCTTCCTCCTCCTCCTCCTCCTCCTCCTCCATTCCTTTTCCTTGTGAAGAAGGTCTCCCTGTCGCACCCCAAGGCCTGCTTTTAGGGCGGGCCGGGCGTTTCGCCCGAGGCGTACCATCTATGATCCTGAAGCTTAAAAAGTGGCAATTGCTTCACGGATTGATGGCTGGCGGTTTTCAAAATGTGGTTCTCGCCTTAACGTCGCGCACATTCGCTTTAGAAACTTGCAAGAGTTTCACGCATTGAGAGCGGGTCGTTTTCGAAATGTGGCTCTCGCCTGAGCGCCGCACGCATTCTTTTCAAAATTTGCAAGAGCTTCACGGATTGAGGGCGGCTCTTTTTCACAAAGTGGTTCTCGCCTTAGCGCCGCGCACATTCGTTGTCAACATTTGCAAGAGTTTCACGGATTGAGGGCGGTTATGTTTCAACATGTGGTTCTCGCCTCAGCGCCGCGCACAATTCGTTGTTTAAATTTGTGAGGGTTCACGGATTCCCACGATCAACGTGCCAGAAATGGTCTTCTGGAAAGACTCAGGATTATCAGGGCGCCACAGTTACGTTGATTCGCGGTGTTGAAGTCCCAGGACTGTCGCTCTGGCACGATTCAGGATCGCCAAGACGCAACAGTCAGGTTGATCCGTGGCGTTGGAGTCCCGAAAATTATAGTTTGGCATGCTTCTGGGTCTCGAAACGGTTGTCTTCCAACGAGGCAGTTCCTTCAGTGGAAGTGATCCGTTGCAGGGGCCTATGAAAAGGGAGCTGGAGGGAGGGTTTACTCCAACATCGTTGATCATTATTGGGTTTACACTGGTCCTCCTCCTCATCCCCTTCCCCCTCCTCCTCCTCCTTCTCCTCATCCTCCTCCTGACCCGCATCCCCCTCCTTCTCATCCTCCTCATCCTCCTCCTCCTCCTCCTTCCCCTCCTCCTCCTCTTCCTTTTCCTCCTCCCCCTCCTCGTCCTCCTCCTCCTCGTCCTCCTCCTGCTCCTCCCCCTCCTCCTCCTCCCCCTTCTCTTCCTTTTCCTCCTCCCCCTCCTCCTCCTCCTCCTCCTCCTCCTCCTCCTCCTCCTCGTCCTCGTCCTCCTCCTCCTGCTCCTCCTCCTCCGTCTCCTCCTCGTCATCCTGCCCCCCTTTCTCGTCTCCTTCCTCTTCCCCCTCCTCCTCCTCCTCCTCCTCCTCCCTTTCTCGTCCCCTCCCTACATCGGGTATGGTCACTGCAGGAGGGAAACAAGTCCCGAGCACATCAACACGCACCACGACCACGCTGACGCCAACGATGACGACGACGACGACGACGACGACGACGACGACGACGGAGACGAGGCGCGCAGACGATCCGCCCCCCAAGGCACGGATCTGGGAAAGGGCCTGCGTACTTGAGTATCGTGCAGGCTCGATTTGGCAGCACATCGCTCAGCGGTGCTGCGGGGACAGGAGGGAAGGCGAGCGGGGGGGAAGGAGGAAAAGGGAAGGGGAAGGCGAGACGAGCGCACAGGAGCTAGGAGGGTGAGCGGAGGGGTGTGGGGGGGAGGGGCTAGGCAACTGGAGGTCGGAGCAGGGGCTTGGAGGGAGGAGGAGGAGGCGGAGGGGGAGGACCAGGATGGGGGGTGGAATCGTGGAGGGAGGGGGGTAGCATGCCGACGTTTTAAGGTCATGTATTATATGCCAGCGAGGGTTCCCCAATGTTTCCGAAGCAACTTCGCAATGCTTCTTCCCGCGTAGCCTGCCAAGGTGATATTGCCTATATGTTTTTACCACAAGACTGTCCGAATTGATCCAAACAAGAACGCAACAGTCGTGCAGCTCATATCCAACCAGCACAAAGAGGATGAGGATCAGAGTCAACCCAAGATGCCTGAATGGTGTTGCAATACACCCCTACCGTCCCAAGTCCCCGCCCCATGAGTTATCACAGGCCTTTTTGTCGTTTCAAGGACTACCCCCTTTTTTCAATTAAGAAATGTGTGCCTGCCATTCACGCGAGGCCATGTGCTGGGAAGAAATGATCGCATTGCATAACTCAAGCGAGTGCCAAGTAACGCACAGAGGTATGATCGTTCAGTTCAACGAGGTGCGAAGCGAGATCCACGTCGTGGCAAGGGGCCGCCCCATCTTCGCAACGGTTGCAGAAGTTCTCGCATGTGGCCATCAACGCCGAAGAAGTCCCAAGCGAGAGCACAACTTTGAAAAGGAGCCGCCCTCCATCCGAGCAGCTGCACCAGATGTGCAAGCGTCGAATATCCAAGTGCACCGATGTTACAAGATAACATCACATGTTGAAGAGGAAAGTCCGCATCATCCGTGGAATTGCTACATATGCTCAATCACCTGTTCTTCAGAGTCTCGCAGCTATCCAGCGAAAGCCCTTGTTTTAAATGGAACCACCCACCACCATTGTAACCGCTCAAGTAGCTTAAGACGAACGCGCGCGGCGCTAAGGCGAGAGTCCCAATTTGAAAACGGCATGCCTTTCACCTTTGAAACTGTTGCAAGCATTTACGACACATGCGCACGGCGCTAAGGCGAGAGCCCACTTGTGAAAGCGGCTCGTCCTCCACCCTCGAAGCTGCTGCAAATTCAAGACGGATGCGCGAGGCTGCAAGGCGAGAGCACGTTTTTGGGGGAGAACGGCCCGCCCTTCATCTTCGTAATTGCTGCAAGCTTTGGGACGAGTGCGCGCGGCGCTTGGGCGAGAACTCCGTTTTTGGAAGCGACCCCCTCTACCATTGAAATGGTGCAAACGTCAAGCTCTACGATCAAAATGGCGAGGAAGTCGCAGGAAGAACGACTGGCCCGTCCTACCGACGCGCCCAGGAATGCGACACGGATGCGTTTTTGCTTCTGTACACAAAATGGATGTAGGAAGAGAGGGAGGAGAAGGAGGAGGAGGAGGAGAAGGAGGAGGGGGAGGGGGAGGAGGAGGAGGAGGAGGAGGAGGAGGAGGAGGAGGAGGAGGAGGAGGAGGAGGAGGAGGAGGAGGAGGAGGAGGAGGAGAGGGGAGGGGAGGTGGCGGGAGGTGGGGATGTGATGGACTTCAGGCGAGGCCGGAGGGCCAGGGATGGAAAAGCCTCGACTAAATGCGGCGCATCCGCATCCTTCGTCATCCTCCCCCTTCGCCTGCTCCTCAATCCTCCATCCTCCCTCCCTCCCTCCCTCCCTCCTCCCACCGCCCTCCTCCCTCCCTCCCTCCCTTCCTTCCTCTGCCTCCGCCCCCCTTTCCTCTCCCCCACACTTCCTCCCTTCGCCCCTCCTTCCTCCCCTCCCTTCGCCATCCTCCCTCCCTCCCTGCCCCCCGCCCTTCTTCCGCCCTTTTCGCGCACAGGCCCGATGGTGCCGTGGGCCTACGCCTCCTGGCTGCGCAGGGCGAGTGTTGCTGCTCCTCCCTGGCGCCGTTCCCCGCGCCCCCCCCCCCCCCTGAAAGCAGGAATGGGCGCCCGCGGTGCGCAGGGCGCTGAGCCTGAATTTCTGTCCACCCTCGCCCCCTCTCATCCTCCTCATTACCCTCATCACTGGAAGCAGCATCAGCATCAGCAGCATCCTCACCACCGTCATCCTCACCACCACCACCACCACCACCACCACCATCATCATCATCATCATCATCATCATCATCATCATCATCATCATCATCAGCATCAGCATCATCATCATCATCATCATCACCATCATCATCAGCATCAGCATCAGCATTATCATCACCATCATCATCATCATCATCATCATCATCACCATCACCAGCATCATCACCACCATCATCGTCGTCATCATCATCAGCCTCATCATCATCACCACCATCATCATCATCATCATCATCATCATCATCCGTGGCCGTTCTGGCTCAAGCAGGTCTGTTCTCAAGCAATTTGGCTCAAGGACTTTAGACGTCCGAAAATCAGCGGTTAGCTTTGGCTGTGTACGCACCTCTGGTCCGAGCAGCTCGGTGGGTACAGGTCCCCGTTTCTTTTTCTCTCGGCAGGCAAGCTTCTTTTTCTTTCCGTCATTTCAGTGCGCAAGCAAGGCCTTCGCAACGAATCGCAAATACATGTTCAAGTTTGGCGACGCTTCGCTGCCAACTCCGATGCCAACAATATGTCTCCAGACCCTCGTGGAAGGGTCCTTCTTTCAAACTTCGACGTGATCATGATTTGCGTAGTTGGCGCCTTTCACTGGCCATGGGCAGGATGTGGAGCAAAATTGAGGTTATCCTGCATGCCACGAACTACGAGATCGGGTAAAGCGACCTCGGCGGTAACATTTACGTGCTGCC
>CAUYUJ010018381.1:7500-10000 GCA_963575745.1 Prorocentrum cordatum
CTTTTGCCGCGGTGTCCACGAGGGCGTTTGCCCTGACGCAGCACTTGCGTCCGAGCGTGCCTGGCCCAATGCCATCGGCTCGAACATCGTAGATCCTGCGTGGGATGGAAGCCGAGGTGGACCTGGGCTCATGGCCGGTCCCGACGGTCTCATGATGGCGCTGCGCATCCCAGTCTGCGCGCTTGTTGCAGCGGTCCAAGGGCCGCGGCACGTGAAGACATCCAGCATGGCCTGAGTAGGAACCGATACCATATGTGAGACGCCTCATCAAGCGCTGGCAGCACCCAGGAGGCTGCCGAGCCTGATTCCGACTAAACTCCAGCCTGTGGCCCGGCAGTGGTCGGCGTCTGTTCCTCCGCAGGTGCCCCCGCGTTTCTCATAAGGAGGGGGAGAAAGAGGAGCAGGAGGAGGAGGAGGACGAGGAGGAGGAGGAGGAGGAGGAGGAGGAGGGAGGAGGAGGACGAGGACGACAAAGACGAGAACGAGGACGAGGAGGAGGAAGGGGGAGGGGGAGGGGGAGGGAGAGGGGGAGGAGGAGGAGGAGGAGGAGGAGGAGGAGGAGGAGGAGGAGGAGGAGGAGGAAGAGGGAGGAGGAGGCATGCGAAGGTCCGCCCCCCCGTTCGTGCTCTCGCCCGGGCCGTGCTGCCTCGGTGGCACGGCCGAGCCGCGGATGAGGTCTGCCTCCGTCTGCGGGGCGGGCAGAGAGGCAGGGTTTCTTTTTCCGAAGCATTGGGGGTTCTGCCATGCCAGCGCGCTGCCACTTGAGACCACCAGCTGCATAACGCGCTGCACCGGAAGACGCCCGTTGATACCTTCCGTCGTCGCAATATCGTTGGCAGACCTCCGAGTGCGCATGTCTTCTCGCAAAAGGAGGGGCATCGAGGTGCAGATCAGTTCCGCCCGCAGGTCCTGCGGGTTTTGGGGCACAGCTGCGTCGTGCTGGATTGTGGTGGCGAGTCGTTTGTGTGCATCTGTCGGCGTTTGTGTGCATCTGGTGAGCGGCTCTCTCGCGAAGCTGGGCGCGCAGCGCAGGCCTTTCGCTCACCCTCAAAAAGAGCGAGAAGTGGAGAAGGCTTGGCCAAGGCTTCCACCCGAAGAGGGACGGGGCACTCTCGGTCGAGCCGTTTTTTTCGTTGCCCCATGTCGGTGGGGTCTCGGACTGTGGATGTCCAAAACAATTCCTCCTCCTCCTCCTCCTCCTCCTCCTCCTCCTCCTCCCCATGATCCTCCCTTTCCTCTTTATCCTCCTCCTCTTTATCCTCCTCCTCCTCCTCCTCCTCCTCCTCCTCCTCCTCCTCCTCCTCCTCCTCCTCCTCCTCCTCTTCCCCATCCCGCTCGAGGTCAGGAGAGGTGAGGGGAGCGCGACGGGCACGAAGTCGACTTCGCACCAGTCCTCTGAGAAGGATGGCTCGGCGGAGGAGGCGGATGACAGCACGCGGAGGACAGCACGAGCCACCGTGGAAACAAAGGAGTCGAAGGAGGACGGCAGATAGGGGTTTCGCCGTTTTCGGGTTCCTGGGCCAGCCCCAGGCCCCACGACCGTCCAAAAACGGCTCGGCAGAAGCAACAAAGGACTCACCCGGGAAAGCCCCCGGGGGTCAGGGCCGGCTTCCGCCAGGACCCTTAGTTTTCATGCCAAACGAGGAGAGGCGGAAAGGCACTCAGATGCCGATGTTGTTTTACAGGTAAGCCATAACACGTGCGAGCGAACGCGCGTGTGGCTTGCGCCATCGAAGTGGGAGAGAGTTCGGGCGTCGCGAATGCAGCGCGCCTGTCGGCCAAAGTTGAGATCTTGCTTGGAAGACCAAGAAGATATGGAAGAAGGGGGTATGCAGGAGGAGGTGGAGCAGGAGCATAAGCAATCACGACAACACACTCAGCAAGTATGAGTAAGATGAGGAGGAGGGGATCCAGAGAAAGACGGGAGTGTAGAGGAAGAGGGGGATGGGAATGTGGCAGCAGGAAGAGAGGGGGGGGAGAGGGTCAGGTTGAGGAGGAGCGGGATGCGGGCGGAGGAAGAGAAGGATGAGAAAGGCCCAGCTGAAGATGAGCATCAGAGTGGGATTGAGGATGAGAACGAGGGGATGATGAGAATGAGGATGGGGGCGAGACGCAGATGGTGATAGTGGTGGTGGTGATAGGGAGGGGGGATGCCAGCCCACCTGAGCTGGGGTCCGGCCGCAACCCGCCCGAGGTGCGGATGTACCGCGCCGGACAGTTGGCGGCAGCGTGCTTGGTGCCGCTGCTGCCGCCGGTCGGCAACGTGAAGGCGGCCGGGTCCGCCAGAGGATGCGCGTCGTCGTCTCCTCGGTTCGCTTGGCTTCGCGCCCGCGGACCTTGACCTCTTCTCGCGGCGAGAGAAACACGACGGGACGTGTTTTTGGCTCATTTTTGTTCGGCCTCTGAGGTGGCCCTCACCAGGCCCTCGGACCTTCAAAGAAACGATTCTAGTGTCCAGGGATCCAGTTTTGGGATTGTTCCACTACAGGCTCCGCGGAAG
>CAUYUJ010018381.1:15000-25000 GCA_963575745.1 Prorocentrum cordatum
CGTCATGGCGAAAACTGGCCCCGTCCGTGGGCCTGGAATATGTCTGCATATCTTCTGGACAATCTGCAATCGTAAAGTTTTACACTGGTTCAAAAAGATTACAAACACTCAAAGATATCCAAAGATATCCCAAGATGTTCAAACCGGGACGATTTGGGATCTGCGCTGGGATGCGGGACTGGCCCCGGGGCGCAAAACGCGCCGTCCGGTCGACGGGCCCCCCCCCAGGAAGCCGGTGCACACTGCAGGCTGCGCCGCGTATGCGTTGTTGTCAGATCGAGGGGGCGTGGGGCCCAAACCTTGCGCGCGCTCAGATGCGAGCGCAATCGCGACGTGCGGGTGCCGACGCGAGGTCAAGCTCATCCCAGAAGAAAACCACCCGACCCCTTGGGTCCAGCACCAGAGGTCACTCCAGCGAGGGGTCCCTCCTCACGCGCACTGGAAGGGGCGTGTCCTGGCCCAGGTCCGGCGGTATACGGCTGGCCTCGGAGAGGTCGCGTGCGATGTGCTGTGGCGCCGCCGGCCGGCTCACGCAGCACCCCGCAGTTGCGGGTGGGAGTGAGTCGGAGGACGAAGAGGTGCTCGTGCTGCTACCCTGCCCCGTTCTCCCCTGTCGGGCCTGCTGGGAGGCCCTCGTCGCCACCGCCGGGCTCGCCTCGAAATCCTGGCCAGAACGCACCCACGGAGAGGTCCGCGGCGCAGCAGTATGGGCGCTTGATGTCCCCAATGAGAGTGAGGGGGCGGGCGCGGGGTGGAACGCGGGGGGGTCGCGGGTGGGTCGCGGGGTGGATCGCAGGGTGGGTCGCGGGGGGTTCGCGGGCGAGGACGACGGCACCAACAAGAATTACAACAGCAATAACAACAGCAGCAACAGCTAGAACAATCATTTTAAGATTGTTCGCTCTTATCTGCTCGCGGGCCATTCAACACTCATATCCCCAACCCTCGATACCCGCCCGCTTCGTCTTCGATCGTACCCCCAGTGGGGGCTTATCTTCCTTACCTGCCACATGCATTTAGCGCAGCCCCTAAAACAGGACAGAGTACGGATGGAAGGGGGAGGGAGAAGGATGGAGCACGAGAGAAATTCGCAGAAAGGGCGCCAGGAGCAGAAAACACGTGGCAAAACCAGACGGGCAGACTGGGTGGGCAGACCCTAACAGGCTGATCGGGAAGGCGGGCTCAGGCGGCCAGTTCGAGCAGGCGGGTTGCTGAAGCGTGAGTCCTGCATGAATCGCAAAGAAGTCTTGAACGATAGCTCGATCCCCGAGTAGATGATTAGAAAAATGGAAGCGAGAGTGTGATTCTTGAGTGTCGAAGGCGCAGCGTCTGAATAAATGGTGAGGAAGTCCCACGCGAGAGCGCGATTCCTGCATACATTGTGAGAAAGTCCTGAACGAGAGTCTGATTTTAGAATACATTGCGAGGAAGTATTAGGCGGGAGCCGTTGTTGAAGTCTCACGTTTGAAGAATATGGATTCCCCCCCTTCAGGGCACATGGTAGTTTTTCAATTGAAGTGCCTTTCCTGGGGCTCGCACCCGGTTTTTGTTCAGGGAGAGTGTTGGGTCTCAGAATTGTGTCTTTGGCCCCCAGATTACAACAAGAACAACAACAACAACGACGACGGATTTTGCCTGATACTTCTCCGCAATGTATTGTGAACTCGCGCTCTCGCGCGGGACGTCCTCACAATGTATGCAGACATCGCACTCTCGTGTGGGACTTCCTCGCAAGTGTTTCAAACGCTGCGCCCTTGACTCTCAGGAATCACGCTCTCGCTGTAGCCTTTCTCGCGATTTTCTCAGGGATCGCACTATCGACCGAGACTTCTTCACGATTTATGCAGGACGCACGCTACAGCAAACCGCCTGCTCGACCTGGCCGCTTGGGCCCGATTTCTCGAACCGCCCGCTAGGGTCTGCCCGGCCGATCTGCCCATTTGGTTCTGCCATGTGTTTTCTGTTCCTAGCACCCCTCCTGCTAATTTCTCTCGTGCTCCATCCTGATCCCTCCCTCCCCTGTCCATCCTCCTCTCTTCCCTTGTCTTAAGGCCTGCACAACATGTACGTTACAGGTAAAGAAGATAAGCCCCCAAGGGGGGTATGATCGAAGACGAAAAGGGCGGGCACCGAGGGTTTGGAATAAACGTGCCAGTGGCACGCGAGCAGATGCAAGCGAACAGTCTTAAGATGCTTGTTGTTGCCGTTGTAACTCGAGGGCCAGGGGCCCAGTTTGGTGACACCTTGCTTTCCCTTGTAAAAAACAGAGTGCCAGCCCCAGGGGGAGCAATTACATAAGAAAAATAGAACGGTTACCGAAAGGGGGAGCTCCACAGAAAAATGATAAAGAAATTGGCACTCGACAACGACAACAACCACCACCACCACCACAACAACAACAACAATAACAATGATAATAACGATGACAACAACAATACCAACAACAACGGCAGCAGCAGCAACAACAGCAATCAGTTTACCCTCATGCGCGATGTTTCCACACGAAGCATGCAACCATCATGATAACCATCCACATCATGGGGGACTTGTGTTCTATAGCGGGGTCCGTTATTCCCATTCCCAGATCTCCCGCCCAATGAAGTCTTGCAAGCACCTCCTCTGAAGGAATTTTAACATATCCCGCCTCGAAAACACATGCCCGCGCCTTGCTGCGCCGATGCGAGACTGCCAGTGGAACCCCAGCGAAGGGTAGCTGTCGGCGGTGAGGCAAGGACCTGGCCCTGAATAGAAAAGGGCTGCTGCTGCTGTTGCTGGGAGCGGCGCCAATGCTGAAGAGAGTAGGGAGCTAGTCCAGCGTAAAACAAAACGCAGTCTCGAGCGGGAACGCTGGTTTTGTTGGGACGGCGGCTTTCGGCGGCGAGGAGGAACACCGCCTTGAATAAGAAAGGAGGAAGCATTGAGCGGGAGCCGTGGTTTTGTCGGAACGGGGGCTGTCGGCGGCGAGGAACAGCACCGTCCCGAGGAGAAAGAGAGGAAATCTCGAGCGGGAGCGATGCTCTTGCTGGGAGCGGCGCCAATTCAAAAGAGAGCAGGGCGCCAATCCAGCGTAAAACGGAAGGAGGTCTCGGGCGGGAGCGTTGGTTTTGTCGGGGCGGCGGCTTTCGGCGGCGAGGAGGAACACCGCCTTGAGTAAGAAGGGAGGAAGCATCGAGCGGGAGCCGTGGTTTTGTCAGGACGGAGGTTGTCGGCGGCGAGGATCAGCACCGTCTTCAGGAAAAAGGGAGGAAGCCTCGAGCGGGAGCGATGCTCTTGCTGGGAGCGGTGCCAATTCAAAAGAGAGTTGGGCGCCAGGCCAGTGTAAAACGGAAGGAAGCCTCGAGCGGGAGCGTTGTTTCTGTTGGGGGCGGCGCCGATGAGAGAAAGACCTAGCGCGCCAGTCCAAGGTAAAACGGGAGGAAGTCTCGAGCGGGAGCGCTGGTTTTGTTAGGACGGCGGCTTTCGGCGGCGAGCAAGAACACCAGCCCTGAGTAAGAAAGGAGGAAGTCTCGAGCGGGAGCGTTGTTGTTGTTGGGGGGCCGGTTTCGGCGGTCCCCTGAACCGCTCGAGCGTGAGCCTCATTTTTCTGCATGAACGAAATGGGCACGGAAAGAATGGGTGCAATGCCCAACAGCGGATCCTGTTCATTTTGAACAGGACTCGCTGTCCACGCCGCCGCGGCCTGTGTCCATTCGAGACAGAAGGCCGCCTGCCCAACAGCGGCCGCTGCTGGTTTGGGACAACACTTGTTGTTGGGCATTGTACCCATTCTTTCCATACCCATCTCGGGCGTCCAAAATTTTCAATGAAAATGTAGCCGGCGCCTCGGCGAGAGCGCCAGGGCGCTTTTAAGGGGTCCAACAGTAAGACTTGTGTGGTAATTAACACTCAACAACAACAACAACAACAGCAGCAAAAACAACAACAACAACAACAACAACAATAATCAGTTCCAGATCGTTTTAATCTGCCCGAGTGCCATCCATCACGTATATCCCAGACCCTCGATACCCACCCTCTTCGTCTTCGCTCGTATCTCCTTGGGGATATACGTTTCTTTCCTGCAACGTGTATGTCGTGCAGCACCTAAGGCAGGGGAAGAGTGGACGGATGGAAGGAAGGGACAAGGGGGAGAGAGGAGGATGGAGCACGCGAAGAGAGAGAGAGAGAGAGAGAGAGAGAGTAGCAGGAAGGGGGCTAGGAGCAGGAAACATGTGGCCGAACCACACAGGGGCCTACGCCAGGGCCACGAAGGTCAGCAATGGGGCCACTGAGGGCACGAGCGACTGGGGGCCACGAAGGGCGAATGCATGGGCCACAAAGGGCAGCGGGGGCCACTGAGGGCAGCGGGGGGGAGGCACACGGGGCTACATTGGAGCCACGAAGGGCAGCAGTGGGGCTACTGAGGGCACGAGCGACTGGGGGCCACGAAGGGCGTATGTATTGAACAGTGGGAAGCCGACCCCAGCCCCCACAATTATGGATTTTAGATGTCAGCGCTTTGCATTCACAGCGAAAGAGCGTAAGTGTAGGCGCCCTGTCGGCGAGACCATTGCCAGCTGCCGCAAGGGGGCCCCGCGCGCGCGGCGACGTCCAGGAGCCCGCTCGACACGGCCGCGCCCGCGCCGGCATTCCCAGGGCGGCGCGTGCCACGGCCGCGGCTCGCAGTTTGAGGCGACGGCGGCGCTGTCCCTCGCGCGGCAGCGCCGCTGGCCCAGCCGAGGGCCCCCGCGCGCCCCTCCGTCGCCCCCCCCTGGCCCCGCCGGCGGAAAAGTTTAGATCGGGAGCGTTTCTCTGATGGCAACTGGTCCAATATAAAAATTTTCTGCGGTTATATAAACACGTTCTTCTGTTTATATAAACTTTTCGGGGCTCCCCCGCGCGAGATTTCCTGCTTCGGAACAGTTTAGACTGATTGTGTATGGAGTTTATATAAACTTGTTTCGCCTGGTGCCTAAACTTTGTTTTTGGGGTGGATCTCAACTTTTCGATGCGCGCCCGTGCGGGGCGGGCCCCGGGCGCCGCGCGGAATTCTTGCCAGCGCCGCCAAGGGCCGACGCGCCCGTTGGTTTTTGCCCGGGCACGAGCGCGCGAATGTCCACAATGATTTTGGGCATGGACCCCGCGCCATCACAAGGAAACGCCAACTTCAACCGCCAATGGGCATGGTAGCAGCGCGCCGTTCGCATTGAATGTCGCGGCATTGTCGTTGGCTGACCGTCGAACAGTTTCCACTCGGTTCGCGCGTCGCTCGGCGGTCCCATTGGTCTAAAGTTCCTCATGTGGTGGGCGGGGGGCGTTTTTTCACGCGTTCATATATGGGCCACAAAGGGCAGCGAGGGGGCCACTGAGGGCAGCAGCGGGGCCACGAAAGGCAGCAATGGGACCACTGAGGGCACGAGCGACTGGGGGCCACTGAGGGCAGCGTCGGGGCCACTGAGGGCACCGACTGGGCCACAAGGGGAGGGGCCGCGAAAGGCAGCAATGAGGCACAAAGGGCGCGAGCGAGCATGGGGCACGAAGGGCATGACTCTGACGGGCGGGCCGAGCGGGCGGACTGATCGTGAATTCTGCGCGATTTGCCAGGAAGTTTCCAGCGAGAGAGCGATTCCTCCGTAAATTTGAGAAAGTCCCCAGCGAAGGCGCGATTCCTGAATGGCAAGAGCGCGGCGCCTGAGTAAATTGCGAGGGAGTCTCAAACGGGAGCGCGATTCTTGAGTACATTGCGAGGAAGTCTCAAGCGGGAGCGGGGAACCAGAGTACATTTCAAGGAAGTATCAAGCGGGAGCCGCTGTTGTTGATGTTGTTATTGTAAACCGGGGGCCGACAACACAGTTTGAGGAGGAAGATTTCCCCTGATTAAGAACACGTTTCGAGCGCCGGGAGGGGCACTTCAATTGAGAAAAATACAATGTGCACCGGAGGGGGGATCAACAATAATTATTCTTCACGAGTGAGAATTCATCCTCAGCCACGTCAACAACAGCAGCAGCAACAACAACAACAAAAATCATGTTAATACCGTTCGCTCTTATATGCTCGCGGGCCCTCTTTTCTGGGCCTTCTGGGAGGCCCTCGTCGCCACCGCCAGACTCGTTTCGAAAGTCTGGTAAGAACGCACCCCGGGAGAGGTCCGGGGAGTAGCCGTCGATGCTTGTTGGTTTCCCCATTTTGGGGTTCTCTCTCAGGTTTTCTGACGGCCCTCATGATGGCCCATGGGGCCATCCTGGAGCGACATCGGGAACATATTGAGCCGCACTAAAGTCAAGTCGGGCCTGTCCCTCTACAAGGGGAACTTTCAAAAATAGTCAAAAAATAGTCTGGGGACCATTTGGGGGTATTTTTGTTGCATCTTTTGAATATTTTGAGTATTGTTTATTTGTCGTCCAAAATCTCCCTGTAGGAGGACAGATAACACCAGAGCGTTGAAAGCCGTAAAAGGCGAGGAGATAGAGGATGAAGGATGGAAGGAGCAGAAGGTAGGCAGTACGGAACAGGCCTCCCAAGCGCGACAGGTGCCCACACCTGCTGTTTTTCCACAGGTGGCCCTCGCTGCAGGTTCCCGGCGGCGTCGGCGGCGCGGGTGGCGCGGTCGGATCTCGCTGCGAGATTGCAGCGCCGAAGCGAGGGATAATTAGGAGGAGGGAGGAGGAGAAAGAGGAGGAGGAGGAGGAGGAGGAGGAGGAGGAGGAGGAGGAGGAGGAGGAGGAGGAGGAAGGCGGCGACGAAGGAAGGGGGGGAGGGCGACGAGGAGAGGGAGGACCTCACGAGGCTCAGGGTGGAGGAGGAGGAGGAGAGGAACCGTGGGAGAGGAGTTCGAGGAGGAGGAGGAGGAGGAGGAGGAGGAGGAGGACGAGGAGAGGAGGACCCAAGGGAAGCTTAGGGGGGGCGCCCGATCCGGGCAGCGGGCCCCAGCGGCGGGGGCTTTTTGGGGGGGCGGGCCCCCTCGGAGGGCCGCGTGCCGTTGGGCGCGCCGGCAGAACTTTTTTTGTGGTGTCCGCGAAATGCTCTCAGAACATGTCTGGAGGAGTCTGTCTTGTCTTGTCGCATCGGGCTTCTGTTCGAAGAACCTTGCTTTTGTTCTGAGAACAGTGTTTTTGGTTCTAAGAACACTTCGTGGCGGGACTGTAGGAAGGCCAGGACGGTCGGTCCCTGCTCAAGTGGAGTAGATCTTGATTGTTTGGGGAGCCTGTCTCGAGCAGGGGGAGTCTCCCCCAGAGGGCGCACGGGTCCGAACAGTCGCATGAAGCAGAGGTTTGGAGCCAGACCCCCCCCCTTCCGCCCAATGTCGAAATGCTGATGAGGAAAACGTTCACCATTGTTTCGCCGATCGGCGCGGGCTCCGGGCCCCCTCCTCTCTCCCCCCCTGAGATCCTGGCGTTGTGGATCGAGTCCTCCTTTGCATCCGAGCCCTGACCGAACTGATCTGGATATTGAGCTCGAGCTGCCTGCGCACTTAGTAGCTGCCCCAAAACGAGTTGAAGTGGAACGTGCTGGACGATCAATCAGCTGAACCTCAAAATCCGCATCAGCTCCGAAAAGGAACGACACGACACGGGGCACAGGCTCACGGACGCGCCACGGGACGTGCCTGGGGCGCAATAGGGGATGCGCCAGGAAGCGTGTCAGGGGGACGTATCAGGGGACGTGCCCTGGACGTGTCAGGGACCTGCCACGGGACGTGCCGAGGCGCGCGCCACGGAGCGACCAGAGGACGCCATGCCAAGGGACGTTGCAAGGGGCGCGCTACGGAACGGACAGGGGAAACGCCTGGGGACGAGCCAGGACACGCGACAGAGGACGAGCCAGGGAACGTGCCACGCCGAGTGGCGTGCCAGGGGACGTCGCGTCAGAGCGTTGCACGGGGCGCGCCAGGGGACGCGCCAGCGCGCCTGGGGACGCCCCACACACGGGCGGGGTCGGGTTGCAATGCACTATTGCGACATGCGTTTCGCTCTAGACATCCTCCACAAATCCTCGTGTTAGACATGCGCCTGGGCGCCCTGGACACGTGAAAACAAGCGTTTCGCTCGAGACGCTCTCAACATATCCTAATCAGTAGACATCTGCCTTGGCGACCTGGGCACGCGAAACCAAGCGTCTCGCTGGAGACGTTCTCAACACCTCCTCATGCTAGACATCCGCCTGGGCGACCTGGACACGTGAAAACAAACGTTCCGCTCGAGAGATCTTGCCCAAATCCTCATGTTAGACATCCGCAATGGCGACTGGACTCGTGAGTACAAGCGTTTCGCTCAACACATCCGCAACACGTCCTCATGCTAGACATCCGCCTTTGCGACCTGGACACGTGAAAACAAGCGGTTCGCTCGAGACATCTTGCCCAAATCTTCATGTTAGAAATCCGCTTAGGCAACCTGGGCACTTGAAAACAAGCGTTTCGCTCGAGACGTTCTCAACACCTCCTCATGCTAAAAATCCGCCTGGGCGACCTGGGCACGTGAAACCAAGCGTCTCGCTCGACACATCCTCAACACATCTTCATGTTAGACATCCGCCTTGGCGACCTGGGCGCATGAAAACAAGCGTTTCGCTCGAGACGTTCTCAACACATCCTCATGCTAGACATCCGTCTGGGCGACCTGGGCACGTGAAAACAAGCATTTCACATCAGACATCCTCTGGATTCTGGTCCCCAGGACAGGAACAAACTATGACACAAAACAAGCGTTTCTCTCGAGACATCCTCAACAAATTCGGAAAACAAGCATTTCGCTCGAGACATCCGCAACGCACATCATTGTTCTCTTCACCGTGTGTTTTATCGATCGGCTGGGGACATCCTCAAAGTTTAATCCGCCAGCCCTCTTCGAACTTGGCACCGGGGACAGGCTTCTCTCACTGAACGAGAACCCTGGGCCCACGCCCTCTCCGGGAAAAACGCCCAGCACCCAGCCCAAAGTGGAGTTGCCAGGGGCCAACCCCCTCGCGGCATTCCACCGGCTTCCACGCCCAGGAGGGGGGTGGACGCCCAGAGCCTTGTTGCACCCAGGATGGCATCGGGGGGCCAGGGTCGAGCAGCTTCGCCCCGCCTTTCGTCGCGGGCCCGCGCGCAGCAGAGGGAAGACGACAGACGACAAGGAGAGGGTGGAGGAGGAGGACGAGGAGGGCAAGGATGAGGGGAGGGGCGGGGATGAGGAGTGAACGAGGAGGGAAATATGGCGAGGAGAAGGAGGAGAAGGCGGGGGAAAGGGCAGACGACGACGACGACCATGACCACGACCACGACCACGATAGCGACGGCGAGGAAGAGTGGGATAACGAGGGGGAAGAGACAGCCAGGTCTGGTCCCTGTGGGAGATCACGAGGACCATATTCTGCCTCTGCGTGCTGTCCAAGACGCCTATCGGCACATGTCCGCCGCCCTCTCGTTCTCGTGTTACTGGCCGCCCTCGTGAAGAATGAGGGGCAGGAAGAGACAGAGGTAGAGGAAGCAAGAAGGTTCATCTCATTCCACCCCGTGCCCCACGAGTGCGAATGGGCCCGTATAAGTGCCCACGCTCCGGCGTTTTATCCGTAATATCGTGTACAGAGTTTTGGCAGCGTACAGCGGACAAGATTGATGCAGCACGAATGACCTGCTCTTCTCCCCACGGTGGGAGACAAGTGATACGTCGGGTCTCGCAATTGTGTGTTTCCGCTCGCGCGGGGCCCGATGCGGTCACATTAGGCACATGTTTTCACTCACGACATGGCTTGAGTCTGCTTCTGCAGAGACCCCTTGCACAGACCACGTGTTGAGGAATCCAGAAGTGGCAGATTAGTCTGTGACTGTCTTTGCAGCAATTGAAGCTGCCGCCATGACTACATCCTCACGCCTATTGAAGTTGCATTCGTCTCTCCGCACGATGCCCCCATCCGAAAATTCGAAATCCTCCTCGTCCTTTTCAACATCATCACCATCTGAATAATGCTTCGGTCATCATATCCCCCTTTCCCTCACGATTTTCCGCACATCCCCTGCATTATTGTCATTCCGTAC
>CAUYUJ010018381.1:37500-146987 GCA_963575745.1 Prorocentrum cordatum
TCCACAGAGCTCACCTGGGCCACGCGCCCACCAGAGCGCGGCGCCAGGCCGACGAGGCAGAGCCCAGAGCTCTAGGTCAAGCGCGAGACGTCCGGCGCCAACGGCACCAGCGGCCCGGAGCTACTGCTCGCGCTGTCCAAGCACGCTGACGATCTGAAGATCGCAAGACGCAAGGAGCACATTGACTGGCTAATCGGCCACTTCGAGAGCGCCCTCGGCAAAATGAAAGCAGGGCCCCCACCGCAGAGAGGGAGGCGTCGGCGGCAACGCCGACATTTGGCGCCTAATTCGGGACGCCTTCGCCGCACGAGTCGGCGAGGTCCGCGCTGTCTGGACGCCGAGCCACGTCGATGCTGCCGACCCGTCCCTGTCTGAGTGGGACAGGATGATGGCTGAGGGCAACGAGGCGGCCGATGCCTTGGACAGCGATGCTGCCCGCTGTGCGTGGTCGGCGGCCCTCGTGGGCAGGGCACAACGGATCACCGACACTTGCTGGGGGAGCGCGTCGAGGCCACACGCAGGGGGCACGAAAAACCTGGCGCGGATCTAGAAGGGGTTGCGCCCAGGTAGACGCGTCCCTGCAGCAGCTGCTGCCTGCGACCTGGGGCGAATGAGGAGAGACGTGGCCCTCCAGCACCCCCCTAGTCTGGTGCGCCCGCCCCCCTCGGACTTGCCGTCGGTAGGGCCCCGTCTGCTGTGGGTATCAGGTAATTCCGAGGTTCCTCTTCCTCCTCCTCCTCCTCCTCCTCCTCCTCCTCCTCCTCCTCCTCCTCCTCCTCCCTCCCTCCCTCCCTCCCTCCCTCCTCCTCCCTCCCTCCCCCTCCCTCCCTCCCTCCCTCCCTCCTCCTACTCGATATGCATTATCCTCCCTCCTCGTCCCCATCGAGTTTGCCACCGTCGCGCGCTGGCGGCGTGGAGCCCACTCCGCCGGCGCCCATCGAAGCACAGTGGCCCCCAGCTGGAGGTTCACCACCGGCAACACGCAGGCGACGGCAGCCGCAGGAGGAGGAGGAGGAGGATGAGGAGGAGGAGGAGGAGGAGGGGGAGGAGGGTCAGTTGTGAAGGGGGTGGGGCGCTCTGGTCTGCGACTCCACCTATCTCTCCTCCTGTTGGCCGACCGCGCGTGGCCCGAGGCCCTGCCTTCTATGCCTGCGTGCAGCCGCATGCAGGCCTGCCGACGCTTCAGGTGATGTTCGCCTCGCAGCCTGCTTAAGAAAAGGAGGAGGAGGAGGAGAAGGACGAGGAGGAGGAGGAGCACGAAGGGGAGGAGGAGCAGGAAGGGGCGAGGAGGGGTACGGGAAGCGGGAGGGTGAAGGAGGAGGAGGAGGAGGAGGAGGAGCGGACGAAGGATGGAGAGCAGAAGAAGGAGGAGGAGAGAGGAGGAGGAGGAGGAGGAGGAGGAGGAGGAGGAATCGACACCAGTGCCAGCAGCGACAGAAGGAGGAGGGAGGGAGGGAGGGAGGGAAGAGGAGGAGGAGGAGAAGGAGGAGGAGGAGGTGGACGAGGAGGAGGAGAAGGAGGAGGAGGAGGAAGTGGAGGAGGAGGAGGAGGAGGAGGAAAGGAGAGAGGGAGGGGACAAGACGAGGAGGCTGAGGAAGCGAAGAGGAGGAGGTGGAGGTGGAGGAAGGGGGGGCAGGACGAATGACAGCGGAGCACAGAAGCGCGCGTTCGCCTGGCGGGGGCCTCCAGCGGCCAGGCGCAGTGCGACGCGGCGGGCGTGCCCATGTTCGCCAACTGCGCCCAGGCGGGCCGCGGGGAGGGCGAGGAGCTCTTCGTTCTCATCTTTTCCTCGTCGTCCCTGGGGCCGGTGGCGAGCAAAGAGGGAAGTGAGAAGGAGAAAGCTTTCTCATTAGGCGGCGGCGCTTCTCAGAAGGCCCCTGCCTTCTGAGAGGTTGTGTCTTCCGAGAAGGCTTAAAAGATTTGTCCGAGCCTTCTGAGAAGGCCCGCCCCGTTTCATGTCCCCCCAGGCTCGCAGCCGATGGGGAGGGGACATGAGAGGAGCAAGAGGTCATGCTAATGGTACGTTCTGGGCTATGGACGACGGGGTGCGAGCTTGCCTCGACAAGGTGTCTGGCTGCACGCCAACCGATGTGTCCTGGCGGCAGGCGCAACTCAAGCTGCGCAAAGGGGCCCAGGCTTGCGCTCGGCCGAGCAACCAAGAGAGCCGCCGCCACGTGGCCTCCCAGGCTGACTGTTCAGGCATTTGTAAGCAGCTATACCCGAGCTACACCAACGAGGCAGGACACAACGGAGGAGCGCTCGCGAACGCTGTGCAGGCGCACAACGCTCGCGTTTTCGACGGGGACAGGGAGGCGTTCGACCCGGAGCAGCACGGCAATCAGCAGCGACTCGGCGACGCCGTCGACGACGCGGCGCTCGCCAGCCTTCGGGCCCTCTTCCTCGGTCGCCACGGAGGCGAGCTTGCTCCAGGCACCCGCCGCTGGCACCTTCCTCCAGGTGCCGCCCTCTGCGACGCCGCGGGCGCCGGCTTCCAGCTCGACCTCTTCCACGTAGCGGCCCAGCGACGATTCCGAGTCCAGCTCCTCGACCAAGAAGACTTCTGCCCCGCTTGCGGGCAGGTGACGAACGTGCGGCTAGACCACGCCATTGCTTACTCTTGCCGCGGCGACAGGATGAAACGCCACAACGCGCTCCGGAACCAGGGGTTCTTCGACGCACAGTCGGAGGGCTTCGCGGGAGCGGAGTTGGAACGGCCTGGGCTTCTCCCGCCGCGCGACGCCAACGCCAGCGAGAAGCGCCCCTCTGACGTCTACCTGCCCAGGTGGCGCAACGGGGTGCCAGCGGCCTGGGACTTCGCTGCCACTTCCAGGCTTCGCGCCGACCTCGCAACTTCGGCTGCGTCCTCCAGCGCGGCCACGGAGCGGCACGAGGAGTTCAACCTGCAGCACCTGGACACTGAGCGCCAGTGCGCGGCGCAGGGCCTCACCTTCATACCTATGGCGGTGGAGGCCCACAGTGGCGGGTGGGGGCGCGAGGCCAGGAGAGGTTTTGCGATCTTGGCCACGCGGGTGGCTAACGCCACCAGGGAAGGCGCCGCCCCGTTGGCCAACTGGCGTGCCCAGCGATTTCCAGTCCCTTCATCGGGAGAACGCGCGAGCGGAGTTTGCGACGGCAGCAGCCGTCGACGAGGGTGGCTGCTGCCGCCTTGCGTCCCCCCCCCCCCCACCACAATCCGAAGGCGAGCGGGATCCCCTGCCAGGCGGCGGGGTGGGCGGGCTCCGGTCACGCGGGTAGCCGTGTCCGGATCGGCCCCTGCTGCCCAAGCGAAAACGCAGCAGCTCCCTAGGGTCATCGCGCCCTCGTGGTCCCGGGCCCCCCCCCCAGCCGCCGCGCTGCCCTTGGCGCGCCCGCGCCTGCCGCGCCCCCCGCCGCCGCTAGCCGCAGCCACGCTGCTCCCGACGTGCCCGCGCCTGCCGCGCCGCCTGCGTCCGCCCCGACGACCGCCCCCCACGACCGCCCCCGGCGATCGCCCCCGCCTCCGCTCCCCACCACTTGCCTGTTCCTCTGCCTGTTTGTTGTTGTTGCTGCTCCCGTCCCTCTTCTCGCCTCCCTTTTGCGTCCGGCCGGGCGCAGGCATGCAAGATGTGCCGAAGGGGGTCCGGGCATTGCTGCTACATGCCCAGGAGTGGGATTGATGAGCCTGTCCTTTGCTACCCTGGTTGTTGTTGTTGTTGGTGGTTCGGGCCCCCTTGGGCGCAGAGCCGGGCCGCAGGACCGCGCACTGAAGATCGCGGGCTAATTTCTTCCCAGAATATGCCGCCACATCGCCACAGGCGAATTTTCTAGTACACCCGGACAGCGGCACCCGCGAAAGCCAGTGCTCTACGGCAGGATGGCGCATAGAAGTTGGACGCATCCGCGGTCAGCTTTCAGTGCGCAGCCTTGTCTTGATCACTGGAACTCTTATGTGTGATCCTGTCTCTTCATTTCTTGCCGAAGCCATTGTTTTGAGCAGCGCTGCCCACGCAATGGGCACTTTTGTTCTCATTCCGATTGCAGCCGTTGCTTCAGTGACTTGGGCTCTGATGCGGTCGGACCGAGGTATAAGATCGAGGTCGGCTCGGGGAGGGTACCCTAGTGTTCTTCGTGTTTGTTGGATGTTCTTGTGCATCCTAGGGGGGTACTCTTGGATGTTCGGTTTGTTTTGACTGGCGGAAGGTCTCATGTTCTTGAGGGATGCTCTTCTGGCCTAGGTCCGACTGTACGTTCCAAGGTTTCCAAGGCTCCCCGGATCTCCTGAATGCCCAAATGTTCCACAAGGGCGCCAGAAGCGAAGGTTGCTTTAGGCACCCTGGAAATCCTGGAGCGCATCCTGTTCCAATCCTGTCATGACACCGTTCTCGTCCCAGGACAGGCCCCCACATGTCCGACCTCGATTTCGGCTTCTGGGGGCTGCTACAGTCAACCCGCACAATGAGGATGGGCATCCTTCCCAAGGGTACCCTTGCATCCGTGCCTCCTCGGTTCATTCTTGGCCACTTTCGTTGGTCGCGCTCCGCTCGAAAAGCTTCAAAATAGGCGTCCAAGGCCCTTTCATCCTTGTCGCGCATCCTTTTGATACAGGCCGACCGTACTCGACCCAGGGGCCATCAAGATTGGACCCGGGGCGAAGAAATACCCCCATGAAAAGGGGGCGGGACGTTTGGGCGAGGGGCTCGTCGTCCCCATCTCCCCTGTTGCCGCTGCCACTGGGTGCGGACACTCCGTCGGTCGCCGCTCTCGGGCGCTATGCGCCCCAAGCGCGAAATGCCCCTGGGGGACCGCAGCGGGAGCAGGGCACCGGCTGAGGGCACGCCGGGGCCCCCACTTGAACGAAGGATTGCAAAAAAAACGAAGGATTGCAAACGAAGGATTGCAAAAAAAACCTTCGGTTTGCAATCCTTCGTTTAAGGATTGCAATCCTTCGGTTTTTTTTTGCAATCCTTCGAGGCTGAGCCCACGCCCGGTGCAGGCGTCGCCGCGACGGGTTGTCCAGGACGGGCGCAGCGATCCGAACGCGGCCCTGGCGTCCCTGCTCTCGGTGCCGCCGCCCCGCATCACATGAAGCCACCTCCTGTGCTCGTCGTCCTCATCTCTTCGTCGTCGTCGTCGTCGTTATTGCGGGGGGGGATTGGCTCTCATGTCTATGACGACGACGACGACGACGACGTGACTTTTGTTCCATCTGGGCACATCTCTTCGATCTAGGCCTCTGGGGGCCGTTACTGGGCCCCGGGACCATCAAAAATGAACCTAGGGCAAAACTTGACTGGACAAGAACGGGAAGCGGCGATGTTGTCCATTAGGCTCGTAGTGGAAAAAGGAGAAAGATGATGGCGACGACAAGTCGGCGGATGTCGAGCATGGCAGCGCGGATGGCGGGGAGGGCAGCGAGGGGACTAGAAGGACCACCAGTAGGAAGACAAGCACGAGGACGAGGAGGAAGAGATGAAGGAGGACGAGTACGCGGAGGAACGAAGCGGAGGAGGAGGAGGAGGAGGAGGAGGAGAAGAGGAAGAGGAAGAAGAAGGACGACCGCGACGACGACGACGACGAAGAAGGATGGTAAGAAACCCGACGAAACAGATATCGAAGAAAAGAGGGGTCCTCGTGATCTTTCGAGGTTACCTTGTGGCCTCTTGGCGTCATCCGGGATCTATCTTGGGGCGTCCTAGGAGGCCTCTTGGGGGCCTGTCGGGGTCCTCTTCGGGATCTCTCTCAGGCCATCTTGGCGCCATCTTGGACTGTTTTGGGTCGTCTTGGGGCCCTCCAGGGCAGTCGTGGGGCCTCTTCGGGCGCTCTCGGGGGCCTCGGGGTGCCTCTCGGGGGCCCCTCGGGGCGCTTTTGGGGTCCCCTGGGGGGCCTTCGGAGGCTCTCTTGGGTCGCTTTGAAGCCATCCGGGAGCGATTCCCAGATAATGCTTGTTCGAAGTCCTCTCCGGCCATTTTCCTGGATACTGACAACAAGAACGGGAAGCGTCGTTGTGTCTACGAAGTCTGATGGAACGTCTCGTCGAGAACTCCGAAAAGGCTGGCTGGTCTCCTGTGCTGATCTTCCGAATTGCGTGCCGTGTTGGTGTATCGTGCTGGTGTGCCGTTCTGGTGTGCCGTGTTGGTGTGTCTTGTTGGTCTGCCGTGCTGGTCTGCCGCGCTGGTCTGTACAACTGGTCTGCCGTGCAGGTCTGCCATGCTGGTCTGCGGTGCTGGTCCGTGCTGGTCTGCCTTGCTGGTCAACCACGCTGGTCTACCGTGCTGGTCTGAACCGTGCTGGTCTGAACCGTGCTGGTCTGCCGTGCTAGTCTGCCGTGCTGGTCTGCCGTGCTGGTTTGCCGTGCTGGTCTGCCACGCTGATTTGCCGCGCTGGTCCGTCGTGCTGGTCTGCCTTGTTGGTCTGCCGTTTGCTGGTCTGCCCTGCCGCGCTGGTCGTCCGTGCTGGTCTGCCGTGCTGGTCTGAGCCGTGTTGGTCTGAGCCGTGCTGGTCTGCCGTTTGTTGGTCTGCCGTGCTGGTTTGCTGTGCTAGTCTGCCGTGTTGGTCTGCTGATCTGCGTTGGTCTGCCGTGCTGATCTGCTGTGCTCGTCTGCACTGCTGCTCTGCCGTGCTGGTCGGTCGTGCTGATTTGCAATGCTGGTTTGCGGTGCTGGTCTGCCGTGTTGGTGTGCCCTGCTGGTTTGCCGTGCTGGTCTGCCACGCTGGTCTGCCGTGCTGGTCTTCCGTGCTGGTCTGCCGTGCTGCTCTGCTGATCTGCCGTGTTGGTCTGCCGTGCTGGTCTGCGGTGCTCGTGTCTGTGCTGGTCTGAGCCTTGCTGGTCGTCCGTGCTGGTCCGCTGTGCTGGTCTTCCGCGCTGGTCAGCCGTGCTCGTCTCCGAATACGGTATCAAGACAATGTCGAGGACATCTCAGATGCTTGAGGATGTCTCCAGCGAGATGACAAAGTTTAGGAAGGACGTCGAAGCGTTCAGCTATGTTGGTCTGCCGTGCTCCTCAGAGTTGTCTGGGGATGTCAGCAGCGAGAGCGTTGTCCTCGTGTTCGTCGTCGTCCTCTTTGGCGTCGTGGTCGTTTCCGTCGTCGTTGTCGCCGTGGTCGTCCTTCCTCCTCCTCCCTGGTCGTCGTCGTCGTCGTCCGTCGTCGGCGTCTCGTCGTCGTCCCTCCTATTTCGTCGCCGTCGTCGTCGTCGTCGTCGTCGTCTTCCCTCCTCCCTCGTCGTTGTCGTCGTCGGCGTCGCCGTCCTTCCTCCTTCTTCGTCGTTCGCGTCGTCGCCGTCCTCCCTCCTCCCTCGTCGTTGTCGTCGTTGTCGCCGTTGTCGTCGTCGTCGTTGTCCTCCCTCCTCCCTCGTCGTCGTCTTCGTTGGCGACGTCGTCCTCGTCTTCGTCGTCGGCGTCGGCGTCGTCGTCGTCTTCGTCGTCGTCCACGTCGGCGTCGTCGCCGTCGCCGCCGTCGTCGTCGTCGGCGTCGTTGACGTCGTCGTCGTCGTCGTCGGTGTCGTCGTTGTCGTCGTCGTCGGCGTCTTCATCGTCGTCGTCGTTGTCATCGTCGTCGTCGTCGTCATCGTCGTCGTCGTTGTCGTCGTCGGTGTCGTCGTCGTCGTCGTCGTTGTCGGCGTCGTCGAAGGCGTTCTCGGTGTCGTCGTAGTCATTGTCGGCGGCGGTGTCGTCGTCGTTGTCGCTGTAGTCGTCGGCGTCGCTGTCGTTGCCAAGTGCCATTTGGTACCCACCGTCATGGTCTTAAGAGATTTTGCAAACCAAGTTGCGGGTGGGTGGGTGGGATGTTTGCGCGAGCAGTGGAGTGGACAATTCACTGCGAACAGAAATGAATTGCACCACATAGGTTGCACCGCATATATTGCAATAACCTAGTGTCAAGGGTCCACGCTGGCAAACATGTGTTGAGGATGTCCCAAGCGAAACCATCATGCTCGGCAGTCTCAAGGGCGCTCTTGGAGCCATCTTGAGGTCCTTGTTGGGCTCCTCTTCCGTCGTCTTGAAACACATTGGTAGCGATATCGAAACGACGTTCGGAACATACAAAATGTGCGAGGATGTTCCCAGCGAAATGGGCAAGTCTGGAGACAACGTCGAAGATACAACGATGTTGATTTGCAGTGCACCTCCCAATGTTCGGAGGATGTGTCGAGCGAGACTGTTGCGTCCTAGCGATCCCGAATCGTGCCAAAACACCAAGCATCGCGAATCAATGTAACCGCTGCGCCCTGACAGTCCTGAACCGCTCCAAAACATAATTTCTCATACTTTGACACGAATTCGCGCGGTGCTGAGGCGAGAGCCACATTTTGAAAAGGAACAGCCCGCAATCCGTAAAGCTCTTGCAACTATTGAAAAATAATACGCGCGGTGCTAAGGCCAGAGCTTCATTTTGGAGACGAACCGTTTCCAACCCGCGAAAGTCTTGCAACTTGTTTAAACGAATGCGCGCGGCGCTAAAGTGAGAGCCACATGTTGGAAACCACCTGTCCTAAATTCCTGAAGCTCTTGAAAGTTTAAGGAATGGATGCGCGCGGCGCTAAGGCGAGAGACTCCTATTTTGAAAACGGCCCGCCCTAAATCCGCGAAACTCTTGCAGTGTGTTAAAACCAATGTGCACGGCGGCAAGGCGAGAGCCACATTTTGAAAACGGCCGCCCTCCAACTGCGAAACTGCTGCCAACTTCTAAGCTCCAGGTTCATAAATGGTAGGGAAGGCACAAGCGAAACGCTTTGCCCGCCCTTCCGAGTGGCCTCATGGTGCGACAGGGAGGAGTTATTCATAAGGAAAAGGAATCGAGGACGAGGAGGAGGAGGAGGGGGAAAGGGGAGGAGGAGGAGGAGGAGGAGCAGGAGGAGGAGGAGGGAGGAGGAGGAGGGGGAGGAGGAGGAGGAGGAGGAGGAGGGAGGAAGAGGGGGGATCCTGGGGGCGTGCCGGTCACGCCCCTCTTGCGGAGTGGCCCCTTCTCTTCTCCGCCTTAGCGACTGCTTCCACGAGCAAGAGTGATCTCATCACAGGTTATGGAGGGGGATCCGAGAGTGGGCCCCTCCCTCTGACCATTCGACCTCGCCGTCACCAGAGACTTGAGTCGAGCGGCCTGCGTCCTCTTAGACCCTCCCCTCCTGGATCCTTTCGCGCCTCGCGGCCAGGTGGACCTGAACAAGTGGGCGATGTGCACGGCGCAAGCGCCCATATGGTACGACTGCGGTTCGCTGGCCTACTGGTGAGCTGTTCGGGGGGGACGAGGAGGATGGACGCGAAGGAGGAGGAGGAGGAGGGGGAAAGGGAAAGGGACAGGGACAGGGAGAGCCAGCAACCCGCGACTCGTCCCTGACGCGCCCTCGAGTGGTCAGTCGTGTGGCAAGCAGCTTCCGTTGTCCTTGCTCTCCTTCGCTTGCTCACGGGCGTCTTGAGCACTGGCGCGAGGGGTCAGAACAACCCTAGCTTTAAGTCGGGCATGTCCCTCTACAGAAGGAATAGTCGAGACTTGTTTTGTGAATATCTACATGCACATATAAGCTTGGTGACGATATGTCATGTTCGCTTGAAAGTATGCTCAATTATCGGTTAACTATTTCTATTCCTCTTCCAAAATCCGAATGTAGGAGGACATGCCCGACCTAACCCTAGCTTTGGAGGCTAACCCAGGCGCCTAGTCGCCTGGACAGGAAACGCACGCAGCACCGTCCATGGCAGCCTCCCGGTCCCTTCTCCTTCCTCCTCCTCCTCCTCCTCCTCCTCCTCCTCCTCCTCCTCCTGCTCCTCCTCCTCCTCCTCCTCCTCCTCCTCCTCCTCCTCCTCTGTCTCCTCTGTCTCCTCCTGTGATTAATCCGGCTGCTCGCGGCATGTTCCTCGATCCCACGTCGAGCTTTGCTAGACGCATGCTTTTGCCCACGCGCCTGCTGGCGCGTGGCCAGTTCTGTTATGTTACGTCCTCACGTCCTTCGTGCTTGGGCCCTCCACCCTGCAGCGCTCTTGACGTTGGACGTCTCTCCGTGGGGCCCGGGGCCTTCGGCATCGTGGCTCATGCTCTTGGCCCACGTCTTTTGTGGCCATACGCCCTGGCTGTACCCATCGGTCGTTGAAAGTAGGCATGTGTGGATCCCCAGATCCCACTCTACTTTGAGCGCCTTCCTGCTTCAATGAGCGAGGGGTTCCACCTTTACCGTCCTCCTTAGGGGTCGGGCGGACACCCGATCTACCTTCAACGCCTTCCTGCTTCAATGAGCGAGGGGTTCCACCTTTACCGTCCTCCTCAGGGGTCGGGCGGACACCCGATCTACTGTCAACGCCTTCCTGCTTCAGTTCCTCCCTGCTTCGTCCGACCGATGGGTATGCCTGCGCCCTCGAGCCTCGAGCGAGGTGCTCGTCGCCACGGCTGGGCGTCCGGTGCGCAAGACTCGGCCGGGACGGCCCGCCGAGGGGTCCTGGGGACGGGTCTTGAGAGAGGGGCGGGGCGGCAGCAGAAGGACAGGAGGAGGAGGAGAAGGAGGTCGATGACGACGAGGAGGAGGAGGAGGAGGAGGAGGAGGAGGAGGAGGAGGACGACGACGACGACGAGGGGGGAGGAGAATGGAGGAGAGAAGGGAGGCGGACGAGGAGGAGCAAGACGAAAGGAGGGAGGAGGAGAAGGGAGGAGGAGAAGGGAGGAGGACGGAGCAGGGTGGAGGGAGGAGGGAGGACGAAGGGGGCAAACGCGCGGAGACGGAGACCGAGGAGGAGGAGGAGGAGGAGGAGGAGGAGGAGGAGGAGGAGGAGGAGGCGGCGCCCTGGCCTGCAGCGCCTTCCCGCACCCCCCCCCCGAGGGCGCGGGCCGCGCGGCGCGCCCAGGCCCCATCTCGGAAGCCCCAGGCCCCATCTCGGAAGCCGGGCAAGGGTTGCTAAGTCCGTGGTTGCTAAAACCGGCCTCCGGGCAGTTGTCTTCGTCCTTCCGGGGGGAGGCCCGTCGACCGTTTCGCGTGCCGGCGCCTCATGCCGGGAAGTCGTTTTTTTCTTCCGGGAGGGCCGTTTTAGCAGCCACGGTTTTAGCAGCCTTCGCCCAGCTTTCGACCATCGCTGCATGCTGTTCGTGGCGCACCGACCTGTGATGTGCTCCCAGGGCCCGACATTAGAAGGCAACGAGGCGCCCAGCTCGAAAAGAGGGGGGCAGCGGGATTCCAGGGCAGCCCGAGCCCCGAAGCCTGCCCGACGCCCGTCCGTGGCCGCCTAGGGCCGAAGAGGGCCGCGGAACCCTCGGAGCCGCAGGCCGACGCACCCTCCCCCCAGACCCCCGACGTCGTGATTTTTCACCGCGTGGACCTGGAAATCCAAAGCTTCCAGGCTCCAGGCCTCTCGGAGTCCAGACCTCCGGTGTTTCTTCCCAGGGAGAGCCTTCGAAAGGCCAGACCACGCAGAGGTCTAGACCTCTGCCTGCTCTTCCCAGGTAGAGTTCTGACTGTTTCGAGGCCCAGTAAGGCCCCCAGGAGCGGAAGATTGCCAAAAACTTCCCACCCAGAAGGTTTTCACGACGCGAGGCGGTCTGGCCTCCACGGGGTGGCCTGGCAGGGCAACACCGCCAAGCATTGGCTGGGGTTCGGCGAGGGCCCCCAGCGGCCGAAAATGGCCAGAAACTTCCCGTCGTGATGTATTCACGTTGCGAGAACGTCTGGGAAGCCCAACGGCCCATCTGTGGCCGCCACGGGCTCCACCGTCGAGCACCGCCTAAGGCCCGGCGAGGTCCGCCCTAGGCCGAAAAAAACGAGAACCCCCCGTCGTGATTTCGTCACGGCGCGGGCACGCCCTGGAAAGCTCGACCAGGAACCAATCGACTCCGCCTCACCTACGACCCGCCGGGTCGTGGGCGGCGCGGTGTCGTCGATGGGGCGTGGGTGGTCGTAGGCGGGCAGGCACCCGAACTTTCCGCGTCGCTGGGCCGTCGGTGGAGTGGCCCGACGCCGATCCGTGGCCGCCTCGGGCCCCAAGAGGGCCGCGGGCCTCAGCTGCCTCGGTGCGCCCGTCTTGCCTCGCAGCACGCGCCGTGCTCGAAACGCCCGCGCCGATGCGCCGCGTGCCCGCTCGACGTGCTGGCCCGCGTGTTGGCGAACGTATCGCGTCATACCTACGCTTTTAGTCTGCGTGCTCAGCTCCGTGCCCTTGGATCCGACACAGCGAGAAAGACACATCGTAGCACATCACGCCCTGAACCCTGGACCCCATCTTGCTGCGTCGCGTTTCGGACCGGATCGATCTGCGAGGGTCCTGGGACCACGCCCGATTCGAAAAGATAGAGACGCCAGAATCTCAGGGCACCTGCGTTTTCAGTCTGCGCGTGGAGCTCCGCATCAGAACGCCGTGTGTCGCGCGCTGCGCGCCCGAGCAGCCCAGCCGCGGGCCCCTCGGCGCCCCGGCCGCCGCCCCCCGCGGCGATGCCCCCCGCGGCGCTGCCGCCGAGCGCCGCGCGGCCCCCGGCCGCCGGGCCGGCGCCTCGCACGGCCCGCGCCGTCCCCTCGGCGCGCCAGCCGCTTCGCCGCGGCGCAGCCGGCGCGTCGACGGGACTCAACCAGCGGGCGGAGGAGGAGAGCGGAGGAGGAGGGAGAGGCGGAGCATGGCGGAGGAGGAGGAGGAGGAGGAGGAGGAGGAGGAGGAGGAGGAGAGGAGGAGGAGGAGGAGGAGGAGGAGGGGGAGGAGGAGGAAGAGGAGGAGGAGGAGGGGGAGGAGGAGGTCCGTAGCGATTTGGGTTCAAGTCCGTAGTGTTGGCTCCAGAGTGCGAGTTTCTTGGCGCGGGGGATTTCGCGGCCCCCAACAGCGATGTGTCAGTTACTTTTCCGCTATTGAAAGCTCCCGCAGTGTTACTTCACGTGATAGTTTGTGTTTCGCTGCTTGTCATGAGAGGTAGTGGCCGTTCGAATGCTTTCGTGCGGAACCCGTAGGTTTGCAGACGTGCAGTCAAGAAGTGCAAGTTTGCCAACAGCTACGTGTGGCGCAAGACGTGCTACTGCCGTGTTGCCTCCCGCCCGGCCGCCCCTGAGGATGCCGTCGTCAGGCCCCCAGCGGGACAATGGGCGCGCGGACCGCCGAAGCTTCGTGGCCCAAGCGGAGGCGGAGGGCAGTCCCATACGGTGGCCGAGATTTATGATACCCAGGTGGAGGTGTTCGTCGCCATGGGTGATGGTAAGTTCTGAGCTCGTGCTGGCTTGCGTCACGTTGGCGTTCCAGCCAAGGCCGCCACTCGTCGTGCTGTGCGCAACGGTGACCTATGGCAGTGTCAAAACATGCCATGCTGGACTATGACCAGCTCAAGGCGCAGGAGCACAAGACCGAGAAGGCTCTTGAGAAGACACGTGGTCATTTCATGCTGCAGGTCGAGCGCGTCCATCAGTTGCAATGTGAGTTTGACGAGTTGCAGTCCAAGGTACATGAGGCTGCCAAGCGGGCTGCCACGGCGTACTCTGAGCTCTCTGGGCGGCAGCAAGCTGAATGCGGCGGAGCTGATCCTGCCGCCGTGCTTCGCGGTCAGCTGGCGGCGGCCGGCTGCAACCCAATTGCGCTGCGCGACTTCGACACCCTCATCAGTGAGCGCGACCAGCTGGTCATGCAGAAGAAGCAGGGCGTCGACGCCGAGGCCGCAGCGGCAGGGGGTGCTCAACGCGCTGAAGACGCATCTTTTGATGGTGCTCATGGCATTCAGTTTCGAAGACCTCGACGGTGACTGGATCGATGAGCTCGCGTCCAAGTCCACGCGCGCCGAAGCCGACGGCGACGAGAATGGCGAAGGCGTTGCGGTCGGACCGAGCAGGCTCACCCGCAAAGCCGCGGAGGCAGCGCTGCAGGACGCCATTGCCCGTGCGAAAAAGCCGAGGGTGCAGTCAGTTTAGCCGGGCCTCTGAGCCCCGCGCCTGGTCTTTTGTCACGCGCAAAGTTACAGAGCGGGCGGGGCTTGACATTTTCTTCTCCCCCCCTCGCGCCAGCGCTGATGCGCTGGCCCTCCAAGAGACCCACGTTGTTGACGCCGAGGCGCAGCGTGGCGGCACGTATGGAGGTTTGATCCTGTACACCCCCAAGCACATGGGGCTGTCGAAGGAATTCGATACTTCGGAGGTCCTGGAGCCTGGACGCGCTGGGCTGTTTGGCGGGGTGCTTTCTGGAAGGTATCCTGACTGCTAGTGACTATCTCCACCACGCCGTGGGTCTCGCTGCTCAAAACAGGGCCATCCCCAGCGCGCTAAGGCGTCTCGAGGTCTCTTGGGGCGCCTTTCGTGCTGGCAGGCGATTTAAAAATGGAGCCAGCTATCCTTGACTACAGCGGTTGCTTGTCACGTGGTCTGTCGCGAATTTGCCGCGCATGCTTCTGCCGCTGTCAGCCGCGATGTACCAGTTGCTCCTCATTACCCTGTTCAGATGTTCCTGAAGGCCCCTCGGATGGATATCCAGGTTCACGGCCAGGGCGCCTAAGAGGCGCCCAACGCCTTTTTCCCGCCAGGCCCCGTCAGCCTCACGACGAGCGCCGACGGGGTTCTACTCGCGCCGCCTTGGACGCTGGCGACGCGGCTGAGTCTTGGGACTGTTTCGTTTCAGCGGCCGAGTTGGAGCTGCTTGAAGTCTACCAAGTGAACCCCGATCTGGCGCCCGGGCACTGCGGGCGCTCTGGGGGCGCTGAGTTTATCTGGGTCTCTCCGAGTCGACCTGGACCGCCCGCTTCCCCGAGGGTGAGTGCGCCGGCAATTCTGCGGCGCAACGCGGCGCAAGCGTTCCGGAATTCTTCGCAGCCCGCTGGCGCGACGAGGTCTTTCAGCACGAGAGTAGCGGGCAAGTCGCAGGCCGGCCCGCTTGCGCCGTCCAACTACACGACGCAGTTCTGCGCGATGCTCGATTACTCACACCCAGACACGCGCCATTCAATGACCAAGCCCTCTCTGCGACGCGGGCGGCAGCATCTCACCAGACTGCAGGCTGGGAGCAGCGGGTCCGCAGGCACTCTGCCAATGGATCAGCTGCTTTATGTTAATACATGTGGCTGCCTAATGCGCGGCAGCCCAGCTCTCGCGCCCAGCATGCGCCTGCCAACTACATGCAGGAGATCGCCCTTCCGCAGGCTGGTTGGGCTAGATGGTGGCGGGCCGGGTAAGAACATCCCCTTCTCTCCTGGCCCTCAGACCATAGGGATCGGCCTCCGCCTCCTTCCCCTGAGCATCTCAAGGAAGTCATCCTGACGTTCCCTGAGGGGACAGGGAGTGGTTTCGACCAGTTGCCACCTCGCCAACTTTGGAGAGTTCTCGACGGAGCATTGCCGTTTGCTCTGCCAGCTCATTTCGTTGATAGAGCACCAGAGCGAGCGGCCACCGATGACCGCCCGCATCGTCGTCATTCCCAGGCCGCTGGGTTTGCTCCACTGCCCATGTCGCGCCCAACCAAGGCTTCGACGAGATTTCGCAAATATGGCAGCAATAGAATTACAAGTTTTCTGGCTGGCAATTCGCGGCAAGTCGGCTGTGCTCTCGGCGTGGCTTCAAGCGGCTTGGGCATGATATCATATGGACTCTGGTTCGGATACGGCTACGCTTCTCGTCGATTTGACGAGGGCTTTCGAACTCGCTCGGCATGGGCATCTCGGTCGGGCGGCTTCAAAAACGACCCCCCCCCCTCAAGCAGCTCACGGGGCCTTTGCAGCGAGCGAGCGCAGAACGACCAGACCATACTGCCAGGTCGATTGCACGCCACTTGTCTCCTGCGACTGATGCTTTCTGGTCATATCGACGAGGTTCGGCGAGAGTACCTCACTGCCCCCATCGTTGATTGCGCGGGCGACATCAGCATGCAGAGCAGCGGGGGGGCCTATAGAGTAGAGGAGGAGCTCGCAGGAGCTGGATGCACGCTGAAGCAGGGTCTACAGAAGGTTGGCATGATCACTGCTCTTGATAAGTCCGCGTCCTTCCCAATTCGCCGACGCTGCAGGTTTCTCTGCAACGCTCTGGCGGAGCACTCTGAAAGGAAGATCGGAGCGGACTTGTTCGGCAGCTCGCGCCATCCGCAGACACGCGCGCAGCGAGGATTCCTGCGGCTGGGCACAAGCTCAAGAGGCCATGGCATCTACAAGGTGCCAGCATTCGCAAGAAAACGTTGCAGCACATGGCGCGCGCAGCTATCGAGACGACCGTCACTTTTGGTACTAGTGCGCAGGGCACGCGCATGACGGAGGTTCACACTTTGCGCGCGCTCGCGGCTGCTGCCCTCGACGCTCGCGCCTCGGGACGTTCCGGGACCGCGTCTTCATTGCTTACCTCAAGCCCTCGCATGGACCCCATATACCGTGCCACGCTGGAGCCCGTCAAGGCCTTCATGCATGTCCTCTGGAGGGAGATCTGTCGCTGCGCACTTTAGAGACGGGCATTGCTGCTGCTGCTGCTGCTGCCAGGCTGGTCTCGCACAGCTCCTCTTGGCAGGCCACGAGAGGCCCCTTCTCGGCGCTCTGGGCCCCCCTGCATCGACTGAGAATATATTGTAGCAGTATTAATGCTTGGGTTCTCCCCAATGGCCCGGTCGTGAAACCTCTGGAGCGGCGCCCCAGGTCCGTCGAGGTGTTGCTCGAGAGCATTTGGGAGTGCCGGAGTTTCTGGAAGGTGTCTGGATCGAAGACAGCACGCGCAGGGCTGGGCCGCTGGGCCCCCTCACCCGAGCATCTAATTTGTCAAGATGGCGACGGCGCGCGAGAAGTTGATTGGGAAAATTGTTAATTTGAGTCGGATCTGGGCGAGAAACTCGAGGGTGCGGGGCCCAGAGAACATTGTTCCCTAGGGCCAGGGTGTCGGCGAGAGTCTAGAACAGGGTCGGATCCGGGCGAAAAATTGTTGGGCGCGGGGCCCAATGAACATTGCCCTCAAGGGCCAGGGCGTCAGCGGGGGGGCTAGAAACGGGGCCGGAGCTGCTCGGCGAGAAATTGCAGGGTGCTGGGCCCCAAGAGCACTTCCCCCAAGGGCCAGGGCGTCGGCGAGAGGTTAATTAGCACTGCCTTCGAGGGACAGGGCGCGGGCGGGGGCGCAAGAGCAGGGTCGGAGCCGGGCGTGAAATTGCAGGGCGCTGGGCTCCAAGAGCACTGCTCCCAAGCGCCAGGGCGTCGGCGAGGGGTTAGAACGGGGTCGGATCTGGGCGAAAAATTGCAGGGGGCGGGGTCCGAGAGACATGGCCCCCAAGGGCGAGGGCGTCGGCGGGGGGGCTAGAACGGGGTCGGATCGGGGCGACAAAATACAGGGCGCGGGGCCCAGGGCCAGGGCGTCGGCGGGGGGGCTAGAACGGGGCCGGATCAGGGCGAAAAATGGCAGGGTGCGAAGTCCCAAGAACATTGCTCCCAAGGGCCAGGGCGTCGGCGAGAGGCTGGGACGGGGTCGGATTCGGGCGAATCGGATCCGGGCGACAAATTGCAGGGTGCGCCGGCGGGGGGGCTGAAAGGGATTCGGTTCTGGGCGAGAAGTCGAAGGGCGTGGGGCCCCAAGGAACTTTGCTCCCAAGGGCCAGGGCGTCGGCGAGAGGTTAGAACGGGGCCAGAGCCGGGCGAATAATTTCAGGGCGCGGGGCCAAAAGAACATTGCCTTGCAGGGCCAGGGCGTCGGCAGGAGGGCTTGAACGGGGTCGGATCTGGGCGAGGGACTGCAGGGCGCGAAGAACACTGCTCCAAGAGGCCAGGGCGTCGGCGGGAGGTTAGAACGAGGTCGGATCCGTACGAAAAATTGCAGGGTGCGGGGCCCAAAGAACATTGCCCTCAAGGGCCAGGGCGTCGGCGGGGGGCTCGAGCGGGGTCGGAGCCGGGCGAGAAATTGCAGGGTGGCGGGCCCGAGAACATTGCCCCCAAGGGCCAGGGCGTCGGCGAGAGATCAGAACGGGGGGTCGGATCTGGGCGAAAAATTGCAGGGCGCGGAGTCCGAAGAACATCGCCCTCGAGGGCCAGGGCGTCGGCGGGCGGGTCAGAACGGGGTCGGAGCTGGGCGAGAATTTGCAGGGTGCGGGGTCCCACGAGCACTGCTCCAAGAGCGAGGGTGTCGGCGAGAGGTTAGAACGGGGTCGAACTCGCGAAAAATTGCAGCGCGCGGGGCCTCCTGGGCCCCACCAAGGCGAGGAGGGTTGGCGTGATGTAAGGGCGCATCCTGACCTCTGGCGTCGCCCATGGGGAAAACAACAGCAGCGGCATTGGGAACCCCTTCCCCAGCAACCTTGGCATGCTCACTCACCCCAAATGGCCCGACCAGCCCTGGGCGGAGCGAGGACTGCCCCCTGAAAACTTTAGCCGGCCTCCCAGGAACAATCTTCGCGTGAGCATATCTGCGAAGGGTCATGACTATGGCAGGGGTGGGCAGAAATTTGAACTGAACGATGCCAGTGACATGGTCCCGCTTGCCATGCTGATTGTCCAAATCATGCCAAACGCAAGTGCTGACGGCAGCAGCTGAGACATTCCTGGCCTCGCACGCACGTAGTCAATCCTGTGAGGGGCACCCTCGTTGGTGACCCAAGAGTGGCCCTGGGGGCCTCGGGGAAGAAAGGTGTTGAGGGCAGCTAACGCTCCCGCGCGCAGATGGCCGTGGAACAGCCCCCCCAAAGCATCCTCAGTTTGCGCGAACCCCGAGACGCCTGCGCTTTCGGGCCGAAGAGACCACAGCCTGCCTCCGGCGCCGAAAAGCTCAATATCGATGCCGAATGTAGTGGCCAGGTCAGCCGGTTTCCCCCACGGGAGGATTATCTCGTCGCCAGTGGCACAAGATTCACCGCGAGGCGCGAGCAGCACAGCAGCTATCTGAGCACAGTGAGGAGCCTTGATGGCTACCATGAGCCGCCACGGGTCAGCATGGATGACCTGAACATTCGACCCAGAGAGGTACAGCTTCTCTCCCCGTCGAACATCACACGGAGTGTCATGGGCCACCCAGATTTCGCAACCCAGGTTTCCCTTTTCGCTGCCCGACGCAAAATGGTCGTACCCGTGAGATATCCTGGCCCCCTTTGGACACCGAGCTTCCTGAAATCGACCAACCGGATCTGGGCTCGCTTGGGTTGGACCCAGTAGCGGGACCAGTGGGCCTGCGATTGCGGGCCACATCGGGGGCCGTTGTTCCTCTTAGCCTACGGGGAGGTTTCGGAAGAAGTGAAGTGGGGCCCTTGTCCAAAGCCGACATGGCGCTGAAACGAGCAGGGTGAAACCCGACGTCGACTGCTACGATCTGCGCGGTAGAACTGCAAGGCTTGTGAATGTGGTCGGCCTGGGCGACACGCGACGTCGAGGGTCTAGCGAAAACACCGCCCCTGAGTTCAGGGTACTGACTGCGCTGGTCTTTTGGAAGGCTGCGAATCCAATCCCACCCCATAGCCTCGCGGAAATTCAGCGACTCCAGCATCTGCTGGGAATGACGACATTGACCGTTTCGTCGGACTCACACGACGACTCCGAGCATTCGTTCCAAATGATGCCGAAGCGCGAACGTACGTGAAAGAAACGAATGTCGGCCTTAGCCTTGGCCTGTGTTCAACCATGCCTGGTAATTTAGACAAGCTGCCCATCCACCCCCGCCGCCATAAGTTGCACCTCGGCGAAGGCCATGGCAGTGGCGTTGTCAGCGTGCAACGTGGCTCAGGCTTAGCAGTAGAATCGAGCATTTGAACCCCTTGGCCCCCAGGGGCCCCAGCGAGAATCCACATTCATTCCCCAGTAGATTTAAGTCGGGTTTGCTGCACCTAAACGGTATGCTGGACTTCTTTGCCGTATCCTTTGGCCATGGCTGCCGCAAGCTCGGGCCCTGGTTGGCACAGATGAGCAAGAATGGTGGGCTGCGGCCTGGGCACATGCGCAGGCTGCTGCCAAGAATGCCATGGCGACGCGTACGGGTGTGTGTGTGTGTGTGTGCGCTGGTGGCGGTGTCGGAGGGTCTCCGATGCCATCTGGCGCGTGCATTTGCGCATCCGCAGTGGCCTCCACTATCTCGGACAAGACACCACCTTCTTCCCCCGTGAGTTTGAGTAGCGCCTGTCTGATGCGCCAGACACGATCGTCCAACGTCGCCTTGCAGTTGCGAAGGTCCATAATTCGTTAAAGAAGATGATGGGCCTGTTTTCCACCACCACCACCATAAGTTGGAGGGGTGAAGGAGGTGGAGGACGAGCAGGAGGAGGACGAGGAGGAGGAGGATGTGGAGGAGGAGGACCCCTCCCCCTCCAACTTCTGGTGGTGGTGGTGGAAAACAGGCCCATCAAAAGAGGTCGCAGCAGGCCTCCTCGTCTCCCGTGCCCGCACTCGCCGCTGAGATCGCTGCAGTTGCCAGCGAATCCATACCCTTCCTGGCCGTAGACTTAAGTCGGGCCTGCCCCTCTACAGGAGGAATATCCAAAAATAGTCAAAAAGTAGTCTGGGGACGGTTTTTGACTATTTCTGACCATTTCGGTTGCATTTTTTGGCTAAATTTAGTTTGGTCCAAAATCCCCCTGTAGGGGGACATGCCCGACCTATCCGTAGACCTCAACGCTGCATGGTGACTTTCTTCGTTCGGCGGCGCCTCCCACTTCGGATGTTCCTGGGCCTCATGGAGTGCGATAGGCCTCGCGGACGAGATGAGCCTCTGGATCACGGCCTGGGACGGAACGTGTGCCTCTGCATGCCAAGGAAATTTGAGCCCAGCCCCCTGACGGCACGGTCTATCGGCCCACGTTGTGCCGAGCCTCCGGGAGACGTGTTTGCCACACTTGCAAGTCCATAAGGAAAAAGGTACCTTCATGCCCCCGCACAGGCACTTCCAGACAGACTTTTGAGCTATCGCTCTGAGAGGAAACTGTTCGAGCTGAAATGGCTACGGAGCTCCTCCTCATCCTCCTCCCCCTCCTCCTCCCCATCCTCCTCCTCCTCCTCCTCCTCCTCCTCCTCCTCCTCCTCCTCCTCCTCCTCATCATCATCATCATCATCATCATCCTTCTCCTCCTCCTCCTCCCGTTCCTCCTCTCCTCCTCCTCCTCCTCCTCCCTCCTCCTCCTCCTCCTCCTCCTCCTCCTCCTCCTCCCTCCTCCCTCCTCCCCCTCCTCCCTCCTCCTCCTCCCCCCCCCTCCTCCTCCTCCTCCTCCTCCTCCTCCTCCTCCTCCTCCTCCTCCTCCTCCTCCTCCTCCCCCTCCTCCCCTCCTCCCCCTCCCCCTCCTCCTCCTCCTCCTCCTCCTCCTCCTCCTCCTCTCTCCTCCTCCTCCTCTCCTCCTCCTCCTCCTCCTCCTCCTCCTCCTCCTCCTCCTCCTCCTCCTCCTCCTCCTCCGCTTCCTCCTCTCCTCCTCCTCGGCCTCTTCAGGCCAAGCAGTTGCTTCGCCCGCGGGCCCCGCCCCGGCGCGATCCGCCGCCACCTTGCCTTTCGCCGCGGCGCTGCGCGCCGCGGCCTGGCGCGCCGCCGCGCGGCGCGCACGCGCGCGGCGGCGGCGGCCCGGTGTCGCAGGGCACGCGTTGGCGGAGGTCCCCCCCACCTCCTCCTCCCCTCCCTCCTCCTCCTCCCTCCTCCTCCTCCTCCTCCTCCTCCTCCTCCTCCACCTCCTCCTCTCCTCCTCCTCCTCTTCTCCCCCTCCTCCTCCTCCTCCTCCCTTCTCCTCCTCTCCTCCTCCTCCTCTCCTCTCCTCCTCCTCCTCATCTTCCTTCATCTCTCATCTTCATCCTCATCATCATCTTCCTCTGCCTCCTCCGCCTCCGCATCCTCATCCTCCTCCTCCGCCTCCTCCGCCTCCTCCTCCTCCACAATTACACATTATGAATCAGATTCTCCTCTCTCCCCCGGTGACGTTCGGGAAATATTCGGCCCCCCTCCGCGCACTGGGTTTTTGCACGGGATTCCGGTAAAACGGGTTTTGGCTTTGGTGTTGTATACAATGTTGCTCTCGCTGTAGCGCTGGCCTCGTTTTCGGGCTACCGCTCGTTCCGAATCGTGCTCCCGCTGCAGCGCTGGCCTCATTTCCGCGCTTCCGCTCGTTCCGACTCGTGCTCCCTCTGCAGCGTTGGCGTCATTATTTCCAGCGCCATGCCACGGCATGGTTTTCGGTCCTTCCAAATAGGCCCAAAAATCTAGAAAAAGTTCCCCGACAAAAACCATCGGAAGCGATTACATTCGGTGTCGATGTGTTAGTTTTTGGGGCCGCAGAAGCCCCCCACCATTTGGGGGCGTCGCCGCGCCATGCTATTTCAGGCTACGCGTCCTCCGAATCGTGCTCCAGCTGCAGCGCTGGCCTCATTTCTGCGTTTCCGCTCGTTCCGAACCGTGCTCCCGTTGCAGCGTTGACGTTATTATTTCCAGCGCCATGCCACGGTATGGTTTTCGGTCCTTCCAAATTGGCCCAAAAATCTAGAAAATGTTCCCCCCCCCGAAAAAAACATCGGAAGTGATTATACATTCGGTGTCGATGTGTTGGTTGTTTGGGCCGCAGAAGCCCCCCCCCACTTGGGGGCGTCGCCACGCCATGCAATGTCAGGCTAGGCGTTGATCTTCAACACCATGCTATGGAGGGATGGGCCCTCATCAGCGTCAGCATCAAGCATCAGCATCCGTCCCCCTGCTTCGCCGCCCGTCTCCGTCGCCCGTCCTAGTCGTCCGCCTCCTCGTCCTTCTCCGCCCTCCTCATCCACTTGTCGTTCTCCTCGATCTCGCCCGTATTCTTGCTCCCCGTCCCCCTCGCCCCCCTGTCTCGCCACAGCCAGGCATCCGACGTCAGGAGTTTTTCCTGCGGGGTCCCCGGAAGTCCTGCCCCTTTCCTTGGTCGGGGCTCCGGGGACCGGGGTTCATGCCAGCGGGGATCCGCCAGAGCGCAGGGTCTTCCAGGACCCTGCAGAGCCAGGGGCGCGCTGGCCCGGGCGGGTGTGCAGGATCCTGCAGGATCTTGCAAGGCCCGACTGACCCGGGGCTGGATTGACGCAGGTCAATAGATCCCCGACACAGGGCCGGCTTGACATCCCTTTGGACGGCGCCTGGGCTCAGCGAAGGCCCCCAGAGGCCGAAAACCTCCCGACGTGGATTTATGTTCACGTCGCGACTGCCTCAATCGCGCGCGAAGGAAGGAGGGAGGGAGGGAGGGAAGGAAGGAAGAAAGGGAGGGAGGCAGGCAGGCAGGCGGGCAGGGGCGAGGGCGGAGCAGCGGACGGATGGTCGCAGCGAGCGCCCCGCGAGGCCGCGCCAGCGCCCGCCGCCGCGCCCTCGGTGCGCCCGCTGGGCCACGAGGGCCACTCGCGCGAGGAGCTGCTCGCGGTGTCGGCCGTCGCGGCGAGCGGCTTCTTCGTCGCCTGCTTCGACGCCGCGGAGCGGGCCGGCGCCCCCGCGCGCGGGGAGCTGGAAAGGCCTCGGCGACGCGAGGGGGGGGCCCCCCTCACCAGGGCCCGGGCCACCGCGCCACGGGGGGGCCCAGAGCTCCGCCGCGGTGGCAAGTGCGGCGCGGAGGGGTTTTCGAAGGTCTTCGGCGGTTTTCGGGGGGGGCTGGCCCCCGAACAGAGGAGCGGCAAGGAGGCGAGAGAGGAGGAGGAGGAGGAGGAGGAGGTGGAGGAGGAGGACGAGACATCAGCTGCGCCTCGTCGAAGGCGTTGCGGGAGCGCCGGGATCGTCCCGAACGGCCGCCGCAGAGGCCAGAGCTTGTGGCCCGAAAGGCAGGGACCTGGAGAGGCAGTGGCGGTGCGCAGGGATACCCCCCAAACAGGGGTAAGTCGGGCATGTTCCTCTACAGGAGGAAAATTCAACAATGGTCGAAAATATGATGGGGACGATGTTTGTTTTGTCTTTTGACTATGTCTGAACTTCTTTGGGTATCTCTTATTTTTCTTCCGAAATCCGCCTGTAGCAGCCTTCCCTCGTTGCCCGCCTCTCGGGGCCTCCTGGGAGGCCCTCGTCGCCACTCACAGAATCATATCGGCCCCTTCTGTTGGCCACGAGCCCAGGCCCCCGAGAAAAAAATTGGAATCACGGGCTGGACAAGTGTTAAATCGAGATTTCCAACATGCAACTTTGCCGTCCAAAGTGCACTGCTTGAAATGTCGATTCGAAACGTTTCAATCATCCTACAGCTTCACCCTCTCGACTACGGTTTCCGTTTCCCTGGTCTGTGGGGTTCGGTGTCCGTTTCCGTGGCTTGTGGGGTTCGGTGTCCGTTTCCGTGGTTTGTTGGGTTCGGATTCCATGTTTGTAGGTTGTAGGGTTTTGTTTCCGTTTCCGTGGTTTGTTGGGAAACAGTTAGAAAAGGCTTGCCGGAACACGCGCACTTTCGCAGGAGTCGCAGCGGGGATTCTTCACAGGAGCCGACACGAGTCCCGGGGCTACCCTGCGGTGCCGGCAATTTCTAAATCCGAAACCCTCCTAGCTCTCAGATAGCTATCCGTGAATCTCGGGGGGGGGGGTCAAAAGTTTCCGAGACCGGGGGGGAGGCTCTCCATCAGTTGCGCCCGGGAGCGCCAGGATCGCGCCGAACGGCCGCCAGATGGCGGAGATGTGGTCCGGAAAACCGCGGACTGGAAGCCAGGCCTCTTAGATGGGGTCGGATGAGATGTGGTCGGAGGATGGGCCGCATCGCCGATGTATCGACGATGCTGCTCGATGTGGAGGCAGACTGTATACACGCCGATGGCGCCGATGCATCGGCGATGCATTGGCGATGCGGCGCGATCCTCCGACCCACTCTAATCGGACCCCGGCTATCGAGTAGGGGATCGACAACAGTATTGGTTTACCCCAGAATTGATTTTCTCGTCGGATCTATGAAACATGCGCCGAATCTCGTAGATCTACGGGCTTTCTACGTTTTGCTGCTGTCGGTTCGATGAGAAAAGTAAATTCTGGGGCAAGTCAACTCTAGAGTCGATCCCCGATCTTCTCGGACCCCCTCCCTCCTCCTCCTCCCTCCTCCTCCTCTCCTCCTCCCTCCTCCTCCTCTCCTCCTCCTCCTCCTCCTCCTCCTCCTCCTCCTCCCCCTCCTCCTCCCCACCCTCCCCCTTCCTCCTCCTCCTCCTCCTCCTCCTCCTCCATCCTCCTCCTCCTCCTCCTCTCCCTCTCTCCTCCTCCCTCCTCTCCTCCTCCTCCTCCTCCTACTCCTCCTCCTCCTCCTCCTCCTCCTCCTCCTCCTCCTCCTCCTCCTCCCCCAGGAGGCCTCCATGGAAAGGCCCGGGGCAGTGTCACCAAACAGCTTTACGCCGTTTCTCGGCTTGCCGGGCGCGCCCGTTCTTCGGCCCGCCGAGAGCCTCGCCCGGGCCCCTCGGGGGCCGCCTCGGGCAAGGGTAGAGCCAGAACCCCCCACAACAGGGGCGCCCCCCCCGCATCGAGAAAAGCAGCACGCATCGGATGACCCGAGACCCCAGCGGATCGCTCTTTTCGAGCCGGGCGTTCTTTCGCGTCTTCTGGGGCCCCGGGACCTGCATAGATCGACCCGCCTCGGAGGATGGCGCAGAAAGATGGGGTCTAGGGTTCCGGGCGTGATGTTTTACGAGGCTCCATATGTTTTCGCTACGTCGGATCTCAGGGTATTTGTGGTGGGGGGCGGGGAACCCCTCCACGGAGGGGCTGCTTCCGGAGGGGGCCCGCCCCCAGACGGTATTCTTGAGGTCCGACACTGCGAAAGAGTTGCAACATCGTGAAGCGCCACGACCACAGCCCTGGACCCCATCTAGCTGCGGCATTCCTTCAGATCTAGCGGCGCGAAAAAAAAATTAGACATTACGAAAAAGCACCACTGGAGTGAGCCAGATCGATTTGTGATTGTGCGGAGACCCGAGCACGGGCAAAAAGGCCCAGCTCGAAAAAAATGAGACGCCAGGATCTCAAGCTTCTTTTTTCGCGCCGGATCGATCCGTGGGGGCCCCAGGGCCAAACCATGGGGCAGGATCGTCCGCTGTGAACGCACGCCCGGACCTCGGGGCTCCGGATCTCAGGGCTCCGTCGCCCACAGCGACGTTCGGAGGGGCCGCTCTCGGGCCGGCAGCGCGCCAGGGGTCATCTTCGGCAGGGGCCGAAGGAGGAGGCGGAGGAGGCGAAGGAGGAGAGGATGGCTGCGTCCATTGGAGGACCCTGATGCCACCAGCTCGAGGAGGGTCGAGGAGGAGGATCGAGGAGGAGGAGGAGGAGGAGGAGGAGGAGGAGGAGGAGAACGACGACGAGGAGGAGGAGGAGGAGGAGGAGGAGGCGGGGGGGGCGGAGGGGGGTTCGAGAAGCGAGGAGGAGCATCGAGAAGGAGGAGGAGGAGGAGGAGAAGGAGGAGGAGGAGGAGGATCGAGGAGGAGGCTGAGGAGGATCGAGGATCGAGAATCGAAGATCGAGGGTCCAGGATCGAGGATCGAGGAGGAGCGAGCCACACCCTGCGCGGGGGCCGAGAGGCTGACGGAGCGTGTCTTCGACGACCTGGCCGCCCGCTACGGCCCCGGCGCTGGCGGGCGCGGCTTGCTCCTCGTCGCGCGCGCGGAGGGCGGCGGCGTCGTCCCAGAGGGGGGCCGGCGGGGAGACAACGGCGGCTCTCTCGCACGGCAGAGACCCGTGCAAAGCCGGCCCCCAGACGCCCGAGACCTTTCCCCAGACCCCGTCGGGGGCAGCGAACGTGACGGCCGGCTTCTGTTATTTGGGGCCTCCTCCTCTTCCTCCTCCTCTTCCTCATCCTCCTCCTCCTCCTCCTCCTCCTCCTCCTCCTCCTCCTCCTCCTCTTCCTCCCCCTCCTCCTCATCCTCCTCCTCCTGCTTATCCTCCTCCTCCTCCTCCTCCTCCTCCTCCTCCTCCTCCTCCTTATCCTCCTCGGCTCCCCAGACCTCGTCGGGGGTAGCGAACGTGACGGCAGGCTTCTGTTCTTTGGGGCCTCCCGGGGCGCTCGCCGGGCCCCCGGACCGTCAGGAGGCTCCTGAGGACGAAAAGTTGGTCCCAGGGAACTGGTGGAGACGTCATGGAGAGGGTCTGGGTCCTGGGTCTGGGTCGGGGGTCTGGGTCCTCGGAGTCCTGGGGTAGATCCTGACCCGTTCTTCGAGGTGGATCTATCCGTGGCTACGACAGTCGATGAATCGGCGCTGGACGCCCCTGCAGCCGGCGCCTCCAGCGCCGCCCGCGGCGCGCCCCGCGCGCTGGGGAGGGGGCCCAGCGCCGATCCAAGAAATCCGCGCGGACATCCAAAAGTGCATGTTTGCGCTGTTCTTTCCTCCTCAAATCCAGCCATGGCGCCGACAAGCCTCCAGGTCGGCCCCGAGAGGACACAAACAACGCCACTGAGAGAGCCATTCTCCTCCCTCCTCCTCCTCCTCCTCCTCCTCCCCCCCCTCCTCCTCCTCCTCCTCCTCCTCCTCCTCCTCCTCCTCCTCCTCCTCCTCCTCCTACTCCTCCTACTCCTACTCCTCCTCCTCCTCCTCCTCCTCCTCCTCCTCCTCCTCCTCCTCCTCCTCCTCTCCTCCTCCCCCTCCTCCTCCCCCCCTCTCCTCCTCATCCCCCCCCCTCCTCCTCCCTCCTCCTCCTCCTCCTCCTCCTCCTCCTCCTCCTCCTCCTCCTCCCTCCTCCTCCTCCTCCTCCTCCTCCTCCTCCTCCTCCTCCCTCCTCCTCCTCCTCCTCCTCTCCTCCTCCTCCTCCTCCTCCTCCTACTCCTCCTACTCCTCCTACTCCTACTCCTCTCCTCCTCCTCCTCCTCCTCCTCCTCCTCCTCCTCCTCCTCCTCCTCCTCCTCCTCCTCCTCCTCCTCCTCCTCCTCCGCCCCCCTCTCCTCCTCATCCCCCCCTCCTCCTCCTCCCTCCTCCTCCTCCTCCTCCTCCTCCTCCTCCTCCTCCTCTCCTCCTCCTCCTCATCCTCCTCCTCCTCCCCCACCTCCTCCACCTCTTGCTTCTCCTCCTCCCTCCTCCTCCTCCTCCTCCTGCCCTTCCTCCTCCACCTCCGCCACCACCTCATCCTCATCCCCTTCCTCCACCACCTCCTTCTCCCCTTCCTCCCCCACCCCTCCTAGTCTTCTCCGCGGGGAGTGTCGAGTCGGCGGAATTGGAGTACGCCGTGTTGCTCGGCCGCCTATGGGTGGCTGCAAGAGATCTGCTATTTCGTTTACATAATGTTGGGTTCCATTGGGATGTGTGTGTGAGTGTGTGTGTGTCTGTGTCTTTGTCTGTGTTGTCTGTGTGTATGTGTGTTTGGGGGGGGGGGCGTGTGCGTGTGTGTGTGTGTTTGTGTGTGGTGTGTGCCTGTGTGTCTGTGTGTATGTGTGTCTGTGTCCGTGTGTCTGTGTCTGTGTCTGTGTGTCCGTGTGTGTTTGTGTGTGTGTCTCTGTGACCTTTGTGACCTTGTGTCTGTGTGCCTGTGTGTCTGTGTCTGTGTATCTCTGTGTCTGTGTGTCTGTGTGTCTGTGTCTGTTCGTCTGTGTCCGTGTGTTTATGTGTCTCTGTGTCTGTGTGTCTCTGTATCTGTGTGTCGCTGCGTCTCTGTGTGCCTGTGTCTCTGTATCTCTGCGTCCGTGTGTCTCTGTGTCTGTGTGTATGTGTGTTTGTGTCTGTGTGTCTGTGTGTGTGTCTGTGTGTCTGTGTCTTTGTGTGTATATGTGTCTGTGTGTCTGTGTCTGTGTGTCTCTGTGTCTCTGTGTGCCTGTGTGTCTGTGCGTCTGCGTATCTCTGTATCTCTGTGTCTCTGTGTCTGTGTCTCTGTGTCTCTGTATGTCTGTGTGTGTCTGTGTATCTCTGTGTCTCTGTGTCTGCGTGTGTCTGTGTGTCGGTGTGTCGTGTGTCTGTGTGGCCGCGTGTTTGTGTGTCCCTGTGTCAATGAGTCAGTGTGTCTCTGTGTCTCTGTGTCTCTGTGTCTGTATGTCTGTATGTCTTTGTGTCTGTGTGTCTGTGTGTATGTGTGTCTGTGTCCGTGTGTCTGTGTCTGTGTCTGTGTGTCTCTGTGTCTGTCTGTGTCTGTGTGTCTCTGTGTCTCTGTGTGTCTGTGTCTGAGTATGTGTCTCTGTGTCTGTGTGTCGCTGCGTCTCTGTGTTTATGTCTGTGTGTATCTGTGTCTGTGTGTGTTCTGTGTCTGTGTGTCTTGTGTTTGTGTGTGCGTCTGTGCCTGTCTGTGTGTCTGTGTCTGTGTGTCTCTGTGTCTCTGTGTCTTGTGTCTCTGTGTCTCTGTGTCTGTGTGTATGCGTGCCTCTGTGCCTGTATGTGTCTGCGTGTCGCTGTCTCTGTGTGTCTGTGTGTCTTTGTGTGTGTGTCTGTGTGTCTGTGTGCCTTTGCGTGTCTGTGTCTGTATCTGTTCGTCTGTGTCTGTGTGTCTGTGTGTGCGTCTGTGTGTCTGTGTCTCTCTGTCTTTGCGTGCCTGTGTCTCTGTGTGTCTGTGTGTGTGTCTGTGTGTGTGTCTGTCTATGTGTGTCTGTCTCTGTGTGTCTCTGTGTCTGTGTGCCTCTGTGTCTCTGTGTCTGTGTGTCTGTATGTCTTTGTGTCTGTGTCTGCGTGCGTGTCTGTATGTGACTCTGTGTGTGTGTGTCTGTGTGTGCTTCTGTGTTGGTGTCTGTGTGTGTGTGTGTGTCTGTCTGTGTGTGTCTGAGTGTGCGTCTGTGTGTTCGGGTGTGTGTGTGTGTGTGCGTGGGTGTGTGCGTGTGCGTGCGCGTGCGTGCGTGTGCGTGCGCGTGCGTGTACGTGCGTGTGCGTGCGTGTGCGTGCTGCACCGCTGCCTCGACGGCTTGACCCCCCTCTGGTCGTCGGCTGCGTCGGAGTCGAGCGGATCCGGCTCTCGGAGCTGCCGGGCGCCCGGGGGCTGCCGGAGCAGCCGGGGCAGCAGCGCGTGGCCTGCATGGCAAACCTGGCGGTGCTGCCCTCGGCGCGCGGCCAGGGCGTGGGCCGCCGCCTCGTGGGGCAGGCCGGCGGGGGAAGGCAGGAGGCGAAGGAGGACTGGAGCGGGCAGGATGGGGCAGGAGGCGAGGGAGGAGGGAGCGAAGGAGGAGAAGGAGAAGGGGGGAGGAGGGGCAGGAAGGGGGCGAGGAGGGAGGAGGAGGAGGAGGAGGAGGAGGAGGAGGAGGAGAAGGAGCTGAGAGCGAAGGAGGAGGAGGAGGAGGAGGAAGAGGAGCAGGAAGAGGAGGAGGAGGAGGAGGAGGAGAACGACGACGACGACGACGACGACGACGAAGACGACACCGACCACGACCACGACCACGGCCAGAACGACGCGGACGAGGAGGGGGGAAGGGGCGGAAGGGGGGAGAGGAAGGAAGGGAGGGAGAGAGGGACGCAGGAAAGTAGGGACGCAGGGACAGAGGGACGGAGGAGGGAAGGAGGGAGGGAGGGTGCGTTTTACCCTTCGACGCCGGTGTAATTTACTTTGAGCGGTAACCCCGCGTGGGTTCCGGGGGCCTTCGGATCTATCCTGGGTCTCCCTCCGTTCCTTTTCTCGCCTCCCCTCCTCCGTCCTCCCGAGGATCGAGGATGAGGAGCCGCCCGTCGCGAGCATCCTTCGGCTCGTGAGGCGGGGAGGGTAAAGTACGCGCGCGGTCCGCGCGCGCTTCTTTCTTCTTCTGCTACGCTTGCCGTACTGCTGACCGCTATACGATTACCAATTCTAGTTATATGTACTACAGGAATTCGGCCGCCATCACAGGCAAGCCGAGGCATCTCATAACCCAGAAGGGTGTGTGGCCCAAACCCAGGTCATCTGCCGAATCAGCGCAAAGTGCTGCACTCAAGATGGCTGTTTGAAGCGAGCTAGAAGCTTCGCTGGTGGCCATCATATCATCCCCGACGGGTCATTTGGGTCGGAGATTTCAAGACAAACTGCAATACGGCAACAAGCCAGGCACGGGCAATTCGCAGTTGTAGACCGCGCCTTAGGTAAGGGTCGACATGGCCTACCAGGAGCCCGAGCGAGGGCCATTGCTTGAGGCAAAGTGACGTTGGGGCGCTGGGGAAGCCCGACGCTGGCACGGCAAGGTGCCGCATGGGATCTGGAGAAAGAAGGTTTCCCCCGTATCCCGTTGCCCCTAAGCACGGGTTTGAGGCCCCGGTGGCGACGGCATCGGGGCGCAGTCGGACACCCTTCCCCTTCGATCTGGCGCAACAAGTGCCACTTCGAATGGTCGACGGCAAATGTCGAGACCACAGGCGGGACTGCGAGGCTGGTCCAAAGCAGCTGCCATTGAAACCGGAAGATCGGCTATAATCGCCTAAATGATCCAGACCCCGAGTCAGCAGATGGCAGATATGCAGCAGCAGGCCCTGTCTGAGCAAGGCAAGATGTTCGAACAGCAACAAGAAGCGAAACTTACCAGGTTGCGAACTACCTTCGCAGAGTTCACGAGCGCCACGCAGGCGCAGAATGCCCAGAGTGTAGACCCCCTGGCTCGGGGAGTCTTGGCAATTTCGCAAGAGCCACCGCGCGGGCCCGCCACTCCGACCAGCGAGCTACCGAATGAAGGGCAACCCACATCCCAGAGCGAACCAATGCAATGAAGCACGCCCTCCAACAGCAGGAAACATTGGACGCACGAGCGGCCGCGCTGGAGCAATGAAGCAATCCGTTAACAATCAGAGCATGCCGCAGCCGCCGGGGCACAGGCTCGGCGTGACACATGTTAAATCGCACCCCAAGTCCAGGAGACACCTAACGCGATCGCCTTCCTCCGAATGGATAGTACAGATGGACAGCGTTCCACAAAATGGCGACGTGATTGGCGCGCAAGAACTCCCCTCTTGGAGACGCATGGCCGAATACAAGCGCTCTCAGACAGAGCTCAATGGCATGGAGAGCAAGCGCCAACCTCAGCGATTAGTCACGGAACAACAGCGACCGCCACAAAGCTAACGTGGACAGGATTCGCAAGAAGGCTACAGCTGATGCAGATCTAACCAGCATTAAGGTGGACAGTCTAGCACGCACGGTGACCAATCACCACCAAATGGCTGCCGTCCACGTCGCCGCGATGGCCAGGCAGCCGTCTCTGGCCGCCCCCGAGCAGGCGCTAGAGAAACCCGACGCAACTGCGATGGGGAGCCCGACGCAGTTGCGATGGGGGCCCCCACGTCAGGAACAGGGCCCAAGATGGCGCAACCGCCAACGCGCCACCGCCGCCGCAACCACATCTTGACTGCGCGAACCACCAGCTATTCCGAATCGACCAGCGCGCGGCAAGCCAGTCACGCAAGAACTGCGGGCACGGCCCCCTGCGGCACGGCGCAATTTGCCGGATGCTCCGCCGCCGCCCGATATCGAACGCCCGGGCGCCCGCGCGGACTCATCGACTGACCGCCAGTCTGCAGTTGAAGAGGTCGCCAAGCTGTCGATGCATAAAGACAGAAGTATAATGAAGCAGAGCGCCTGAAGCGTCGATCGCCGCCGCCAGCCCCCACTTCCGAGTGCGGAAGCAGGGCGCCGCGAATCAGTTATTTCGTTCTCGGGCAAATCCGATCCAGCATGTCAGTCGTTTCGGGGCGTCGACAGCATTGGCGCAGCGCGCGAGAAGCTCGCTGACGGCGGGGATTTCGACGCGCTCGACGCGAAGTTCGAATCAGCACTAGGCGACATCCGCAGGAATGCCGACCTCAAACGGAGGGCGAAATCCCGCACGGAAGCCAAAGCCCGCAATTCCTTGGACAAGGGGCGACAAATCTCCCGCGCGATTACCACTGGCGCCATCCAGCGGAAGCCGGCGGCCGCACTTCGTCCCAAGTTGGACACCACAGCGGCATGGAGACCGACACGGGCAGTTAGTACTGGGTGGAGCGGAAGGGCCCGGACAGAACATATCATTGGCCCTACGACAGGCGCCAAAAACTCTTCGGACGTCAGACACGATCAACGCGCAGAAGGGAGATTGTCAATCGAGACACAGAAAAATTCATCATGGCAGCACGCAAAGGATTGAGCAGCAATTCGGCCCAGCAGGGAAGGCGCGCTGCCCGCGGCGACGCCTGTCTCCGGGACCCCCCTCTCGGCACGAAGGGCGGCAGGAACGAACGCATTTGCGGCGGGGCATCTTCGCGCCAGTAGAAAGCAGCGCCCCTTCTTTGCGAGGGGCAACTGCGCCTGAAGGGACACGCGCACGCTCGCCAACACAGCGAATTCGGGCGCGCCGGCGGCAAGGCCAGGCCCTCGGCCGGGCTCTCAGGGGGCGCCCCCACGGCCGCGACAGAAAGCGCGATAAGTCCCAGTCCTTCCTGCGCGCCTGATGGGGCCCGCGAGACAATACGGACCAATCAAAGGGATGAGCTCCAGTCGGAGCCGCTCGCCAGGACGCCCCAGAAAGCAGCCGCCCGAGCGAGGGGAACGGGGGGGGGGGGGGGGGGCGAACCCCGCCAGCCCAGAAGGACAGAAAGTTTTCCACGAGCACCACGCGCGGCAGGAGCCTCCAGGGCGATCGCAGAAGCAGCCGCGGCCTTGGAACCGCAGGAGTGGCCCGAGGACGGGGCGGGGACACACTTGCATCTTTTGGCCCCCTAGCGCCCATGCTGGCGCCGACCACTCGCGCGCGGCCCGCCCTGTTCAGCGAGCTCGGCGGCGGCCGGCGGGGCCGCCAGCTCCACCATGAGGGTTTCTCCCAGTCCCAAGTCTCGCACCGAGCAGGGGCAAACTCGGCGCGGCCGCGCGTCTCGCGCCGAGGAAACTCGGCGATCTAAAAGCCCCTGCGGCCCTGGCCGCAGAAGCTCGAGTGGACATTTCAGCAAGCGCCGCCACGAGGACCCCGACGCGCCGACTGAGCTGGCCAAACCGCCATCGCGGGCGAGGCCGCGGCTCGCGCGGCAGCAACTTAGAGGTCGAAATTCGAAGAGGTGGCCCCCGCGATCGGCGCAGCAAGGGTCGCCCTACCCCTGCACCAACGCGCAGCGATGATCCCCATGCGTCTTCGGGCGCCGAGTCGCGCAACAGTGGCGCGACGATATGAGACTCGGACGACGACCAAACAAAGGGACTAGAAGATGATGGTAGACGCCGCACTCGGGAGTCTGGATCGGATGCGACTGCCAGCACACAGGGGCCTGACTGGCCGGTCACATCGGAATCGTATAGGTCGCAACGATCTCACTCGTAGCTGACGCCCCGGGATGCATCACACGGACAGGGGCGCGGCTCTGTCGACCTCCAACGGTCTTGCAGTTGCGGGCGAGGCTGTGCACGTAAACATTGGTACGCCTTTTTGATGGAGTACGAAGCTGATCATTCTCGGTGATACACCGCCTGTTTTCTCGAGCGCCTGGTTGACGACCATGAGCGCAGGTTCTACTGGGGCAAGACCGAGGGCGCTTCTCTCAACATGCCAGATGGTCGGGCACGGTCGCTAGAGGTCAAGGACACGTGCCCCGCGCATCACCAGCCCAGCCGCATGGCCGAGGAACCGACTCTGCCCCCAAAGAAGTGGCCGACTTTCTACCGCCGCGCTCGGCATGGGAATGCCCGAACTGTCGCCGCCGAGCAACGCTCGACACCAGTCTGCTCCGCTACCCTCGCCGCGGACACATCCGCGTTGTACGTCTTTCTCCAGGCGATCGCCCCTGGGGCACTGCGGCGGGGGAACCCCGCGCGTAGCGGGGGGGCCCGACGCGGACGGGGGCGCGGATGGCGCGCTAGAGGAGTCCGACGCTAGCAGACAAGACCGTTTGTTAGTAGGACACCAGCGACGGCGGCATGGAGGCAGGCGGCGACCACGGGGCGCGCGCCGCCAGGCACGTAAGGCGCCGCCAGCGGCGGAACGCGCCAAGCCCCCCTCCCCGACTCCGAGGCAGGGAGGGCGGGAACCGGAGGGGCGCCTAAGGTCACATATGAGCACAGCCGCTTCTGGCCGCCCCATCGTTCGACGTGGCCGCCAGGACACGGCAACTTCGATTTGAAGGCGTCGATTGGCACGGCTCGTTCGAGCCAGTCGATCGGGGGGGAGGCGAGGGGATTCAACGCTCACCTCAACGTGAAGGTCTTGCACACATTCTGTTGATTTCGGGGTCGGGCTGGCCGCCCCTCTGCCTCAGGCCGAGGGGCGGTTTCTCAAGCCCCACCCCCCCGCGCCCGTAAATGTCGCGCCAGGTGTTGGCCATTAGCCGTTATCCCCCCCAGTTTTCTTGGGCGGGGCTTTGGGGCAAACCCGCATTTTAGAACCCCCCTGTTAGGCGTTCTCAGTCGGGGGGATGCGTTTCACATGCCGACGCCAGCGCATTTCGATTTCAGGCGGTGGCCCCGCGTGGTGTTGCAGGGCCCTCGGATGCCCCCTTGGCCCCCCTCCGCCTCTTTCTCTTGCACCCCTCTTCCACCCCCCCGAGGATCGAGGACGAGGGGCCGCCCGCCGCGAGCGTCCTTCGGCTCGCGCGGCGGCGGGGGGGTGAACTGCGCGCGCGGTCCGCGCGCGCCTCGCTCTTCTCCCGCCTCCGCTGGCTGCGTTGCTAGCGGCTGCATAGATCTGCGCGCACGAAGTCGCCGTGAAGTCCACCATGCGGGAGCTCGACCGCCGCGTCCACGGGCGAGCCGAGGCATAAAAATAAGCCAAAGGAGGCGCCTGGCCCAAGGGCCTCTGCACCCCCAAAGTCCGAAGCGGAGAGGAAGGGAAGGAGGGAGGATGGGGGGGGAGAAGAGGAGAGGAGATGAAGGAGGAGGAGGAGGAGGAGGAGGAGGAGGTGGAGGAAAGGAGGAGGAGGAGGAGGAGACGGATGAGCATGCCCGCGTCTTCCAGGCTAGAAACAAGAAGCGGAACGGGGAGCAGGGGCAGGAGAAGCAGGACGAGCGCGACGACGACGGCTAGGATGAGGACGCGGAGGGAGAAGGCAACAGAAGATGGGGGCGGAGAATGTCAACGAGGAGCAGGACGATGAGTAGGAGGAAAAGGGAAGAAGAAGCAGAATAACAAGAAGCACAAGGGAACCAGAGGGAGGTGAAATGAGAAGGAGAAATGGGGCGCCTCAATCCCGCAGGCTGAGGCGCACGTGCAGTTGGAGATGGGGCTGCAGGACATCGTGATGACGGTCAACGGTGGGAACGCGCCCGCGCGGAAGCTCTACGAGAGCCTGGGCTATCCCGAGGAACGGAAGATCAAAGCACACTGCCAGGACGCCGAAGCAAAGAACGGCTCGGACTTGGAAGGGGCTCGCCATCCCGCTCGCGCGGCGCCGACTCGACGGGCGCGGCGCGGATCGCCGAGCGGGCGCTCGAGGCGGAACGCCGCCATTCGCCAAGAGGCGGCCCAGATGGGACGAGTTGGCGATCAAAGAGTTGGCGATCGTGCGAGCTTCACCGATCCCACGCGGCGTCAGACGACAGCGCCAGGGTCGCCACGACACGAGCTCGCTGTGGACGTGTCCAGGGACGTTCCTCCGGCGCCCCTCGTGCACCCGGGCGTCTTTCGGGACCAGAGGGAGCCTCGTTCCTCAGCAGACGTTCCTGCTGGCAGCAGCCTGGCTACACACAGGGGGGGGGGGGGGGCAGGTCTTTCGCGCTGGCCCACGAAATCCGCGCGGGCCTCCGAACCCGTCGTCGTCGTCGTCGTCGTCGTCCTCGGTGCTGATACTCCGTTCTTCTGGCCATCGCAAGATCTTCGAGGACCCCTGGGCCACCAGGGCAGTCCACGCCGGCGGTGGCGAGCTGAGGCTCGTCCGGGCGCGGAACGTGGGCTACGCGCGGCGGCTCTTCCCAGAGGGGGAGGCTTTTCCTGATTTCGAGATCGCGAAAATATGATTCCGCTTCATCCTCCTCCCTTTCCTCCTCCCCCCCCTCTTCGCCCTACTGTTTCCTCCTCTCTCTTTCCCCCTCCTCCTGTTCGTGCTCCTCCTCCACCTCCTCCTCCTCCACCTCCACCTCCTCCTCTTCCTCCTCTTCCTCTTCCTCCTCCTGCTCCTCCTCCTCCTCCTCCCCCTCCTCTTCCATTCCTTTTCTTTATAGATAACTTCTCCCTGTCGCACCTCGGGGCTAGTTTTCAGGGCGATCTGGGTGTTTCGCCTGAGACCTCCTCACCATTTATGACCCTGAAGTTTAAACATGACAATAGTTTCACAGAAGTAGGGCGGACCGTCTTTTTATTTGGCTCTCGCCTTGGCGCCGCGCACATTCGTTTAAAGAATTGCAAGAGTTTGACGGATTGAGGGCGGGTCGTTTTCGAAATGTGGTTCTCGCCTTAGCGCCGCGCACATTCGTCTTAACAAATTGCAAGAGGGTTCCTTTTCAAAATGTGGCTCTCGCCTTAGCGCCGCGCACATGTGTTAAAACATTCGCAAGAGCTTCACGGATTGAGGGCGGGTCGTTTTCAAAATGTGGTTCTCGCCTTAGCGACGCGCATATTCGTTTTTCAATTCGCAAGAGTTTCGCGGATCCCCATGTTCAGCGTACCAGGAATTGCGTTTTGGAAGGATTCTGGATTATGAGGGTGCAACAGTTACGTTGGCTCGCGGTGTTGAAGTCCCAGGAATGTCTTTCTCTCACGATTCAGGATCGTCAAGACGCAACAGTCAGGTTGATCCATGGCGTTGGAACCCAGGGAAAGATGTTTTGGCATGCATCATGGTCTTCAAACGGTTGCTTTCCAACAAGGCAGCTCCTTCAGTGGAGATGAACCCTGGTAGGAGCCAGTGAAGAGGGAGCTTGGAGGGAGGGCTTCTTCCAACATCGTTGATGACTCTTGGGTTTGCACTGGTCCTCCTCCTCCTCCTCCTCCTCTTCCTCTTCCTCCCCCTCCATTCCTTATAAGTGATTCCTTCCTGTCGCACCCCGAGGCCCGTCGGAAGGGCGAACAGGGCGTTTCGCTTGAGTCTCCCACACCATTTCTGATCCTGAAACTTAAGAATTGACAGCAGCTTCACAGATGAAGGGCGGCCGCTTCCAATATCAGCCAGCGTTCACTCCAAATAGACTAGACGACTCAAATCAATGAATCCGAGGAATCAGGCATGTTTGGAATCCGCAAATCAGCAAGCAAGCAAGCGCGCAAGCAAGCAAGCAGGCATAGGCATAGGCGTAGGCATAGGAGTTAGAGGGGAGGCATAGGCATAGCCATAGGAATTTGGGGGGCGCATAGGAATCAGGAGGGGCAACGGACCAATTAGTAAGGTTTGAGCTAGGACTCCGATAGGGCAAGCCTATTTGGAGAAAATGTGGCTCTCGCCGAGGTGCCGCTCACAGTCGTCTTAAAAACTGAAAGATGCTTACGGATTGAGGGTGGGTGGTTTTCAAAATGTGGTTCTCGCTGTAGCGCCGCGCACATTCGATTTAGAAATTGCAGAAAACTTCACGGATTGAGGACGGGCCGTTTTCAGAAAGAGGTTCAAGAATTGAGGGCGGGCCATCTTCAAAATGTCGTTCTCGCCGTAGCGTCGCGCATATTCGTTTTCAGAATGTGTAAGAGGTTCACAACGTTATGATCGCTTTAGCGCCGCGCGCATTCGTTTTTTTTTTAATTGCAATAATTCTACGGGTTCCCATGCTTCACGTACCAGACATGTTGTGTTGGAACGGTTCAAGATTGTCACGGTGCAACAGTTATGTTGGTTCGTAGTGTTGAATTCCGAGGACGGGCGTTTTGGCACGATTCCGGATCGTCAAGGCGCAACAGTCAAGTTGTTTCGTGGCGTTGATTTTCCGACAGCAGTGTTTTGGCACGCTTCTGGATCTTCCAACGGTTGTCTCCCATTGGGCCCACTATTTGATTGTAAGTGAGGCTCGTCAGGGGCCTATGAAGAGGGAGCTTGGAGGAAGGGTTTTACTTCAACATCGTTGATGAGTCTTGGGTTTATACTGGTCCTCCTCCTCCTCCTCCTCCTCTTCCTCATCTTCCTCCTCAGCCTCAGCCTCATTACCGTATCCTCCTCCTCCTCCCCCTCCTCCTCCTCATCCTCCTCCTCCTCCTCCTCCTCGTCCTCCTCCTCCTCCTCCTCCTCCTCCTCCTCCTCTTCCTCATCTTCCTCCTCAGCCTCAGCCTCATTACCGTATCCTCCTCCTCCTCCCCCTCCTCCTCATCCTCGTCCTCCGCCTCCTCTTCCCTCATCTCTTCTCATCCTCATGGTCCCTTCCTGTCTGTTCATCCTTCCCCCCTTTCCTCCTGAGGGGGGAGGACGAAGAGGAGAAGGAGCAGGAGGAGGAGGACCACGAGGAATGGAGGGGAGGAGGAGGGCGAGGAGGATGAGGAGGAGGAGGAGCAGGACGGGGGCGAGAAGGTGGAGGACGAGGAGAAGGACGAGGAGACGCAGTTGCCCGAGGTGGGCGGGCATCCACGCTGCAGAGGTGGGAAGAGAGAGGGAGGGAGGGAGGGAGGGAGAATCTTCTCCTGCTCGTCGTGTTCCTCCGGCGCCCCGTCGTGCTCCTCATCCCGTCATCCCCCTCGCTCTCCCTACTCTCCCTCTCCGTCTCCTCCATCCTCCGCCCTCGTTTCTTCATCCTCTGCCCCCTTCGCCCCTCGGCCTTCCGCCTCCCTGCCTCTTGAAGCCCTGGTGGCTTTCGGGCCAGCACTCGGGCCTCCAGCGGCCGCTCGGAACGAGCCGGGCACACCCGCAAAGCTCCCGGCGAGGCGCGGCTGCTAGAAGGCACCCCGGGACTGGAAAAAACAGCCGAGAGCCGACGAAAGCTTTCGAAGACCTCCCGCCGCGCCCTCCTCCCCCCTGACAAAACAGAAGCGGCGGCTCACGGTGCAACTGCGGTTTCGTGAGCGACGTGCCTGGCATGACCGACGGCGGCATGAGCGCGTTCTATGCCGTGCCCCTCTCGATAGGCCAGCGACGCCCGTGGGAGGGGGGACGGGGGCGGGCCACGCCGCACAGCACGAGGAGGAGCTGAGGAGGAAACAGAAAAATACCATGTTCACGGTTTACAGAACTCTTCGGCTTTGTTTAAAAAATGGATTGCCTTACTTTTTCATCTTCAGCAGTTGTAGAGAATTTCGAGTTGGTTTATAAGACCGCAAGGCCGGTCTTTTAAACCAACTGCATGTCAGAGCATGCAGAGACGATTATGAGACGTTTCTGTTAGGATTATGAGTGGCTTCTGCGAGGATTCCGCAAGGTTTCTGCGAGGCTTAAAAGATGATTCTGAGTGGCTCCTGAAAGGATTACGAGGGGAGTCTGAGACGTTCCTGAAAAGATTTTGAGAGGCTTCCGAAAGGATTATGAGAGGCTTCTGAAAATATTCTGAAAGATTCTGAGTGGATTACGCGAGGATTCTGAGAAGAATTCTGAGAGGTGTCTGTGAGGCTTCTGAGAGGATTATGATAGGCTTCTGAGAGGCTTCTGAGAGGCTTTTGAGAGGACTCTGAGAGGATCCTGAGAGGAATCTGGGGGGATCCTGAGAGGATTGTCAGAATATTCTGACACGATTCCGCGACGATTCCGAGACGATTCCGGGACGGTTCCGAAACGATTCCGCGACGATTCCGATACGACTTCTGGACGATTCTGCAACGATTCCGAAATCATTCTGAAACGATTCCGAGACGATTCGGAGACGATTCCGGGATGATTTCCGGGACAATTTTGGGATGATTCCAGGACGATTCCGAGACGATTTTGAGACGGGCCCGATGCGATTCCGCATTCTGTATATATTATGATGCTTCGTGCTTATAATCATTACGGCTAAGATTTTTTTAACAACAAAAAAAAAAACGTCATGGTCTCCATACTGATATTTTCTTGTATTGTTCGTTCGTATTCGCTGATCATGCCTCATTGTTTCAGCCTGTGCCCGTATTGCAGTTTGTGGGTTCCTGATTCCCTTGCTATGGCCCACATGGCAAAGCACCCTGGTTACCTTGCCCAGTTCGGCGGGGCAACAGCATCGAGGAGTAGCGCAGGATTACAGGCACCGGTCCCAGCGCAACCCATTCAACAGGACAGTGCACCTGCATCTTCGCCAGTAATATTCGTTTTGATGGTTGTTCTCGGTTCGCCGCCACGTCCAGAGCGAGCGATTCTTCAATTGCAGGACAGACGATCTCCGACAAGCCTCCACCGAGTTTCGGCTGGGTTCAGATCCTGCATCGGAAAATCGTCGGAGGAAGTACTCCGTTGGATTAGCGAACGTGGCGAGGCATGATGTCTCGAAGACTTATATCTCACATTCCATTGCAAGGCCGCTGGGTGCGCATGGGTGCCACGACTCTGCCCCAACCCTTCGACCTGGCTCCCGACCGAGCCAGGCGAAGACAAAGCCAAACCCCATCGCACGCCCCAGGCGCCCACGTTGCGATACTCGCGGAGCGGTGTCGCACGCGCGCACACCATCTGCATCGGAAAAGAATAAACTTCCCCTTGTATGCCAGATGCGGTTCGTTTGCCATTTCCTCGACGGCAATGCTTCGATGCCAACCGTCGGGATGCAAGAGAAGATACGGCGTGGGACTACGGGCGAGTTTTACAAACGTTTTCGGGACCCCATCGTTCATTCTGAGATGGACAGGTCTATGGTGTGCGATACAGATCTCATCGTCGACTTAACATTCGGCCCCCACAGACGCGTCGCACATTATGAAGCTCCCGATCGCCCCCGGAGGCTCGACGCAATTCCACTCCAAATCGCCGCGGGCTCAGAATGGCAAACGCACGCTCATACCAGGGACGCTCTGGGAAACCATGTAGTTTCGAAATACGCCATTTACAATACCAACGCACTGGGTACGGCTGCCGATAGTAATTGCAGAAGGCTGTGTGATCAGGGCGGAGAATTCGCCGGGTTGCCCAGACGATTTGCAAAAGTGGAGACCGCTAGTCATAGCATTGAACGCGTGGCACCAGATGGTGCGAGCACCAACTTAGGCGAAACGTATAACGGGATTTCCGAAAATCTCGGTTCTCAGCTGGGTCTGTCTCAGGGCAGCGCGTCGCTGGGTGAAATGAAGAAATGACAGGAGCTATGTTGGCGTGCCCACGAAGGAATCAATCGCAAAAGCGTACCCATGGGAGACAAACTTATCATTCATCTTAATCTCTTGGTTTCTGATCTACGAGCATCCGCAGAACAGGTAGATTTTACATGCCCGATTTCGCGCCGGATTGCAGCTTCAATGTTAATTCAAGAGCCGAAAAAATGCAGTTAAAGTCCAGAGATCCCCTAGAACGTCGACAGCCAAAATGAGAGAATTTTGGAAGCAGCTGCTCGAGGGGCTCACAGGACCTGAGAAGGAGCTTCATTTAGCAGGGTAGTCTGCCCAAGAAAGCCTGCACTGCCACATGCGGCGCGAGGCGCGGCTCGGCATCGCGCATGCATCCAGCGGCGCAGCAGCAAACAGATTTCCCCACGTCAGTCGGGGATCCATTGTTTCCAGACGTCAAGCTACGGCAAGGGACCACGACAACGATCCTGATGACGCCGAATCGGATGGCGGAAGTGCTTCGACATTTTCGACCTCCGACCTTGAGGAAGAGCCCAAAACAAAGAAACGCCGCGGGCAGTCGCGTCCGGCGGCGAAGAAGCCTGCCACGAACCCTCGGACCGAATCCATTCCGCCACTCAGCAGGGACCCGTTCGAACGGCAAGTCGGCACGCTGTCTCTCGCGCACTCGCCACGCAACGTTTTGCGCGCGCGCTGCGCCGAGAAGAATGCGAATCCCTCGCCCTCCCACGCGGCGGCCGCGAAATTGACGACAGACGAGCGCAGCATGCATGACTCTCTTGTGGAACACTCGAACAATCGGGTGATTTTGATTGAGGTGGCGAACAAATTGCTGCAGAGTCACATTCCGCGCCGCAGAGCTCAGGACTCCGTCGGCAAAGAAGTCGGCGACGGCGACAGCGTTATCGGCGCCTTGACACAGCCGTGGGGGCCAAGACACCTTCGCGCGTCATCGGAAGCCTTTTGATTTGAGGCGTTGGCAACGTGTAGACAGTATGAGCGCGCGTCCTGCGGCCATCGCTGAGGACGCGGCACTTGCGCCCGACGCGAATGCTCATTTCGTAACGCATCAGAATCTCAAATGCGCTGCGATAGTTGGTGATCACATTGGCAGTGGCAATCCGAATGCTGAGGCGCTGTCCGCAGCAGATACCACAGTGTCCAGAGCAGATGCACCAGATATCACTCAGCGATCGCCTGCTCCCACTGCTTCTGCCACAGGCGGCTTGCAACAACTATTGAACGAGAGCCGCGGGAAGCGCGATGCCGCTTCGAAGTAGATTTCTCATCCATGTCATACTGCGGGCTTATGATGATCAGGAAAAAGTTTGCACTTGGCTTCGCCACGCCGCCGCTGCAATATCTGGGCGTTTCCGTTCTCAGAGTGTCGTTCGAGACGTCTCTGTGCTCGGATTGCTGTTCTGGGCCTTGCCGCATTCAGATTGCTCTTGGAGACTCAGATTGCCGTCAGAGCGCTTCCGTGCTCAGAATGCCGTTTGCCCGATTCGGTGCGTAGATGGGGCGTTTCTGCGTTTGGATTGCCATTCGAGGCGTTTCTGCGCTCAGATTGTTTTTTTTGTTCTGGATGTTTCCGTCTTCAGATTGCCGGTCTGACCGCTGGGGTGCTCGGACTGCCGCGTCTAAGCGTTTCCGTGCTCAGATTGTCGTTCTGGTCGCTTGGGAACTCAGATTGCCGCCCCGGACGTTTCTGTGTTCAGATTGTCATTCTAACGCGAAAGTGTTTTCAGATTACAAGTCTGCGCGCGCCTGCTCCAGCATGCGCTGAACCAGGATCAGACTGCAATTCTGGGCGCATCTGCGCGCGCAATCCGCGACAATACGCGACATCACACGCACAGTGGAATTCTGCGCGCACCCGCCCCAGAATGCGCCAAACCAGGCTCAGATTGCAATTGCGGACACGTCTGCGGCGCGCGAAATCCGCCGGAATCCGCGACATCGCGCTGATATCGTCGCCATGCGCGCGCTTTTCAGAATGCGCCAAAGCAGGCGCAGACTTCAATTGCGGGCGCGAGTGCGCGCGAAATCCCTTGGAACGCGCGAGCGCGCGCGCGAAATCCGCTGGAACGCGCGAAATCGCGTTCAGGTTGCAATTCTGCAAGTGCCTGCCACAGAATCCGGCAAATCAGGCTCAGATTGCAATTTTTGTTTTGCCTGCGCGGGGAATCCGCTCGACTGCGCGAAAGCGCGTTCAGATTGCAATTCTGCGCGCGCCTGCTCCAGAACGCGCCCAACCGTGCTCTGATTGCAATTGCAGGCGCGCGCGCTTTCGAAATCCGATGGAATGCGCGAAACCACGCTCAGATTGAAATTACGCGTACGTGTCTTCCAGAATGCGCAAAATCATGTTCAAATTGCCATTGCAGGCGCGTCTGCGCGCGGAATCCGCGGGAATGCGCGACATCGCGCTCACATTGCAAGTCTGCGCGCGCCTGCCCCAGAATACGCCAAATCAGGCTCATATTGCAATTGTCGGCGCGTCTGCGCGCGAAATCCGCGGGAATGCGCGAAACCACTCTCAGAGAGTCCTTCTGCGCGCGCTTGTTCCAGAATGTGCAAGATCAGATTCGGATTGCATCCTGGTCGCGCGCGCGAAAACCGCTGGAATACGCGAAATCATGCTCAGATTGCAATTCTGCGCGCGCTGGCGAGCACGGTTTTAAAAACCATGCCAAAATATTGTAAAACAACCACAGCTCGCAAAAAGAAGAGTTCCATTTGCTTTAAAAGCCGAAGATTGTTTAATTATCCCAGTGCGACCCTACCTAGGAGTTGGAACCCCTAGGAAAGCAGCATCAGTAGTAACAGTAACGCTAAGCTAAAGCTAAGCTAAGACTAAGCTAAAGCTAAGCCACAGCTAAGCTAAAGCTAAGCTAAAGCTAAGCTAGTGCTAAGCTAGAGCTGAGCAACAGCTAAGCGAAAGCTAAGCTACAGCTAAGCTCAAGCTAAGCGAAAGCCAAGCGAAAGCTAAGCTAAACGCTAAGCGAAAAGCTAAGCGAAACGCTAAGCGAAACGCTAAGCTAAAGCTAAACTACAGCTAAGCTAAAGCTAAAGCTAAAGCTCCCAGGGGACTGGGGGGAACCGCGGGGCGGGGACTGGGGGAACCGCCCGGGGCGCTTTGCACTGCCCGGCCCCTTTCAGCTAAGAGAGTAAGAACCCTTCTAGGCAGAGCCTAGGTAGGGAAAATATGCCAAAACCGAAAAAAAGGAGGCGATGAGGCGAGGGCGGGGGGAAGAGGGAAAAAAGGGAGGGGGGGGAGGGGGAGGAGGAGAAGGAGGAGGAGGAGGAGGAGGAGGCGGAGGAGGAGGAGGAGGAGGAGGAGGAGGAGAGAGGAGGAGGAGAGGGAGGAGGAGAGGAGGAGGGAGGAGGAGGGAGGACGAGGAGGAGGAGGAGGCGGAGGAGGAGGAGGAGGAGCAGGGGAAGAGGAGGATGGGTCAAGCGCGTCTTCCCTCCCTCCCCCTCATCCTCCTCTTCCTCCCCTCCTCCTCGGTCTCCACCTATTCCTCTTCAAAAGGTTTCTCCGCCTCCTCCTTCCGCATCTCTTTATTGCCCTCCTCATACTCATCATCCTTCTTATTTTCTGTTGGATCACCGCAACGAGCCCCAAAGAGAAGGCGCCACGAGCAAGGCAAAACCTCTGTCGGGCCAATCCGTGATGTCTGGAGGAAGTTTGCCCCCAACAAGAGCCATCATGCGGTATCTACCAGAGTTGACTCTGAACGGACGTGGTGTCATATATTGTTGGCGCTTTGCGTATCTCCATCAGTTCCACCCCGTACATGCGTCCAAGTGGTCCCGCTGTTTTGGTTGATGTGACTCTGCCGTATCCTCGTTGCTAATTAGGATGCCTTCCGCGCCATTTTGGTTGCGCTGAGCCCAGCTTCTGAGCCTGGCGCCGCTCTTCTCACTGGTTGTTCCTTTGCTTCGGCGTGGCCCGCCCTGGCGTTGCACGGCTGTCAACTTGCTTCGCGAGCCCGCGTACCAAAAAGTATCTCCATCTGCCCATCCAGACACGATCCCCAGGCAAGTTGCTTTGAACACGGGAATGTTTTTCATGAGCTCGGGCACCCGGGACCAGGTCCAAGAATCCCACGGTTGAAATTCATTTCGGAATTTTGGGGGGCTTGGTGTGTGGGATTGGCCATGGCCTCCTGGAGTGGAGCCCGTTCTGCCCTAAGCTCCAGAGCACGCTCGGCAACCGAAGAAAGCAGCCGAAGTGCGGTCTTTGGGCGCCTTCGCACAGCGCGCGCCCCTGGCCAACACCTCGCTTATGGACCACCCAGGGAGCTGGGCTCGCACAGCGCCCTGCTTGACCACATCGTCGCCGCCGCCGCCGCCGTCGTCGCCCCACCGACCAAGGCCCGCTCCCGAAACCGCCCCCGACCCCTTCGGCGCGCCTTGCTGGCCACTGCTCCGAGAGCCGCGCCTCTGACGTGCCGGCGAGGACCTCCAGGAGCTCCCCAAAAAAGCATCCGAAGCGAGGGCGCCAGACATCCGACGACCGGAGGGTTTCCCTGCACGGCCCCAAGGGTCCAGCAGACTTACCGAGGGGTGGACTTTTCCGCCCTGGATCCGTCTTCGACGCCCCCGGGGCCGAAGGACGGGCCCCAGAGACCCAGACATCTGGCTGCTCCGATCTTTTTTCGATGCGTGGGCCCCGAAGGTCCGGACCACTTCACCAGGCCAGTTGTTCGTCCTGAGTCGTTTTGCTGACATTCCCGAGCCCCGGCGAGGGCCCCCAGGGGCAGAAAACGGCCAAAAACCGCCTGCCCCAATTTTTGTTGGAGCGTCGGATCTCTGGGGAGGCCGAATTCGAGGGACAAGAAAATCACAAAACAAACATAACAAAAATCAAAAATGATGCACATGAAATAAGATTCTAAAACAAAAAACAAAAAAAAAATCCTGGCGATGGACCCACCCATATGCAGTTGCGAGTACCGCAAAGCAGGTTGAGCGAATGAGAGGGAACTCCCTAAGGGACCACGAAACGTGTGAGAGGTGTGCCGAAATGGGTGCGGTGCCGCCATGCGAACGCAGCGACTGGGGCCTTCGGTGGAGCTCCTTATGGGGCCACGAAACGTGTGAGGGGTGTGCCGAAATGGGCGCGGTGCCGCCATGCAGACGCAGCCACTGGGGCCCTCGGTGGAGCTCCCTATGGGACCACGAAACGTGTGAGGGGTGTGCCGCAATGGGCGCGGTGCCGCCATGCGAACGCAGCCACTGGAGCCCTCGGTGGAGCTCCTTATGGGGCCACGAAACGTGTGAGGGGTGTGCCGAAATGGGCGCGGTGCCGCCATGCGAACGCAGACATTGGAGCCCTCGGCGGAGCTCCCTATGAGGCCACGAAACGTGTGAGGGGTGTCCCGAAATGGGCGCGGTGCCGCAATGCGAACGCAGCCACTGGGGCCCTCGGTTGAGCTCCCTATGGGGCCACGAGCCGGGTGAGGGGTGTGCCGAAATGGGCGCGGTGCCGCCATGCGAACGCAGCCATTGGAGCCCTCGGTGGGGCTCCCTATGGGGCCACGAAGCGTGTGAGGGGTGTGCCGAAATGGGCGCGGTGCCGCCATGCGAACGCAGCCAGTGGGGCCCTTCGGTAGAGCCCCTATGGGGCCACGAAGCGTGTGAGGGGTGTACCGAAATGGGTGCGGTGCCGCCATGCGAACGCAGCCACTGGGCCCTCGGTAGAGCTCCTTATGGGGCCACGAAACGTGTGAGGGGTGTGCCGAAATGGGTGCGGTGCCGCCATGCGAACGCAGCCACGGGGGCCCTCGGTGGAGCTCCCTATGGGGCCACGAAACGTGTGAGGGGTGTGCCGAAATGGGCGCGGTGCCGCCATGCGAACGCAGCCACTGGAGCCCTCGGTGGAGCTCCGTATGGGGCCACGAAACGTGTGAGGGGTGTGCCGAAATGGGTGCGGTGCCGCCATGCGAACGCAGCCATTGAGGCCCTCGGTGGAGCTCCCTATGGGGCCACGAAACGTGTGAGGGGTGTGCCGAAATGGGTGCGGTGCCGCCATGCGATCGCAGCCACTGGGGCCCTCGGCGGAGCTCGCTATGGGGCCACGAAGCGTGTAAGGGGTGTGCCGAAATGGGTGCGGTGCCGCCATGCGAACGCAGCCACTGGGGCGCTCGGTGGAGCTCCCTATGGTGCCACGAAGCGTGTGAGAGTGTGCCGAAATGAGTGCGGTGCCGCCATGCGAACGCAGCCACTGGGGCCCTCGGTGGAGCTCCCTATGGGGCCACGAAGCGTGTGAGGGGTGTGCCGAAATGGGCGCGGTGCCGCCATGCGGACGCAACCACTGGAGCCTTCGGTGGAGCCCCCCATGGGGCCACGAAGCGTGTGAGGGGTGCCGAAATGGGCGCGGTGCCGCCATGCGAACGCAGCCACTGGAGCCTTCGGTGGAGCTCCCTATGGGGCCACGAAACGTGTGAGGGGTGTGCCGACATGGGCGCGGTGCCGCCATGCGAACGCAGCCACTGGGGCCCTCCGTGGAGCTCCCTATGGGGCCACGAAGCGTGTGAGGGGTGTGCCGAAATGGGTGCGGTGCCGCCATGCGAACGCAGCCACTGGGGCCCTCGGTGGAGCTCTCTACGGGGCCACGAAGCGTGTGAGGGGTGTGCCGAAATGGGCGCGGTGCCGCCATGCGAACGCAGCCAGTGGGACCTTCGGTAGAGCTCCCTATGGGGCCACGAAACGTGTGAGGGGTGTGCCGAAATGGGTGCGGTGCCGCCATGCGAACGCAGCCACGGTGGCCCTCGGTGGAGCTCCCTATGGGGCCACGAAGCGTGTGAAGGGTGTGCCGAAATGATTGCGGTGCCGCCATGCGAACGCAACCACGGGGGCCCTCGGTGGAGCTCCCTATGGGGCCGCGAAACGTGTAAGGGGTGTGGCTGACGCGGAGGGGGAGGGGGGAGGAGGCGGAGGAAGAGGAAGGAAGGAATGAGAAGAGACGCGGGGCACCGTCTCTTCAAAACGAGGACCCAACACCACAAGATGGTTGGGAATTATATCCAGATCCGTGAACGCCAGATGAGATGGGGCACACCTGAGCGCTTCACTTTCCAGGTAGCCAGAAGGGGTCAGTCACATCGTCAGACTCGGTTTCGGGAGCAGCGTCAGGTGAGCGTGGCATGCCACCATAACTATGCACACACCGATGTTGTGTGCCTAGTGTTCCTACTTTATACTTCTGCCTCGCAGAGGTTCTGGCCGTGAGAGGGGGAGGGCGGCGATCGGCCGTCGGGGGGGCGACCGATGAGCGAGAGCCAGCAACAACGACGCTTGCCAGAAGCTGTCTCTCCCACGCCGCTCGGGTCGACCCTCGTCTGGGGTTGCGTGCCTCGGAGGTGCCCACAGGCCACTGGCTCGCTCGAGGAGTGCAGGCGACAGATTTCACGTTGTCGAGTTTCGTAAGAGTCGACGTTGCCCATTCCCCGAATCACAGGCAGGGCAGCTCTTCAGGCTGGTTGATGTGGATTCCATGGGCTCGTCTCGTCTCGTCTCCTCCTCCCATTCTTCCTGCCTCCCTAACGCTCAATATCCTATTCCCTGCTCCTCCTGGACTTCCTCCTCCCCCTCCTCCTCCTCCTCCTCCGTAGCCATATTGGCACAAACTATTTTCGCTCTTGGCTCGGTTTCCCCTGCGCGACGCGCTGTCCCTTCGCCCTGGCATGGCGCAAGTGGAGGAGAAGGTTTCGGCGGTGCTCCGTGCGGTGGCTGGTCTGGCGACCCGCAGAGCCTTGACGGAGCGACTTCTGCAAGTGGCGGTTGCGGAAGCAGCGACGGCGGCGGTAGCCGAGGCAAGCGACCACAAGACGGACTCCTACATGCTGGAGAAAATCGAGGAGCCGTGTACCTTGGCTGGCCGTGCCTTGGACTGTGAAGAGGGCTCCAAGCCGACCGCGCAGGTCATCCAGCAGGAACTGGTCCAGCGGGGCCAGAAGGGCTTGGCGCGCAGGGTGGAGGCCTGCAACAAGGGGCGCAGGGCTGTCGCCCATCCCGACGGCACGCTCGCCGAGCAGGTCGTGAGCGCGCTGGGGCTGCCCCAGTCCAGCGGCGTGGTGCAGGAGGCCCAGGGCGAGATCAAGCACACGCCGCAGAAGAAGCTCGACGGCAGCCGCATGCAGGCGGTGGAGGGGAAGCTCCACGAGCTGGAGATCAAGCTCCAGAAGGTCGTGGCGGACGTCAAGATGCAGGTGCACACCTCTGGCACGGAGCTTGAGGACGCTGAGAAAGAGAAGGTGCAGAAGGTGGTGACGACGGGGGGGCACCAGCGGCAGGGAGGACGCCATGGCCGAGTGCGCCAGGAAGCACGCCGTCTTGAGCCAAGCGGCCTTGAGAGTTGAGTTTGCCAAGGCCGCCCTGGCCCGTGAGGAGGTCGAGCGTGACGACGCCGTTGGTGAGATGACCGATGCGTACTTGGCTCTGGGCGAGACCGAGCAGCGGGAGGTCATGGTGAATCTCGGCCTCTCCCCCGACTTTGCGGCCGAATTTTGAGTGCCGCGGAGGCTCGTGCCCTCCTGCGGCACGTCGGTCGGTGCTGTCGCGGAGGCTCGTGCTCCTCCTGCGGCGGTTGCTCTGGGGGCGCGGAGGCTCGTGTTCCTCCTGCGGCCCCCGGGGCTGCAGGTTTCGCAGTCGCGGAGGCTCGTGTTCCTCCTGCGGCTGGAGCCCTGGGGTCGCGGAGGCTCGTGTTCCTCCTTTGACCTCAGGGGCTGCTGACAAGTGGACTGCCGCGTGTGCGGCGATCAGCAGAGTCCAGCAGAGGCCCCCTCCTCCTCCTCCTCCTCCTCCTCCTCCTCCTCCTCCTCCTCCTCCTCCTCCCTTTCCTCCTCGTCTTCCTCCTCCTCGTCTTCCTCCTCCTCGTCCTCCTCCTCTTCCCTTTCCTCCTTCTCCTCCTCCTCCTCCTCCTCCTCCTCCTCCTCCTCCTCCTCCCTCTCCTTCTCCCACTCCTCGCGCCGATCCAAGAAATCCGCGCGAACCTCCGACAGCGTAAAGTTTACGTATGCAGATTTGTTTTACTTGGTCGTAGTCCCCGCTCCCCCCTGGAAGACGTGCGCGGGCGCGGCGCGGCGAGAGCCTCCCTCGGATACCTCCTGCCCGAACCCCTCACCGAGGGCGGGGTCACGTCCGACCTGAGGACGGTTCGGAAATCCGCGGTCTCCTTGGGCGCGATGCTCGCCTCGGGGAGAGGGGGGAGAGAGGGGGGGGGGAGGTGGCCGAGGCTCGAGAACCCACATTTCGCAGCGTGCGTGGCCCTTCTCGGGCCGCTGGGCGACCCTGAAAACAGCAGCAGTGGGGGAAAGGGGGAAGATCCGATAGGTTCGTGCATTCTGCGGGCCGTATAAACCATCTATGCGTCCAGGTTCGTAGGATAAGATTGCGAAGAGGAAGAGATGGGGCCGTTTCTTCACTGTTCCATGCGTCCAGGTTCGTAGGATAAGATTGCGAAGAGGCAGAGATAGGGCCGTTTCTTCACTGTGTCCGAGAAGGGTGTCTCTTGAAAATAGAAGCGGTAAAAACACGGCGACCAGAAACGACAAACAAACGGCTCAGGGATTGGAACCGTAACCAAGGCCGGCAAAACAACGGCGACGGACCCGGGAACAAAAACGGCGTCGGAACCGGCAACGAACCGGAAAAGCGGCAACGGCAAAGAACTGGCCCCGGCGTTTCCAGGGCCAGCCAAGAGCTGGCGCACCACCCAAATGGCGAGCGGCGTCGCGCTGCGGTGCTTCATCCGGGCGCTGCACACGCGCCGTAGTACCACGAGCAACACCAAGGAAGAAACGATGGGTTGACTCTTCCCTTCACGCCCCTCCTCCTCCTCCTCCTCCTCCTCCGTCCTTCTGCCTCCTCCTCCGCCCCTCTTCCCCCTCCGCTCCCTCCTGATTACCTGGTTGCTCCTCTCCTTTCTTCTCGTTTCCCTCCCTTCTCCGCCATCCCGTCCTCTGCCCGCGTCTTTTTCCAAACCATCCAGCCAGCAGAGCCCAGAATCGAATCGAGAAGTCGGATCGGCAATCGAAATGCATCGGATCGGCGTAAATCGGCAGCCGAGTCGGGAGAAGTCGAATCGGCGGAAATCGGCAGCATAGTCGGCCTTCATTGAGAACTCGGAACCCAAGTCGGAATCCCAAGTCGAATCGAATCGGAATCGGAACCCCTCGAACTCGAATCGAGCCGAATCGGAGGAGTCGAAAGGAGCCCTGATCCAGCGGTGTTGGGTCCTCGTTTTGACGAGACAGCGCCCCTCGTTCCTCACCTCTCCTCCTCCTTCCCTCCTCCCGCCCCCCCATCCTTGCCTCTGGTCCTCCCTCCCCCCAACCCTTGCACAACCTTCACATGTATCGTGGCCTCCATTGGGAGCCCCACCGCAGGCCCGGAAGGCAGCGCCCACATGCGTCCGCCGCACCCATTTCGGCACACCCCTTACACGTTGTCGTGGCTGGGGAGTCCCACCGCAGGCCCAAAAGGCAGCACCCGCATTCGCCCGCCGCACCCATTTCGGCACACCCCTCACACGTGTCGTGGCCCCCATTGGGAGCCCCACCGAAGGCCCCGAAGTAGCGCCCGCATTCGCCCGGCGCACTCATTCTGGCACACCCCTCGCAGGTGTCGTTGCTGCATGGGGAGCCCCACCGAAGACGATAATCACGACTGCGGACTCACAGCGACATATGGTTGCGGGGGCTCCTCGCCCTTCCTCCTCAGACATCGGATGCTCGTTTTTACATAAAACATGCGTTAGCCCCGGACCACTTTTGACCCCTTCCCCGGGGGGAGCTTCTTCTTATCATCCATGTATCCTGCGTGTGGGGATCTTATTAACTTCGTGCTGCTTTCGCCTCCCATTCCCTCGCCTTCCTTCCCGCCTCCTCCCTCCTCCGTCTCCTTAGTCACACATGTTTAGACTCATACACACACTCGGACTCGCTTACACTCATACTTGCTTACACTCGTATCCACTAACACTCAGACTCACTCGCACTCAATTCCACTGATACTCGGACTCAGCTACTCAGATACAATGATACTCAGACTCGCTCATACTTCGACTCACTCTTACACAGACCACTCTTACCCCTACCCAGTCATGCTCATCCAAGTCAGACGATATGTTCATCCACGCTCAGACTAACGCATACCCACACACACACACACACACGCACCCAGACCTACCCACGTTCTCACCCATATTCAGACCCACCCATACTCGATCTTCAGACTCATGCGCACTCACGATCACTCACATGTAGCAGGCATGGGACTTGGGCATCCCAAGGGGAAGCCGAACGGCAAGGTTTCATTCCCCCGTCCGCGCGCATGTCGTAACGGTACGATACGACCACCGCTGCGGACACCGTCGGGGCCTACCTAAGACCAGGAGGGCAGGGCCGTGGCCTTAGAAACCTGGCGTGTCTGCAGTGCGAGACGCGTGTATAACACATTGCGAGGCGATGTCTCAAACGGTTCGCCTGTTTCAGCGCTTCTGGCTGGTCTCTTCTTGGGAGCCCCAGGATCACCGCGATATAGCAGGCGTGGCACTTGGGCACCGCAGGGGGAGCCTCCAGGGAAGGGGGCACGCGCCCGCGTGCGCCCAGATGGTGGGGGTCTGCTGTCCTGGTGGCCCTCGCTCGAGAGCCCCATACTCACAGCGGCAAAGCTTTGGACGCCAAAAGTGGGCACGGGACACTGTGGGTACGATGCCCAGCAGCACCTGTGGTTCCAAAGCAACAGCGGCCGCTGTGGGGCAGGCGGCCTTCTGTCTCTCATGGGCACAGGCCGCGGCGGCGCGGGCAGCGAGTCCTGTTCGGAATGCCCAGGGACTGCTGCTGGGCATCGTGCCTGTTCTCTCCGTGCCCATGCAGCTCGTGCCGGAAAGGCAGGCGTGGCACGTGGGCACCCCGAGGGGGAGCCGCCAGGGGAGGGGGGACACCTGCCCGTTCGGGCCCAGACTGCGCGGATGGTGGGGAGGCCTCGGGCGGCTCGCTCGCTCGGCGGCCCCGGGGGGCCTCACGCTTGAGAGCCCCGTGGGGCTCTTCGATCAAGCAGGTAATGCGCGCGCGGGCACCCCGAGGAGGAGAGAGAGCCGTCGACGGGGGGTCGCCTTCGCCTCTATCGGCTTGCGGGGAGGCCTCCAGTGGTTCGCTGGCTTTGGCACCCCCGATTCCTCTCCGTTCTGGGCCCCGTGATCACCGCGATGCGGCAGCCATCGCATTTGTGCTAATCAGGGGGGGCCGCCAGGGAGTGTTGCACTGGCCAGTTCGCGCCCAGATCGTGGGACCTCTCGGGGGAACTGCTCTCTCGTATGGGAAACGAAAAATGGGATAAACATGAAAACTCTGAGGTCTCCGCGGATTTTTTGGATCCGCGCTGGGGCCCCCTCCCTGACGCGCGGAGCTCGCCAGGGGCGGCGCCGGATGCGCCGCCAGGGGGCCTCAGCGCCGATCCAAGATATCCGCGCGGACCTCCGAGTTTTTATGTTTATGCCATGTTTCGTGCCCCTATCTCGAGCCCTCCCGACCCCCCTTTCCTCTCAGAGTCCCAGGATCATCCCGATATGGCAAAAGCGCGGGTCTTGAGCACTACGTGTGGGGGAGCCGCCACAGAGCGCCCCGTCGCCACAGAGCGCCCCGTCGCCACAGGGGCTCCGCGCCGAGCTCTTCTGGGCTGTTTTCCTTGACGGCCCCTGGGAGCCCGAGGCCGGCCTCCAGAGGCTGACAACGGCGACAAGCCGGCCACTTGCAGTTTCGGTGCCCTCGTTGTTCGTGCTCTGCTCTCCTGGGGCTCTGCAGCGTCGTCCGCACCTCGCTCCTGCATGTCCGAGCTCCGTAGCTGCCTGCACGCCCTCCTGTGCTCAGCTGCGTTCTTGCTCTTGTGGACACTGCGCAAGTCAGGCGAAAACTTGAGAGGCCCCTTCCAATGCGTGCTGTTCGAGGCGCCAGGTGTCCAGGTCCTCTTCCACCTCCCGTCTTTCCCACCCCACCGACGAGGAGCTGATCCCGAGAGACCTCGTCGCACGGTCGGTCAACGGTCACAGCACAGTTGGGTACACTGGAGGCCCCAGTCGCCCGAGACATCCTCGGGAGGCGAGGCAAACGAGGAGTGTAGACCCCCTATGTAGGTGCCCTCTCCCCTGTCGTCTCGTCGTTCGTTCCCCATTGTGTGCTCGTATCCTCGCCGTCGTCGTCCTCCAAACTTTGCCACCTGGTGTTCGCGAGCATACTGCAATGCAGACGGCCTAAGGAGGCGCCAAAGCGACCCAAGGGAATCTTCGAGAAGGACCCGAGTCTCAAAACCGTGCCGTGACCCCGAATCCCCACCAAACTCACCCGACGGGGCGGCCGACGCACCCTAAGGGGAAAATTAGGGGGGACCGGCTCAGGGGGGGAAGCGTCGAGCTGAACTCGGCAATTGCTACATCGCCGATCGATCGGCGATAGGCCCCGGAAAGCAAAAGCGTTCCTGGACGCAGGAGGAGGAGGAGGAGGAGGAATTGGAGGAGGAGGAGTTGGAGGAGGAGTTGGAGGAGGAGGAGGAGGAGGAGAAGGAGGAGGAGTGGGCTAACTCGAGCCCCTGTCGGTGATGAATGGGCGCCTGGGGGTCGGATGATCGATGCGCCTCCCCCCCTGACCCCGTCCCCCCCCCGAACGTTGCCCGTGGGCACCGTGTTGGGGCCCCTGGGCGACACCGCCGACGACGTCGATCGACGTCGACGTCGACGTCGCCGACGCCGACGCCGACGCCGACGATGACGATGACGACGACGACGACGACGACGACGACGACGACGACGACGGAGAACGTATGACGGAAGAAGAAGACGAAAACGATGAAGCCGACGAAAACGATGAAAATAACGGAAACGACCATTGCCCCAGGGCCAGTCTTTCACCCCGAGTCGTTTTTAGACGGCTTCAGGGCCCAGTGAGGGCACCCGGAGGCCGAAAATGGAGAAGAGCCTGCGCTGTTTTATGTGTCCCGGGATGCAGCATGTCTGGGGCGGCCGCGCCCAGGGCTACGAGGTCACGGGCCATCCCACCTATGACTACCTACCAGACCACCCCAACCTAACCCGAAGACACGAATTTGACCCGAATTTCGGGTTGGGGGGGGTACGGGGACCATGTGTCTTTTCGTTGTTCCCCGATTCCCCCGCACTGGAAATGGAGGGCAAATTGAAGCCTTCGGGTTGGGTTGGGGTGGTTTGGTGTGTGGCGAACATAGTGGTCGGAACGACAACTGTGAGTGACGGAACATCTCGGCTTTGCTAACTGCTAGCCTGGGCCAATCAGACCCGGGTCCGCAGCAAACCAAACAACTGCAATGCAGGACAAAGGAGCTGCAACGCAAGGCTTCGCAAACCTGGGTCAGCCAATATGCGCGGCTGCCTCGAGGCCACGAGCGGCTCGCTAACCCAGGTCAGCCAGAGGGAGCCTTCGCAGGATCCTGCAGGATCCGGTGCCCAGGCTGACCTCCGTTTGCATTGACCCCCGTGAATTAAGCTCCGAGAGAGACGCATCTGGTGTGAGCCGGTGGTGACGGGCCGCATGGTCACCTCGGAACCCCCAAAGACCTCACCGCCACGTCCGTCACCGCACGGCCTCGGGACCTCGGAGGCCCGAATCGCCCTCGGAGAAACGACCCGAGTCCCAGAGCCGTGCGGTGACCCCGGGTCCCCGCTGACCCACCACGCGATGTGGTCACCACGCCGCTTGGAGGCGCTCGAGCGGTGCATGGCTGGGGCGGCCGCGCCCAAGGCCCCGGAGACACGCGAAGGGGCGCGGCCCGAGGCGGCCTTCCAGGACGCGGAGTCCTGCGGCGCGAGCGGCTCGACCCCCAGCAGGAAGGTCGGAGGCTGCGAGGACGTCTGGAACACGAACCTGCCCAATCCTCCTCCGCATCCGCCTCCTCCTCCTCCTCCTCCTTGTCCTCCTCCTCCTCCTCCTCCTCCTCCTCCTCTTCCTCCCTCTCCTCCTCCTCCTCCTCCTCCTCCCTTCTCTTTCCATCCCTTCCCCTTGTAGATAACTCCTCCCCCTCGCACGCCAGACTTGTGTGAAGGGCGGGCCCGGGCGTTTCACCTTCGCCCGGGCCCCTGGAGGGCGGTCGGGCTCGCTGAGCGACACGCGTGAAACGGGCGCGAGCAGAAGCGACACGACGCATGCTGATCGACCTCTCTGGGCTGGGCCCCTGGCGCCAAATTGATCTGACGTGGGCGCCTGGAAATTCCAAATGGCACGTGCAACGTGAAACAAATATGGCGAACAACTGCAAAACTGTTCATGATGACGACGACGACGACGACGAAACGACACGACAACGACAGGGAGGGCGGAACGAGGGGGGCAGGGGAAGACGAAACGACGAGGGAGAGGGGGAGGGAGGAAGGAGGGAGGCACAGAAGAGAAGCTAGGCAGCCATCGCAGCTGCGCTGCGAAACTGTGGCCGCACGGTGCGGCAGAGTAGGGGAGGCGAAGAATGGCCAGCAGTCCGCGTAGCGCTTGCAAGGGTGGCCGTGTAATCGGGCGCCCGTAGAAATCCAGCACGACAATTTTGTCGACCAGCGCCCAACCGTGCGATTGACCGTCGTCTCTGCCAGTGCCAACTTTCGGCTCTCTTGGTGGCCCGCCCAACTCAAGTGTCCCGTTCGCCAGAACAGAATATCTACCCGATGCGTCGCGCGCACCATCCAATCGATGTAACGTTTTGTTTCGATGCTCATGTCCGCCAGCTCATGGTGCATCCTCTGCGTCGTAATGATATTCCGCATTATCGTTTTCTCTGCAATCTGGAACAAATGAACTCCCTCCGCCGTCATGGTCCAACATCCACTTCCGTAAAGGACGGCCGGCGTGACCACTGCACTGAATAGACGCATCCAATATCTCATGGGGCAGTGATGGTTCGTCAGCTCGTGCTTGTAATTGCCACATGTTGCCCAGCCTCGAAAGATTCGATGTTGCAGTTCGGCTCCGCGAGTGTCAGACAAGGATACCAACCTACCAAGGTACATGATGTCCCCACCGTAATGCAACACATCAGTGAAGTCTTCGCCCATTTGTTGAACACCGCTTTGCAAAAGGACCCCCCTCCTGACTTCAACGTTCGACAGAATCTTTGTTTTGCACGCGTGGAGGTCCAGACCATGCGCGCCAGCCTCTGCCTGCAGGTCACGACGCATGTGCCGTGTGCCCTTTGTGAGCCCACCGACAATACGTCGTCAGCAAACCGAAGATTTGTCAGATATGCACCATCGATGCGAAGGCCACGCCCCGTCTTGCGACACTTCTGCTTGAGATCTCGCATGATGTCCTCAAGCAAAGCATTGGACAGAACTGGGCTTCAGGGGTCAACTTGTCGCGTCCCTCGTTCGAAGAAATACACTCGGCTGCTGCAGTTGCAGCATACCTGGGCCGTCTGCCCCGTGTACAGATCCGCCAGTACTCGAACGTATCGCTCAATAACGTGTTGTGCGCGAAGGGCCTCCCGAAGCGTCGTGCGATACGGAATCGAGCGCTTTTTCGAAACCCACTGCTGCAATGCATACGTCCATGCCGTACTCCCGGCACTTCTCCTGCAAAAGTGCCAAGATGAGTTTTCAACATGTGGCTCTCGCATTAGCGCCGCGCAGATACGTTTAAACAATTTGCAAAAACTTTACGGACTGAGGGTGGCTCCTTTTCACAATGTGGCTCTCGCCTTAGCGCCGCGCACACTCTTTTTCGAAAACTGCAGACGCGTCTCGGATTCCCACGGTCAACGTACCGGACATAGTGTTTTGAACCAATTCAGGATTATGAGGGTGCAACAGTTACGTTGATTCGCTGTGTTGAGTCCAAGGAATGGCGTTCTGGCACGGGTGAGGATCGTCAAAACGCAACAGTCGGCAGTTCCCTCAGTGGACATGAATCCTTGCAGGCGCCTATGAAGAGGAAGCCTGGAGGGATGGTTTATTCCAATATCGTTGATGGCTCTTGGGTTTACACTGGTCCTTCCTCCCTCTTCCCTTCTGCCTCCTCCCTCCTCCCTCCTTCCTCCTCCCTCCTCCTCCCTCCTCCTCCTCCTCCTCCTCCTGCCCGGCCTCCTCCGCCTCTTCCTCCTCCTCCTCATCTTCACTCCTTCTCCTCCAACGCTGGGCTTGGCCGCCCGCTGCCTCCTTTCTTTTCTTTTGTGGTCTCTGAATGTTCTCGTCTGGTGCAGGAATCCGGGACCCCCGCTTATTAGGGGTGAAACGGCGTGTGAGACACTTGGCTGTCTACACCCTGTCCTCCTCCCCAGGGGTCCAACATTGCACTAGAGAGGGGGGGCACTGGGAGCTCATCAACGCACCCCTGGGGCCTCTGGAGCCTCCAAGCCTACGCTCCATGGCATGCCCAAGGTGGCTTTTAAGCTGGCTCAAACTGGGCTCGAACACGCCGCGGAGTGCTCACAGACGACCGCGATGGCCTCAAGACTGCCCAAGAGGCTTCAAAGACGCCCCAAGAGGGCTCCAAGACGACCCCCGAGAGGGCCCCAGGAAGCGAGAATCGTCAACATCCATAAGTGAAGCGTATGTTCTAGCATGTTCGCGTTTTTGGTGCTAACAGCGTCCAAGAGGGCTGAGAGGTCCCCAAGAAGGCCGGGGAGGGTCCCAAGACGAACCAAGAGGCCCCCAATAAGGCCCCAACAGGGCCCCAAGAGGGGCCAAAGAGAAGCAATTCGAACTGACATTCCGAGCCTTCCGCCCCAACAGTATCCCCGAGATCGCCAGCAAGCGCCCAAACAACTCCGAAGAGGTCCGAAGAAACCCCCAGGAGGCCAAAAAGAGGTCCCGAGATGATCCCCAAGAAACCCCCAAAGGCCTATCCCTGAACTTCTTCCCTCTTCTGGGGGTCGGCGGAATTGCGTAACCCTTGAATGTGTTTCTGAAGACGGCTCTGGCACGTTCCGTCCTTCAGGGGGCGAACCTCCCTTCTCGTCCTTGTCCTCCTCCTCGTCCTCCTGTTCCTCCTCTTCCTCCTCTTCCTCCTCCTCCTTCCTCCCTCCTCCCTCCTCCTCCCTTCCCCTCCTCATGCTCCTCCTCCTCCCCCACCTCCTCCTCCTCCTCCTTTTCCTCGTCCTCTCCCTCCTCCTCGTCCTCGTCCTCGTCCTCGTCCTCGTCCTCGTCCTCGTCCTCCTCCTCCTCCGCCTCCTCCTCCTCCTTTTCCCCGTCCTCTCGGAAAAAGGGGGCCACTCGCGACAGCGGCGACCCCCCTGGCGTCTCTTCGTTCATTTTGGGCCGCCCTGAAAAGCTTCTCGTCGCCACGGCTGGCTGCATCCGGGAAAACAAATCGGGATGGGCCCTGGGCGGGGTCCGGGGGGCGCTTTTGGGCCCCGACGGGAATACTGCCGTTCCCAACCCGTGACATGCGATGTCCTGACTTCTGCCGTCTGCGGTCCCTGTCAGCCCCGACCCTTTCCCCCAGGGCCGGCTTTTCATCCCGAATCGCTTCGTGGGAAGACTGCGATGACGACGACAGGGGCAAGGCACACGGAGGAGGCCAGTGCCAGCTTTCTGGTGCATCCTGGGGCTTCCGACGTTGGGCAGCATTTTTCGTCCCCCGCCTGCGGGCGTCGGACAAGCCAACTGCAGAGGTGCACTGCGCAGTGTCCTCGCGCTCTCGTGAGTGAGGGGACCCACATCGCGGAGAGCCAAGTTCTCCAGCACCACCTGCTTCCTCCCGATGCGGGGTGGAGGCCGCCGTCGAAACGACCGCGCCGTTCCTTGCCCATCTGGTCCAAAACAAAACCTGGGCGCCGGGCTGGGCGCGCATGTGACAACCCGCGCGGCTGCAGCTGAGCGCGCGTTACGAAATCACCCTGCTTTGGCGGCGTGCCCTGAGGGCTGGATGCCGCACCCAGCAAGACATGTGCGTCTGCGAGCTCGCGCAGTCCACGTCAGGTTTTGGGCGCCCGCGCTCTGAGGACATCCCAGCCTCCCAGCTGAGGAAACCACGCACGCACTGAGTGCGCCGCCAGCGGCCTTCGGCCACCTCGCGCAGACCGTGCTGCAGCACGCACGGCGACCGCGCCGTGGGTGGCCTCTTGTGCGGCGACAAGTTGGCCACTCAGCTGCGGGAGCAGGCCCATAAGCCAGCGCGAGCCCCAAACTCATGACCACGCCGCGCCTCCGCGCAGACGTCCTCGAGGCGAACCTTTTCCTGGGGATGTTTGGGTCACCTGGTGACCGCTGCCTTCGCCGCTTCATCTGCCCGCGCATTCAGGGCGATCGGCCTCTGGCCCTCCGAGTGAGAGGTGGCTGGAACGTTTTGGTGGGTCTTGACATTGACCGTCGCCCCGTGGGCTAGGTCGCCGCGCCGCGCTCAGCGCCTGGGCCCGGCATCCAATCGGGATGGACTAGAGGAGCGCCCAGAGTGCAGCGCGCAGTGCTTGATGCACGCCTCCAACGAACGCCCGCGCGATCATCTTCGCGGGCGCGCGCGGCAGGGCCGCCTCGGGCCAGGCGGGAAAGGGCGGGGCCCAGGGACGTAACGGACCGATGCCATCTTCGCCTGCCGTCGTGGCGTGGGGCGAGGGGGGAAGATGGCATTGCGACTTCATGGCCCTCTTCGCAGGCCGCGCCAACTCCATGGCGGCGCGCCAGGGTGTCTGGCACAGGGCAACGCCTGCGCTCACCGCCGCAGGCGTCGTGTCCCCGCTCGACGATCTCGGCGCCCATATGGGTGCCACCCGCGACGGCCGCGTCGGCCCACTTCTCGATGGGGCTCGAGGTGGTTGGGCGCGACAGCGCTGGTGGCGACGCCCAGAAACACAATGGGGAAATCCCGCTCTTTTAAGCCTTCGCGCATGCGCGCGCTGTCAGAAGCCTTCTCGCGCTCCTGGCCAAGCGCGTCCTGCGCGTAGAACAACTCCATCCGCTTGGGGCTGCGATCGAGCACTGGGGGCCCGCCTTTGCGGGGGAAACAAAACTGGCGGCGCTCTCGACTTCCCGCCCTGCCGCGGCGGTCGCCTGGAAAGCCGCCCCAGTGGGTGCAGCTTCTGTTTTGGTCACTTCTTAATCCCTGAGAGCCTGCCCGCGGGCGCGGCGCGACGCAGTCGCAGGCGGCGCCTTGCCGTTCCTGCGCCTCAGGTCGGTCGTGCTCCGCCGCCTTTCCAGGCGGGGCCGAGGTCGGGGTAGATGGCGCCGAAGACGTCTGAGGGCGCGTGGCCGTGCCCTTAGACCGTAGACCTGCTATGCCACCAGCAGCGTGGCTGAGTGCAGGATGCTCCTCGCCCCGCTCGCCGCGCGCGGCCCCTGGGTGGGCGCCGCGCGCGGTCTGTCCGCGCCATCTATGTCCAGCTCGGACGGAAGTCGGCCCCAGGGTGGCCAGCCGTGGCCGGCCTCGTCCGCCCCTTCTGGGGGCTGTTGGCCTTCGCGCGCCCCTTGCCGCGAGGTCCGCGCGCTGTCTTTGACCGTCCACGCCCGCCCGGCCTGCGCGCGCCCTCGTCGGGGATGGCGTCGACGTTCCCAATGGCGGCGTCCTCGGCGTCGGCGACCCGTGCGCTGGCCCCCCGCGCAGTGTGTCCTTGGGGTCGCGCGCCGCTTCCGCCGCGAGGTCCGCGCGCTTGTCCCCGTTGTCGGCTGCCACTTCTTGGCCGACGTCGCCCGCGTGGACGGCGGCCCCCGCGCGCCGGGGCTCGGGCGCACGGCCCGTCCGCGAGGTGGGCCTGCAGGGCGCGCGCGGCCGCGCAGCGGCCCGCGACCGCGCCGATCTGTGGGCGCGCGCTGCCCCCCGCCAGGCCGTCGAGCGCGCGGGCCCCCCCCCCCCCCCTTCATCTGGAGGCGCCGATGGCGGCCCGGGGCGCGCGCAGGGGGAAGCGCCCCCGGCGCCCTTGGCGGTGCCGGATGTTGCGCGAAACCTTCCCGAAGGCCCTCGCTGGGCCTGCGCGCGCCGCTGCCCGCCTGGCGCAGTCCGCGACCATGCGGGGGGCCTGCGTTGAGGACTCTTCGTTCGTCGACGGGGCGCCGCCGACTCTGCGAGACCAGCTTGCGGCGGCGCCGCCCGCCTGCGGGCTCGATGCGCTGGGCCGCGCGCGTCTCCTGCTCGGGGGGAGAGACGCCGGCCTCGGCGATGGCGGAGCAGGGCGGCGGGCGGCTCGACGTCGCTGAGCCGGCCGAGACGTTGAGGATGGATGCCTTTTGGCTGGCATATCTGGGTCTTGAAAGATCTGCTGACCGATCGCGCCCGCCCGGCCGCGGGGCGCGGCTGGCGGCGCTCGCGGCTGCCCCCCTGGAGGGCTGCCGTGGGCGCCGCGTGCAGGGCGGGGGGCATCTCGCTAGGATTGTCTGGCGGGCGCGCGTTCCGAACTCGCGGCCGCGCGGCCTGGCGCTTGACCGGCAGCGCGACAGGGCGCGCCGTGCGGCTCTGGGCGCGCCCCGCCGCGCCGTCTACGAAATCGGCCGCGCCTTCGCTTGGGCCCTTCGCCGCCACGCGCTGCGCGGGCGCCCCCTGGGGGTGGCGGCCCGCCGGCGCCCCGCGCCAGCCCTTGATCTTCCTGCCGCGAGTCAGTCCGCCGTGGCCTGCTCCGCGACCGTCGGCGCTAGCTCGAGCTCGCCGCGGGCGGGGTGGGCGGGCGGCGCCGCCGAGCCGCGGGCCCGACGGCGGGCGCCCCCGCTCGACTGCTCGAACGTTTCGATGGCGGCCTCGACCTGACTAAGGGCGACATTGACAAACGAGAACCAGTCCTCGCGGCCGTCACGCTCGTGGCGCGCGCTGCATCGCGCGCCCGTCGCAGCCGGGCGCCTCGGCAGCGCGCGGGGGGGGGGGGGGCGCGCTCGTGGGCGCCGCCCAGATTGGCCCCCATCGGCGGCTGGGGTTTCCGCTCAGCCTTTCGAAGCGCCGCGCGGTCATGCTCTTCACCTGGCGCAGCCGCCCAGCAAGCTGGGCGAGGGCCCTGCCCGTTGCGGCGTCGTCGCAGCACTTGGTGGCCCTTGCCCCTGTGCGGGCGACCTGCTTGACGCGCGGTGCCTGGCCTCCCCTTGCTGTGTGGCCAGGGCCTCGTGGTCGACGGCGCCCTGGAAATCGGCCCTGGTGGCGTTCTGCTACTGGGGGCGCGCCTGGTTGGCCGCCTCTCGGCCCTGGGGCTGGCGACGCGGTGGTAGACGCTGTCGAGCTCCTCCTGCGCGCCCGCCCAGTCGGGCGGCTCCTGGCGGTGGCCAGCTAGGATCGAGGCAGGGGCGCGGGGCGTCCTGCGCGGGGGCCTAACAACTGGGGCCCGCCGATCACGCGCTTGAGGTGCGCTCTGACGGCGTCGTGCGTCTCCGAGTCTACCGACGGGCCCGTTTCGGGTCGCTGAGATGGCCTCGTGGGTCTGCGCGCTCACCTGCTTGAAATCGGCGTTGTACTTTCTTTGCCGTATCGAGGCGCTGCGCTGGCGTCTCGAGGGCCCTCTGGCTGTCCTGGGACTTGCAAACTTTGAGGATCTCGTCAAGCCCGCCCTCCTCGAAGTCTTCATCGCTGTCCATGGGCGCGGGCGCCTCCTGCGCTCCAGGCGCGGGGGTCCTGGCCTGAACGGCCTGTGACGCGGCCGCCCGCGGCTTGTGCTCGGCGAGGCGCTTGGCGGCAATGCTGGCCACCTTGGGGCGCGAGCTTCCAGCTTTAGGTGCCGCGGCCTGGCTGCGGCTGGTCTCGAGCTCGGTGATGGTGACGGTTGCCGCGCTGATGGCAGTCTCCTAATTACCGGCTTCCCTCGGTGCCTCCTCGACGAGCTCCTTGGCTTCGACCACGTCGTTCCTTTTCCTCCTGAGCTCGTCCTCGATGTTGATCTTCTTCGTGTTGGCGTTGTCGGGCTTAGCCCCTGGCGAGGTGAGCCTGTGGCCCGCGGTTGGCGACGCGCTGCTGCTCGAGCTTGGCGAGGTCCTGTTCGAGCTGCTGGGCGTCCACGCCACCGATCTGAAGAGCGGGGATGGTCTGCTAGAGAGTGCTCGGTCTCGGCAGCGCTGGGATCGGCAGCTGAAGTTCCTTTTGCTGTGGGTGTTGCCCATCCGTTCGTAGGCCCACTGCTGCTGCTACCGATGTTGAACCGTTCCAGCGAAAGCGAAATGTTGGCCATGGTCGCTTCGAGCCGCTGGAGCCGTGGAGCGTCAGCTCGGCCACTGGCATGGGTGGAGATGGGAGGCTGGCGTGGTCTCGCCCGCGGCCCTCGTTTGGCTAGGGCCTCCTGGTGCGCTATACTGGCCTTGCGCGTCCCTGCAGCAGACGCACCACGCGATTAGCCCATAGCCTTTCTTGACGGCAGCGTGGGCAGCGCCAGCGGGGCTCCATGGGGCTTGGGATAACCTTGCGCCCAGTCCGAGGGCCTGCAGCGCCATCACCACCAAGATCCCTGCACGCTGTGCCAGCAACCTCCTCACCGGTGTCGCCGTGGTGCTCGCCGTGGTGCCCAGCCAAAGCCCCGCGGGCCTCCACCACGTGGAGGAGCAAGCGGGCGCCAGCCCGTTTCCTCCGCTGACGGCGGTGCCAGGCGGGAGACTGGGAACAGCAATGCCGGCGCCCAAGCGTCTGGCAACAGTGTGCACCGCCGCCCTGGGCATGGCTGGCGGCGGCTGGGACTCGCTAAATTATGCTGCCCCATCAGCCCGAGTGCGAAACGCTTGACACTGGACAAAACGAGGGGCTGGAAATGGAGGACGGAGGGAGGAAAAAGGAGGGACGGAACAGGACCACGAGGATGGAGGCAGGACAAACGCACGAGGAAGGACAACGACGTTTGGGAGTGAAGGAAGGCGACCTCTTCCTTTTCCTCCTCTGATTCCTCCTCACCCTTGTCACATTCACCCGCCACACCAGGAAGAGGGCAACCACAAACATCTGGGTAGAGGGAAGAAGCAAGCGTGGTCTCGGAGGAGGCAGCATCGTCGGCGATGTGAAGGCGAAAGGGTTGGACCATTTTGCCAGTATGATGTCATGAGGGGAGGGCCACTTGAGACAATGTCGGCTCTCCTGCCTGGCCCACATCCGCTCAACATCGGTCCCCAGACCCCTCCCGGGGTCCAGCCGGAAGAATTTGCTCGAGGCAGACCCAGCCATGGCGACGAGAAGCCCCCAGATCCAAGAGACAGAAACGCCAGGCAGGGCCGCCGTCGGCTCGCCTGGCCCTCTATCGGTTGCTTCGGGGTGAAAACTCAAGCCTCAACCGGCCGTTCGGAAGGATCCTGGCATCCTCGGGCCGCCCATGACGAGGCGCAGATGGCATAACCCCATGCCCATGATAATAATGTTACCCCCCCTTAAGTCGTTAGAGTTTTTTATCGTCGACCAATAAGAGTTTGGTCGGGGGCGCGGGGGCGCGGAGGCCGAACTTCATTATCACGGGAAAAGTTCGCCATCGAAGTTACTTCCTTCTTATGTTGAGATAACAACATCAAGCGAAGCGAACACGTTGTTTCAGGATGTCTCAAGCGAAACCAATGTCCTTCTGTCTCTTTGTAGTTCTTTCTGTCTCTCTTTCTTTCTTTCTCTGTCTCTCTTTCTCTCTCTCTCTGTCTCTCTATCTCTTTCTCCTTCCTGGCCTCTCTGTCTCTCTCTCTCTCTGTCTCTCTATCTCTTTCTCCTCCTCCTCCCCCTGGCGCCCTGAACTTGTTTATCGCTGGGGTTGATTATCCAGGGAAAGCGAGGCACGTGAGCTACCCTACACGAGCACTTAAAACATTTAATTTTCATAAAGCGCTTGTAAATAAAATTTAATACATTTGAATCCTCAGATTTTTTGTTGTATCCTCCTTTCCTCTTCTCTTTATCCTTTTCATTTATTATTCTACTTTTCTTTTCAAATATATATTCTCTCTTTAAGTCCTTCCTTTCTTTTTCTGTATGATGTATCTCTCTCTTTCTCTCTCTCTCTCTCTCTCTTTCTCTCTCTCTCTCTCTCTCTCTCTCTCCATGCCCCCCCTCTGAACTTTTTTTTTTGTATCCCTGGGGTTGATTATCCATGGAAAATGAAGCACATGAGCTACCCCCTACACGAGCACTTAAAAATTTTAATTGTCATAAAGCGCTTGTAAATAAAATCTAATACATTTGAACTTGAGATTTTTCCTTCTCTTTCTCCTCCTCCTCTGTTTTCTTTTCTGTTTGATGTTTTCCTTTTTTCTTTCTCAGGTATTATTGTTTCTTTTTATTTTTGCTTGTGTATATCGCTTTATCCATTCCTCCGCCCGCCTGAACTTTATTATCGCCGCGGTTGATTATCCAGGGACACCGAGGCGGATGAGCTATCCCGAGGATGTCTCAAGCGAAACAAGCATATACTCGAGGATGTCTCAAGCGAAACAAGCATATACTGAAGGATGTCTCAAGCGAAACGATACGTTTCTTAAGCGAAATAAGCAATAGTTTGACGGTGTCTCAAGCGAAATAAGCAACAGTTTGTGGATGTCGCAAGCGAAACAAGGGATTGGTCGAGGATGTCTCCAGCGAGATAAGCCATTGTTGAGGATATTTCTATGAAGACTAAACGCCAAGGATGTCTCAAAACGTGCTCGGCTTGGTCTCCTCTTGATCATCTCTTACTTCGAGATTCTGCTGAGGTCTGTTGGGCTACTTTGATTATCTCCCCCTGAACCCCGAACTTTATTATCCCCTAGTGTTTATTCTCACGGGGTAGCGGTTAACCTTCCCAGGCTCCCCAAGTCACCGAATGCCATACGAGAATCGTCGAAAGACCTCGCGCGGCCCCGCTGCTGCGACACTCCGCCCCCCTGCTTATCCTCTACTCTCCTCGTCATCCTCCTCGTCGTCGTCGTCGTCGTCGTCCTCCTCCTCCTCCTCCATCATTCGTCATCGTCCCTCCTCCTCCTCCCCTCCTGCTCCTGCTCCTGCTCCTGCTCCTGCTCCTGCTCCTGCTCCTGCTCCTGCTCCTGCTCCTCGTCCTCCTCGTCCTCCTCGTCCTCCTCCTCCTCCTCCTCCTCCTCCTCGTCGTCCTCCTCCTCCTCCTCTTCCTCCTCCGCCTCTTACTCCTCCTCCTCCTCCTCCTCCTCCTCCTCCTCCTCCTCCTCCTTCCCCTGGGGGCACGACTGGTCGCTCGGGATGACGAAATCGAAGTCCCCGCTGCCGTCCCCGCCTCCCGGCGGTCGGGGGGGGGCGAGGATGCCCCGCGGGGAGGGGCTCGCGCCAGGGAGGGAAGGGCCCCAGAGCCGGGTCGGGTGCACGCGGGGGAGATCCAGATCTCCGACGAGATGGTTTTTAATCCCGTGCGTATTTCATCAGAGGCCTGCTAGATGGGATCCGAGTAGCTGGGGTCGGAGGATCTCGCCGCATCGCCGATACATTGGCGATGAATCGGCGACGTCGGCGTGAATAACGTTGGGCCCCACATCGGGCCGCATCGCCGATGCATCGCTGATGCATCGGCGATGCGGCACGACTCTCCGACCCCATCTACTCTGACCCTGTCTAAGAGGCCTCGAACCATCGGGTCCTGAGGGGGGCACCAGGAGTACATCCGGGGCGCAGAACTGCCCTCGGGAGAAGGGGTCGGGACCTCTGCCGGGTCGGGCGAGAAGAGGGGGGATAGCAGCAGAGGGGGGTAGCGAATCAGCTCACGCAGCTGGTTTTTCGGGCGCCTCCTGGCGCTGGCAGGCGCCTGCGTACAGTCCTCGTGCTACCATGGGGTGCAGTCCTCGTGCTATCACAAGGACCGCCGAAGAAGGCGCGAAAAAGGGCTTCTCTGGCCACCGCGAGCCTCGGCCAAGAATACTTCCGCGACCTGGATCTCAGGAGCTGCCCAGCATCCGGAGCCCCTCCTGCGCCCGGAGTGGTCCTCATTTCTGCGCCCCGGCTGTGTCGAGGAGAGGCGCCTGGCGGCGGGGCCGACACCAGCTGCACGCAGTGGGTTCCGTGGTCCCCCGTTGCCCTCGGTCCGCCATTTCCGCCCGACCCGACGGAGCTCCGACGTCGTGGCAGGGTGGGGAGAATGTGTTGCAGGCTAGCGACAAAGGACAAGAGTGTGGGGTGGGCTGGGGGGTGGGAGGGGGGGCGATTTAGGGAACAGTCTTCTGCCGTTGGGGGAGATTGCGGAGAGGGCGACCAAGTCATCCCAATGGCGGCGACGAAGCCCACGGAGCGGGCCAGGACCCCCAGTGGTTTCTTTCTCCGTTGGCCCCGCGACGAGCGAGCGCGCGGCGACGGGGCCACAAGGAGCGCCACGGGCGTGGAGGGAAGAGGGCGCTTGGGCCAGAGCAGCTGCGGATCTTGTCCGCCTCCCCGTCCTCGTTCTCCTCCTCCTGCTGCTCCTCCTCCTCCTCCTCCTCCAATTCCTCCTCTTCCTCGTCCCTCCCCTCCCTCCCCTCCTTCATCCTCGCTCCTCCATCCTCTTCTGGCCCGCCCTCCCTCCTTCCCTCCATTCCTCCACCCTGTCCCCTCCACTCTCATCCCTCCATGCTCGATGCTGCCCAGAAGATCAAATCGCCCAATGGGGCCAACGAGAGCCCCGAAGAAGCCCAACTGGGGCCCACGAGAAACCCAACATGGTCGCAATTGACCCCAAGACAACAAAAAACTTAACAGCCTCGAAAACAGCCCGACAAGCCTTCTGGTTTGGTACAATGCTTTATCGTTGTGAAGTCCACCTCGCCGATTGACAACACGGAAGAACTGCTTCTTATAAACAAGCGCCCAGAACGTCAACAACCACAGATCGCCTCGAGATTCTGGTCAGGGGTCCAGCCCTCTCGGGATTCCGCGAACTGAAGATCACATCATCGGATCCCTGGCTCTCCAGACCTGCTGGGGCGCATGAATGAATGGGTGTCAGCCATTCCCTCCGCGATCCCCTTTGGCTGACTCGGGCCTGGGAGCCATGTGAAGCCGCCCCCCCCCTACCCCTCCCCTCCGCTGACCCGGGCTTGGAAACTGCTTCTTGGCCAGCCCGTGTGCTCAACATGGCCCTGCCCGGCCTGGGTGTGCGCTGCCCTGGGCGAGCGCGTCCGCCGAACCTCCCCACGTCTCGAAGGGATCAAGACCCAGGCCCTCTCGCCTCGTTTCAGTAATCTCGACGGCATGTTTGTTGTTCAATTTTCCGCCTCGGGGGGGGGGGGGGGGGGCGCTCCCGCCTATGCGCTGGTCTCGCGGAGCCCACGACACTATAGCAACACGCAGCCGTTTCGCGGCGAACACCTGCAAACCAAGAACAAACGGTTGAGCTCAGGCTGAACACGGCATGCAAATGTCCCCCCTGCAAACGACTGAAAAATGAGCTTGCGCGCGTCGAAACTTGCAAACGCAATATTGCCGACTGGCCTCATGAGAAAGTAAGCAAAAGGCGGCAGCAGCCGGGACAGCGGAGAAGAGAAGAAGAGAAGGAAACGAAGTAGAGGGCGAAACAATTTAGTAAACGTTGTTATGTTTTTCGGCGTTTCGACATTGGGCAGAAGGGGGGGGAAGGGGGGGGGTCTGGCTCTGGACCTCTGCTGAGTGCGACTGTTTGGAACCGTGCGTCCATTCTGGGGGAGACTCCACTGGCTCGAAACAGGCGCCCCAAGCAGCCAAGATCTACTCCGTAGGGGGTCACGGGGGGTGCGAGGGCCCGCGCCGATCGGCAAAACAAGGAATAAAAAACGACCACCTATTGGCCACGCGACCAGGACAGCTGAGAAGAGGAGAGGAACGCGCCAGGGGCGGCGCTGGAGGCTCCGCCAGGGAGCCAGCGCCGATCCAAGAAATCTGCGCGGAGCTCTGAGAAAGTATGTGTGTGTGTGTGTGTGTGCACTTCTTCTCTTCTCCGACTGACGTTGCCCCTGACCCTTCCACCTTAAGGTTTTCGGGCCATGGTTAAGCTCTCTGGACGCCTTTCGGGACGATCGTTGATCCCCCAGAACGCTTCTGGCGAGGCGCAGTTGCTGGAAACAACCCCGAACATGGAAAACCGCCGAGGACCAACGAAAACGCCCGAAAACCTCGAAACCTTCATGCATCCCCCCCTCAGCCTGTCCCGCCCCAACGTTGCCCCTGACCCATCCACACCAGGAGAGGGTCAGTGATCCCCGAAGTCCCGACCCCTTCTCCAGGGCTGGTTCTTCATTCCGAATCGTTCTATGACGGCCCTGGGGCCCAGCGAGGGCTTCCCGATCCCGAAAAAAACCAAAAACCTTCCGTCGCGACCCCTGTCAAACGAGAACCTCGAATCTCCTTCCTCCCTCCCTCCCTCCCCTGATCGTTGGATGTCAGAACTTTCTGGTCGCGACCCGATATCAATCGCTACCGATGTTGCTTCAGATTCTGCTATCGATCGCGACCGGTTTGCTTCAAAATCTGTCGCGACCGATTTGGAGTGACGATCGGTCGCTACCAGTCGCAACCGACACAAATACCGTATCCACTGATCTGGGTCCCTCCCTCCCTGCCGCCAGGCGTTGCTTCGTGGGGGGCGATCAATAGGGATGGAGAAACGTCGTGCCCCTTTCTGGCCCCACCCCATCCGCTCGCAACAGGCGCCAAAAAGAAACAGCCAAGATCCACTCCATGGGGGGGAGGGGGAAGGGGGGGTGCGAGGGCCCGCGCCGATCGGCAAAACAAGGATTCGACAAACGATCGATCACCTTTAGGGTACCAGAGGTGACGAACGTGCATCCCCCCGAACTCATCGCCCCCCCCCCTTACGCAACGCCCGATGCCGCCCCCGGGGGGCCCTGGGCCGGGGGGAAGTTCAGCACGCCGGAGAAACTCATGTTCCAGGACGGCCCCAGGCACACGCCGTGCTGCCGGTGCTCGGGGCCTGGACCGAGGGCCGCGGGGGGGCGGAGCACAGCAGCCTCCTCCGCCTCCTCCTCCTCCTCCCTCCTCCCTCCTCCCTCCTCCTCCCTCCTCCTCCCTCCTCCTCCTCCCTCCTCCTCCCTCTTCCTCCCTCCTCCTCCCTCCTCCTCCTCCAAATCCAAGCGTGCAGGCCGGTGCTGTGGGGACCACTGCGGGCCCGCACCAACGGTCACTCCGGCGTCCAGCGAGGGGCCACTCCTGCGAGTAGCCGAGTACGGTCGGGAGCTTCTGCTCAGCGTGACGCAGCGGCGGCCCTGGCAGTACGCAGTACCCTGCGAGCTGATAGGCGTGTCGCTCCGCTCCGCGGGGCGGGAGGCTGCGAGCTCGGGGCATGGACGCCTGGGGACTTGGACGTGGATAGCGTGTCGCGCCGAAGCGTGGTGGGCCAGATCCGGCAGAGCGACGCGCCAACCAAAGTTCGTGATCATAGCGATGGTGCAATGTGGGCACAAGAGCTGTATAGAAAAGAACCCTTCGGACAGTGAGGGTCAGGGGTGCGGGGGACGGAGGATTCAAATGATGGATGAGGGCAGGAGGAACGCGCCAGGGCTCCGTTGCCCTCCGACGCCTCACGGGGTATGAAAGAGCAGAAGGGCAACCGCGGTCGGGACCAGCCGCGTTGCAGGGGCATCCTCGCACCATGAGGATGCATGGGAGGCATCCGGTGCTCCTTTGGGAACCCAAGTGGCACCGCGTTGCCAGCGACGTGGGGCGGCCGAGACTGGGCCAAGACCCCTCGCGGCTTGCAACGGACAACGGCTCGTGCATCGGCTTTCCTCCGAGCTGAGCAGCAGGAGCTACAGAATGACTCGCAGAGCTTCCCGTGCTGTGGGTCCCACACCGCTGGGGCCAAGAGCAGTACATGCTCGAGCGGCTCAGCACCGCCGGAGCTACGTTTCTCGACATCACGCGACGCATCGCAGACAACAGACAGTTGAAACGCCGCAGCTCCGTAGCTGCCGCAGTCTCGGGGGAAGAATCACAAATCTCTCGCCGCCAGAAGCGCTCTCCCCCCGCCCTGGCACACCGCGTGTAGAAGAGTGCTACGCGCGAACTTACGCAGAAACCTTACGCGCGAATGCCCGCGGAGTCGGCCCAGTTTGCTTGCGTCGCGTAAATTTTGGTAGTAGCCGATTCCAAGGAAGAACCGGCAAAAGGAGATGACAGCAGGGGCTCCAACCCGCCCCGACACTCGAACTCCCTACTTCATGGTACGGGTCCGGGGCTTGCCAGGATCCCTCCTTCTCCCCTCTGCTTGTTCCTCCTCCCCCCTCTACCCCAAGTCTTCGTCGACGTGTCTTTTGTTCGATTGCGGCTTTTTTCTTCGATCTCGGTCTCTGAGGCCCGTCATCAGACCCCGGGGTCGTCAAGAGCGGATCTGGCACGGAACATCACCCCTGGGGGAGAGGGCCGGGACCTCTGCTGCAACGTATTGGGAAAGATATCGCTCTCCTTCTGTGTTGCTCCTCCCTCTCCTCCTTTCTTGTTCCTTTTGCGTGGTGTGTGTTCCTCCTGCTCTGCCTGATTCTTCCCAGCAGTGCGACAGTCTCCTCCTCCAGTTCTCTCCCCCCTTTCTCCTTCCTCCTCCTCCTCCTCCTCCTCCTCCTCCTCCTCCTCTACGTCATCATTCTCCTCACCTCCATCTGATCCTACTCTCCTTCGGCCCCCTCCCCTGGCGCCCCCAGCAATCACAATATGGTAATGGAGCTGCCTTCATCTGGCACGCTGAGGTGCTACACGGAGAACAAATGCGACCAACACATTGTATCAACACATCCTTTCGGAGGACCGTGCGGGTCTCCTTGATGGGTCCAAGAAACCTGCGCGGACCTCGAAACATGTTTACGTTGTGTGTGCCCATCGATCGTAAGAAGTGTGTAGAACAATCGACCAGAACGGCGATGCAGAAACAAGAAGGCGCCTTGAACACACTGTGACCTTATTTATAGTCAAACAATATAGACTTTCAACGGCCGACGCATAGATAGAGGCCTCCCAAAATTGCGCAGGGACCGACGCTTTGGCAGTCCTGTAGGCCTACCACGAATGTTCCAAACATGACTCTTAGAACATCCCTTGGCAGGCCGACAAGCGAGCCAGGACGCTTCGCCACTGCTTGACAGATGGGGTCCGAGTAGATGGGGTCGAAGGATCGGGACGCATCGCCGATGCATCGGCGACGTCGACGTGGAGAACATCGGGGCTCCACATCGAGCCGCATCGGCGATGCTTCCGGCCCGATCTGCTCTGAACCCACCTGGGAGGCTTAGGGCAATCTTCTTCGAGAACCCCCAGCCTCCACCTCATCCTCGTCGTCCTCCTCCGCTCGCTCCCCTTCCCGCCGCCACTCTGAAATACCATCCGAGTCCACCGATCTGGCGTGTGAGTTTCAAAGAGCCTAAGCTGCAGCCACAGTCTGAGCTTCAGCTCTGCTGGGGGGGGGGCCGGGGGTCTCCGCCGGGGCAGGGGGGGGTCCCTTCTCCGCCTGTGCTCCGTTTTCTGGGCGGGGCTGGGACACGTAACCGTCCGCCAGATGACCATCCCGGAGGCCAGAGATCCCGAGATGGCCGCAAGATATTTCCCAGACGGCCCAAGGTGCACCCAAGACGGCCCAGGATGCCCTTCCTAAAGACCTGGAGAGGCCCCAATCATTGATTCTCTACGTGCTTTTGAAGGATTTTGGCGCTTCAGTCTCTTCGCCCTTCCGACGGACCCAGGGGCCCCCAAGATCGTCCCAGAGGCTTTCAAGATGGCCCTATGACGACCCAGGTGGCTCCTAAGACGGCCCCAAGAGGGTTCCCAGATGGCCCCATAGGCGCCCAAGACGGCCGATACAGCCTCCAAGACGGCCCCGAACCGCCTCCAAGGTGCTCCCAGACGGCACAGCGAGGCGCCCAAGACGGCCTCCGACGGCGTCCGACGGGCCATGAACGCCCTCAGACAGCCAAAAAGGCTTCCAATAAGCCCCGAGGAGGCTCAGAGACCCCCTCGAGGCCTCCTCCTTCGACGGCCCTGAGAGAGCCCCAAGACGGCCACGGAGGCCTCCAAGCGAACCCGAGCACCAGCGGGAGCGCCCCGGATCGGCGGCACTGGCCCGAAGGACTTGCAAAAATCTTCAACGAGAGCCCCTGGCCTCCACCTCATCCTCGTCGCCCTCCTCCGCTCCGCTCCCCCTCCCGCCGCCGCTCCAGAATGCCCTCCGCGTCGGAGATCCGCCGTGGCAAGGAGTCGCGCTGGGAGATGTTCGCATTTCCCCCCCCTCGGGGCGCCGCAGTACGTCGCCAGCATCTCCTGGCTGGCCGGTGAGGAGAAGCGGCTCCGCGGCGAGCCCAGGGGGGGAAGCGAGAGGGGCCAATGCCTCCGCAGAAGGCGGCCAGGCTTCTCGGGGGCCCCCTGGCCTTCCGAGAAGCCGTCTCTGTCTTCGGAGAAGGCCTGAAACACTTCCCTTCTGCGACACCGTCTCCGTCTTCGGAGAAGGCCTAGGGAGCTTCCGAGAAGACGCGAGGGCTTCCGAGAAGCCCCGCCGCCTTCTGAGAAGGCCTGCCCCCGCTCGCTTCCCCTCCTGGGCTCGCAACCGAGTGGTGGGCGAGGGCGGGGACACCTCGAGGCAGGGGAGGAGTGCCCCGAAGGTCTCCAAGAGTCTCCAGACCCCTCTGGGGGCCCAGAGAGGATCACAAGCCCCCACCCCCCGCCCCAAAGCGTCCACGACCCTCAATCCTCGGGGCCGCCTCGGGAAGGAAGGGGGGAAGAGTGGCTCCTCGACGGGGACGAGGAAGCGGAGGAAGGGGAAGGTGGTGCCAGCGACGGCGACGAATGACGACAGGCACCTGTGCCAAGGGACCAGCGAGGAGCGACGACGATTGCGCGCCACCGCTATAGCCCTGAGCCCAAATGTCCGACGGTTCTTTTTGTTCGCCAATGCGCGGCCACATGGATCCCGACCCCTACCCCGGGAGCTGCTTTCCAGGAGTAGCTTTCCGTCCCAGATCCAGCTTTGATGGCCCAGGGGCCCGATATCGGCGGTGGACAAACTTCCCTTTCGTAAACCAACCTTTAGTGAAAACGGCCTGGGACCGAAACCGACGGACCTGGACCCTCAGAAATGACGGCCGCGACGCCCTCTCACGAACCGAAAACGGCCAATTCGCTAGTCGACGTGTCAGGGTAGGAGGTCTATCCACCTCCGACCAGAGGCCGAACTCTACCAAGGGCTCCCAACTTCGCGCTTCGCGCTTCGCGCTGCGCGAAGCGCGAAGTGCGAATCACTTCGCGCTCTCGCGCCGCCTCCCGGGGGAGAAGAGGAGGATGAGGAGGAATCGGAGCCGAACCGCGAAGCGAGAAGCGCGAATAACTTCGCGCCCTCGAGGGCGCCCTTGTCTACGAAAAACGCTGGCACACTGTCGGAGACCCGGGGGGGAGCAGAGCCGCCGCCGCCACCAGCGCCGCCGCCGGCACCTCCCTGCATATCCCGCGTGCCCCGCCCTTCGCCCCCTTCTCCTCGCTCTTCCGCGGTCTTGCCTCGCGCGCTAGCTGCCTGCTCCGCATATGCGGCTCCCCTCCCCTGCTCGCCCCTCCCCCCTGCTCCCCCTTCCCTCCCTCGACCTCTTCCTTCTGAGTCCCCCGCCAGACGAAGCGAGGAAGGGGAGTCCAGGAGGAGGAAAGAAGAGGCCGAGGATGAGGGAGCACCGTGAAGAGGCGGCGAGGAGCACGACGAGCGGACCTCGAGACCTTTCGAAGCCAACACAACATAAACGCAACACACAAACTTCCGGAGGTCCGCGCGGACTTCAACGGTCGGCGCCGGACCCCCCCCTCAGGGGGCGGCGTTGGAGGGGCCGGCGGGGGCAGGAGAATCCAGGGTCGAATCGAGAAGTCGGTCGGGTCGGCGATCGAAGTGAATCGGATCGGCGGAAATCGGCAGCCAAGTCGGGACAAGCCGAATCGGCGGAACTCGGCGGTCTATAATTGGTGAGGCATCCATTGAGAAGCTGGACTCCGAGCCGGAAGCCGAGCTCGAACCGCATATACCAGAGCCAGAAGCCATCGAAACGGAATCGAATCCGGCCGGAGGAGTCGAGATGACAATCGGGTGTTGCTAGAAGCGCCCCTGGCCCGAGGTGCCCCCAGCTTTTCGTTCCACTTTGGAGCCCCAGAGGCCCTCTGGGCCTCGCGAGGGGTGCCCCGGAGGCCATTTCGGGCCACCCCGAGAGTCCCGGGGGGACCTTGAGCCAGGGGTACCTCCAGCAACGCCCGAGAGGAGCCCTGCCCGGGGGGGGGGTCCCCGCGGGGCCGCCTCGTAGACCCCCAGGTTGGTCGAGACCTCCGAGAGGAGCACGCCCTCGGCGTCGCGCGCGGGCGCGCGCCGGAGAGAGGGGTCGGGCACTGCCCGCGCTCCGCGGGGGAGGGGAGGCGTGGGGCGAGGAGAGGGGGGTCTCCAGAGGAGGGCGGGGAGCGGCGCACGAGGCCGAGGAGAAGAGGGAGAGGGGGAAGGAGAGGGGGAGAGGCTAGGGGGAAATTGAGGACGACAGAAGAAAAGGACGGGCAGGCCAAGGAGGAGGGGGACGACGACGACGACGACGACGACGAGGAGGAGGAGGAGGAGGAGGAGGAGGAGGAGGAGGAGGAGGAATCGCAAAAAAGCTTTGAAGCCTTTGAAGGCCGAAAGGCCGCCATACCCATCCAGTCTGGAGCTAAAAGACGTGGGGGAGGAGAGGAATCGGGGGCCCCCCAAGCGGCTTACGCACCAGGCCAAGTACATGAGTGCCCATCCCCCCTCCCCCACTCGCGGCGTTTGAAAGGCACAATTCGCTCGATAATGCGCCATCCCGCCGCCGACGAATTGACGACCGGAGGTGTGCGCCACGCTCCGCGCCACAGTGGGCCTTCAGAGACAAATGTGCGTGGCACTGCGGAGAGGGCGGCATTCTGCTATCCCGCGGGTGATGTGCACCGTGTCCAACCCCCGCCACACAGCTCGCAACGCCGACAACAAGGCGCCGAGACTCAGAGACACACGTCGTCGATGGCAGTTTGTTTTGGGAAGGAGGGGGGGCAAGGGGAGGGAGGGAGTAAGACAACGAGCACAACAATGCAGCGGGGGAGGGAAGAACGAGGCTTCCATCCGTACGCATGGCTGCTGCAAGCTCTAGACTTCGGATCACAACACATGCAAGTGTCTCACCACTTTGCAGAAGAGCTGCCCTTCACCTCCTGGACGCTGACATGCGCACACACACACACAGCTTCGGATAATGAAGCCGAGGGACCATCTCAGCCGAGAGCCCTGTATGAAGAAGAACCCCGCTTCCACTCGCACAGCTGCTGCGAACTTGTAAGTCAAATGTGCGCAACACGAGTGCGAGACACATAATCAACACAACTGGCCCACATGATACCGTCTAACGTGTAACTGCTTGCAAGATCTGACGTCGGGCCACTCTGGTCCCTTCGAGTTCCCTGTATCGTAAACACTGTCAGGGGCCCAGGCATACTCCGAGTTTCTTAATAAGCGTCGGGGGGGGGCGTAACCCCCGCCGACAGCCCCGCATCGACCCCGTCGCGGGCAGCCACCGCGCGCCGGAGGCGCCCGGAACCCCGCCGCGGCGCGACGACGAGGCGAGGTTGATCCCCCGTCGGGGGGGTACCCCCCTACGCTTGTTAAGGAACCCAGGGTGCATTCTGACATGGCCTACGATGGTAACATGGCCCGTCTGGAGCCCTCTCGGTGGCAACTTCGGCCGTCTTGCCGTGGGGGCGAGCCGGGCCCAACGGCTCTCTCGCAGTCTGGCAGTTTCGGTCGGAGGAGCGTCCGAGACGGCCCGATGTCCCCAAGAGGGCCCCAGAAGGCCGAAAAGACGTCCCCAAGAGGGGGGGGCTGGCATTTCGAGCTCATGCCTCCAAAATGGCTCCCGAGACTGCCAGCAGGCCAAGATGCCCCAGGAATGCCCTGAGGAGGCACTAAAAATTAGGTCTCCAAGGCAGCTCCAAGAGGCCCCCAAGAGATCTTCAAGAGGCCCCCAGGAGGCTTCCATAAGATGCCTTGTCAGAGCCCCCCTACGAGGCTTCTGCGAGGCCTCTTGTCCGTGGCCGGGATGGGCATAAGGCCACCGGACCCGCCGCCCCACCTGCTTGCAAATTTGTCTTGCGGCCACCTTGAATGCATTTGGGGCTGTATTGGGGTGTCGGAAGCCCGAGAAAACGAGAACTGCAAGCCGGTCCCAATTCTAAGGAACAGACATGTACTTTGCCTCTCGAGTCCCTCCCGAGGGTTCTCTTGGAACCCTCTTGGACCGTCTTGGAGTGCCAGACTTGTGAGCATTTCTGGCCCTTCTGAAAAGTTCCTAGTGGTTCCTAGTGGCCTCTGCTGGCCCAACTGCCCTGGTCCCTCCTCCCGCCTCTCCTTCTCCTCCGTCGTCCCTTCCCCCCTCCACCCTCTCGCATCACCAACGGGCGGAGGGAGTGGCTGTCTCGTTTCGAGCGTGGTCTCCTCCCGAAGTAGTTATGTCATCTCTTGCTTCGCACGCGTTCCGAATCCGAATGTGAATCCGAATCCTCCCCCCCTGAGGAGCAACGATAGGGGGGGGACCGGCTCTGGGTGGGGGGGGGAACATCGACCTGTGGAATCGGCGATACGCCGCCGACAGACAGGGCGACAGGCTTCCGATTGCGAATCCGCACGTGCCTGGGCGGGGCGGGACCATCGGGCCCCTGTCGGCGATGCATGGGCGATTGGGGGTCGAGGCATCCCCCCCCCCGAGCCTAACACCCCCCAACGTTGTCCATGACCCTCCCCTTTCCTGACCCAGAGAAGGAAAAACCTCCCCTTTCCTTACCTTTCCTTACCCAGGGAAGGAACCCTCCCCTTCCCTCATCCAGGGGGAGGACACCTCCCATCACCTCAGCTTTCCTCACCTTAGGGAAGGACCGCGACCCCCACCCCTCCGAGAAAGGACTGGCCTGGTAGAGCAGGCCCGTGGCCTGCAGGACCAGCCAGCAGAGGACCAGCGGCGCCTTCAGCCTCGCAGGACGGGAGCGTGCTGCCCCGAAGGCGAAGAGGATAATGATGATGCGGAGGAGGAGGAGGAGGAGGAGGAGAGGAGGAGGAGGAGGAGGAGGAGGAGGAGGAGGAGGAGGAGGAGGAGGAGGAGGAGGAGGAGGAGGAGGAGGAGGAGAGGAGGAGGAGGAGGAGCCCCCGGGCGGGCAGCCGGTTGGTGTGGGCGGCACCTCCCGGCGTCCGGGGGAACTGAAACCCGCTTAGTCGTGGCCTGTATGGGGGCTGCGCCACTGCCGAAACCACCCACCCACTCACGGCATTGCCGTGGGTGGATGGGTGTGTTCGGCAGTGGGGGCACCGACCCCGGTCGTCGGACCTAAACGGTAATCCCGATTCGGCTGCGGCCGAATCGGGTCCCCTCCACTGTCTTGGCCTGGCGGCTCCCCGGTCGCGCCTGGGTGTGGAGGGGGGGTCTGGCTTCGGCCAGGCTCGTGGGGAGTCCTGCTCTGTCCCCCTTGGGCAAGGGGACTGGGGGAGCAGGCCTGGCTACCCATGCGCGGTAACACGCGCCGTGTGCCCCGCACGGTGACGTGGGGTAGCCTGTGTCCCCTGGTGCAGGAAGAACCAGGGAGGCATGGGGGCCGCCCGCCTCCGGCGGGTTGGTGGAGCTCCTGATGCTCCACGTGGTGAGCCGGGCGCCTCTTCTTTTTCGCTTCTTTTCTCTTCTTCCCCCCTCCCCCCCCCTCTCGGGCCCCCTCGGCTGCGGCCGCCTGCTCCAGGCGGCCGCGGGGTGGGCAATGCCCCACCCTGCCGCTGTCTCGCGTGGTGTCAGGAAGTCACCGCGCTGAGGCAGCGGCCCAGCGCTGGGGCGGAGACATCGTGTCCGCCTCCTATGCAGCGCCCAGGAGGAGGAGGAGGAGGAGGAGGAGGAGGAGGAGGAGGAGGAGGTGGAGGAGGAGGAGGAGGAGGAGGAAGGAGAGGAGGAGGAGGAGGAGGAGGAGAGGGAGGAGGAGAGGAGGAGGAGGAGGAGGAGGGAGGAGGGGGAGGAGGGAGGAGGGAGGAGGGAGGAGGAGGAGGGAGGAGGGAGGGAGGAGGGAGGAGGGGAGGAGGGAGGAGGGAGGAGGAGGAGGAGGAGGAGGAGGAGGAGGAGGAGGAGGAGGAGGAGGAGGAGGAGGAGGAGGAGGAGGAGAACCACCACCACCACCACCACCACCACCACCACCACTGCGGACAAGCGTCCGGGCCTGGCTCAGACCAGGTGGATGAGGCCGTGGCCTCTGGATTCTGGTGTGTCTGGACACATGCAATGCGACAGTCAGTCAGAAGCCTTGCACCAAACGGTGCGCTAGCCGAGATGGGAAACATGCACTACTCACGTGTACGACGATCGCACGGCCGACGCCCAAGCTCGCGCTGCATCGCCCTCCGGGCGGAAGTAATCAGCAGGGCGAGCGGCGGAGCCGGCCACACGCAGACAAGTGTTCATCACCGGGCAATGCGAGACATATACAAACGAGGGGGGCGAATCACAGGAGGGGGGGAGGAGAAAGAGGACAACAGCCGCCAGCATGGGAAGACTGCTCCCCATTGCCCGCGTGCCAGCCCATTTGGTGACCCCTGGCAGGCTCAGGCAAGCAAGCTGGGCCGGCGGACCCTGACGGGCGGGCCCTCTGGCGGAGACGGTGCCCGGCGGCTTGAAAAGCAGCCCAGGGATGTCGGAGACGCCCATCAGGAGGGCCACTTCAGACCACGGCGCCCATCCCGCCCAGCCCAAACCGGTGCAACATCGGTCGGGACTCGTCTTTGCCGAGGCGGATATCCAGCCGGGGCGACGACGAGCCTCCGGGAGGGCCTAGGTGGGAGCAACAAAAAAACCAAGCAGGGTCGCTGTGCTCCACTGGCCCTCCTCCGAACAACGGTCCTCGATCCTCGCTGGAGGCGGCCAGGGGCCTGAGCTCGTTCAGACTCCAGAATTCGGGGATGGACAGAACCCCCTTTAGCAGAACGTGGTTTAGTGAACACGACCTCGGGCCCAAACCTGGCGGGCGCAAGCCTGGAAAATGACGGCCGCGGCGCCCTCGCGAGAACCGAAAACGGACAAATCACTAATCGACGTGTCAGGGTGAGGGTTCTGTCCACCCCCGAAGAAAGTCAGTCAGGGGGGAAGGGGCCAAATCTGATTAAAAAACAGTTCTGGGACCCCTCCTGGGGTCCGTCTGGCGCAACTGTTCTCCCGGATCCGTCTTCCTGCAGGGTCCGAACACGGCCCCTCGAGGCCGAGGAGAAGGCTGAGCACCTTCCCGACCCAGAACCTCGAACCTGCCCCCCCCCCTCGGCGGTGGACAGACCTCCCAACCCTTTAGTCAAAACGGCCTGGGACCGAAACCGACGGCCTGGACTCCGCAGAAATGACGGCCGCGACGCCCTCTCGCGAACCGAAAACGGCCAATTCGCTAATCGACGTGTCAGGGTAGGAGGTTTATCAACCTCCGACCCCCACCCCTCCTGCTGGCCAGTTGGGAGCGCGAATTATCCGGGGCAACTCGGGTCCAGGGTAACTCGGGTTCGGAATCCCGAAAAAACGAACCCGAGCTAGCCCTGACCCGAGTTGCCCCTGACGACTCAGGGCTCCATGGACGCCCGAGTTATCCGGGGTAACCCGGGCCCGGGGCAACTCGGGTTCGGAATCCCGACCAAAACGAACCTGAGCTAGCCCTGACCCGAGTTGCCCCTGATGCTTCGGGGCTCTGAGCTGGAACCGGTGCTGGGCCACCTCAGACTCCCAGCCGGCTCCAAGATTACTTCGCGCCGAGCACGGGCCCTCCTCCTCGGCGGGCGGGCCGGTCGCTCCCGACGGGGGGAAGCGCGCCCCGCCAGCCTCCTGGGCTTGAAGTCCTCGCAGAGCGCGCTCAGCAGCCTGCCGGGGTCCGTGTGCTCCGAGGTCTCGAGCCACCTGCCGTTGGCAGCGCGGGCGAAAGAGAAACATTGATGGGCGTTGCTCATCGACGGGGGTGTGCTACCCAACGGGGGGGCGAAGGAAGGTGCAGCTTCCCTGCGGCTTGGGGGCCCCAGAAGGGGCCCCCTTCCTGCAGCCCTCGATCTCGACCCCCGCACCAATTTATCGGCCCGCCATGAATTACGAAACGCCTCAACAACGAAGGCTTCCAAATGCCGCGTCGAACGATCAGGGGCTGAGGGTATAGCCCACAACAATAATACTAATACTACGAATAACCATCATAAGAATGCTGCTGCTGCTAATAATACTACCAATAATACTGCATGATTCGGATGCAAGCCCCCTGGACGCCCATGTCGAAGCTCTTCGAGCGGGGCTGGTCATCGACGTGGTGAAGGATGGACCGAAGAGGGAATGATGCAAATGTATCATCGGCTTAGACTGTAGCGAAGGAGGAGGGATTCGTGAATCAGCCCGCGCCTGGCGCCTCCCGGCGCCGCAGGCGCCAATGCATCGAGGACATCGAACGCTCCAACGGCCGGCAACTCGAAACAATCAGAGCCGGTGGAGGTCAGGGGAACAGGGGAGAGCACGAGTAAGCCAGAGAGGAACAGCAGCAGGACGGGCAGGATAAGGTAAAGCCCCCCCCTCCGCCTTGGTCGTCGTGGGCGTCGCCGTCCTCGTCGACGTTGGAAATCCAAGGGGGGCGGGTCAGCGAATCGGCTCGTGTGGCTGGTTTCACCGGCGCCCCCCGCCGCCGGAAATGCCAAGGTATCGATGACAGCGCCCCGCGGCGGGGCCACGCAACAGATTTCGCAACTCCCCCTTTCCTCGATCCCACCGTGCGTCTGAAACGGCAAAGTGCCAACATAATGTGAATAGATTTCAAGAACAAGTCATCAGAAAAAAAACCGAATCAATGGATGGTTTGATCCAGAAGGAGATCGACCGGGAACCCGGGAACCCGGGACCCATCGAAATCCGCCCGGAACCAATGACCAGGAACCCCGGGAACCCAGAACCGGGAACCCGGGAACCCAGCCGGCCTCCAAACTCGGCGGGACACTTGCGCCAAATATTTCAATTTCCGCTAGGACCCCTTCAGTGCAAGCACTGATTGGGGAAGTGAACCATGGAAAATACGGTTCGCCGACCCCGCGGACCCCGTAACAGCGAGCCAAGCTCGGCGGACCCTTCGGGCTGGCCCCTGGGCCGTTTGGAAGGCCAGGGAGGGCGCGAGGGCTGACAATTTGGAGCGGTGCGTGTGCCGATCTGGACTGGTCAAAAGCCCCCTCTGGCGACTCCCGGCTCGCCCGCGGCTCTCCCAAGCGCGCGCCCCCTGGCGGGGGGGGCGTCGCGGGTTGATGACTCGGCAGGGTGACCACCGCGGGCCGAGGGCCGAGAGTCCTGCCTCCCTCCTCCTGCCTCCCCCCGCGCCTCCTCCGAGTGCGCCCGCGGTGCCACAAGGGAGGCGGCGCGGGAAGGATGGTGATTACAAAATGTCTCGGTAAGAACTCACGGCGGCGGTGCCTTCGTCGTCGTCTTCTTCATCGTCGTCGTCGCTCTCGTCCGTGTGGACGACTGGGGCGCCGACGACGAAGACGACGACGGGGAGGACGTGGCCGCCGCCAGCTCCTCCTCCGCACCTCCTCCGCACCTTCTCCTCCTCCCCCTCCTCCTCCTCGACCTCGTCCTCTTTCTCCTCCTCTTCCCCGCGCCTCTCTCCCGCCTCCCCCCTTTGCCCTCCCTACCCTGTCCATCCTCTTGCGAACATGGCGATTTTCGAATGTGACCACCACAGCACTCACCACCCGCGCGCGTCGCGCGCTGCACCGCCCGGCTTACATAAAAAAACGAATGTGGACAACACGTCGAGAACGGCCCAACGATGGGCACCTGTCTCATGTGAGCTTTAAGCAACTCGCCACCCGCGCGCGCGCGCCTCGTAGTCTGCACCAAACGGTTGACATGAGACGCATGTTGCCTTGGTGTTCCGATTGCTGACAGCGAAGGGAACACGTTAGTTTCCAGGCCAACATGGTCACCTGTTTCTAATGTGTGTCCTACAAAACTCGCCACCCGCGCGCGCGTCGTAGCTTGACATGCGAAAAAGCATGTTGCCTTGGAGATCCGACTGTTGACAGCTAAAGCACCACTTTAGGTTACATCTTAATGTGGGATTTTTAAAGTGCACACTACAGACCTCTCCACAAACACGCGTCGCGCGATGTACCGCCGATTGACATATGAAGTCTCATGTTAACTTGGAAATCCGATCGGTTGCCGCTGAGGATTCGCTTGAACTTCCAGGCCACCATGGTTACTTTTCCAACGTGAGCGTTATAGAACTCGCCGCCCGCCCGCGCGCGTCGTGGGCTTCACAGCGCGACCAACGCGTGGAACCGCACGTCAACTTGGAAATTAAATCGGCTATCTCGGAAGACCACTTCAATTCCCAAACCAACACGGTGACCTTTGCCAATGTAAGCACTACCCACCAGCACGCCGCACGCGCGTACGCGCATCGTGCTGCGCCGCCTGGTTGATGTGCGAAAACACGCGTCAAAATTTGAATCAAACCCGTCCTCGCCTCGCTAAGAGACCACGTTAGCTCCCGGACCAATTGCGACCATTGCGCCCCCCTTACCCCACCCGCGCGCACGAACACCAGACGCCATGTTCGCTGGGAAAGCAAGTCGGTCACCGCTAGGGGCCCAGTTTCCAAGCCAACGTTGGTACTTCCCCAGCGTGGGCAATACAAAGCTGTCCATGCGCGCGCGTGGAGGACCCTGAGTAAAAACATGCGCCCGGACCAACGCGAACGTGGAAATCCGATCGGTCACCACGACGGATCGATTCAGCTTCCAGGCAACATTTGCAACCCTTTCACTGTGGACAACCCAGAACTCACCACGCGCGTGCGTGGAATCTTTTGTATCAGCTATAGTAGAAAACGTATACCGTACACCATGTGAACTATGAAACCCGATCGGTCGCCGCTACGGGCCCACTTAAGATTCCAAGCTCACGCGGTGTTTTTGGTTCCATAACTTCCCCTGGCTGGGTTCTCGTTTTGAATACAGCAGTGGGGTCGCCAACTCTCTCCTCCTCCCCCCGCTCTCCTTCTGGCTCTGTCCCCTTCTCGCCTGCCTGCTGGGCTGCCTGCTGCGGGGGGGGGGGGCAGCGCACTGGGGTTCCACGCAGACCCAAAGGGGACTTCGCCATCCCTGGGGGCTGCGAAGTGTGAAGCTGTCGTCATTTTCGAAGGCTGCTGGGGGGGGCAGCAGAACGGGGTCCCACGCGAACCCAAACGGGACTCCGCCATCCCATGAAGGACTGCGACATGTGAAGCTGTCGCCACTTTCGATGGCTGCTTTGAGAGCGAGCACAGTGGGGTCCCACGCAAAACCAAACTGGACCTCGCCATCCCTGGGGGACAGTTTTCACATTTCGCAGCCCCCCCAGGGATGGCGAGGTCCTGTGTGGGTGCGCGTGGGACCCCACCATGCTGGCCCCCCAGCAACCATCGAAAGTTACGACAATCCCACACTTCGCAGCCCCCCACGGATGGCGAGGTCCCGTTTGGGTCTGCGTGGGGCCCCACTGCGCTGGCCACCCCAGCAGCCTTCGAAAGTAGCGACAAGAGGTCCTATTTTGGGTTCGCGTGGGGACATCAATATATTGGCTCCCCCAGCAGCCCTCGAAACGGACGACAGTTTCACATTTCGCGCCCCCCCCCCCCCCCCACCCCCCAGGGATAGCGAGGTTCCATTTGTTTGACAAGCGCCCTGAACCCGAGCCAGCTCGGGTTGAGTTAAGAAAAGACTCGGACTAGTTTACCCGCCTGATGCGGTCAGTCCGAGCTGTCTGAAAGGGGTTGCTGGTCTGGAGCGTGCTCACCCTCCCCCCGAAGCTGTCTGCGGGCCTGAGCAGACCCGACAGGCTCGGCCCGATCGCCAGCCTCAGACTCGCTCGCTTCGGCGGCAGGGTCAAACACTTCACAAAACACTCCAGCCAGCCTGGGATGTCTCCCCCTCCGCAGCGCCCTCAAGACCGAGGACGCGTACTTTGACTTCCTGGGTCCCTCGGGCTCTCGGATACAAGACTTACTGAGCTTCTTGAATCTTCCACCGCAGCTGTACCCGCAGCAGAGATGACAAAAATAAAGCATGCTTTGATTCGAACAGAGAAGGGCCGTGATAACGTGGCCCTTATCCCGTATGGAAAGGGCCACGTCAGGGAGCTGGCCCGAGCACCCTGAAAGATCAGGCTTCACAGACTGTCTGCGGCTACGGAGACAGACGCTGCATCGCCAGAAAGTGGCACACCACATCCACTCATGTTGATACTGCTCCGCAGGAGGGGGCGGCAGCTCCAACACACGGGCAGGGGCGATAAAATCAACTCCGTGAAGGTTGAGTCTAGGCCAAGACGGGAGGCGTCCCACGCGCACCCAAACGGGATCTCGCCATCCCTGGGAAGCAAAGGGGCAGGGCGGCGCGCCCCCCCCTGCAATGCGGGCCAATTCCCGGGGGGGGGGCCACGCGCGCGCCATGCTCTGCTGCCGTGCACTTGCTGCGGCGCCGAGTCAAATCGGGGGCTGTGGGGGGGGTGTCGCAGCGCGCCCGTCTGAAGCGATGCCAACTTCTCCTAGGACCCGGCGAGGCAAGCTGCGGGGGGCGCGACGCGCCCTCCCGCATTGCTTGCTATGCGTGCTACGACGCGGCCGGCCTGCTCCTGCCAGGGCGCGGCGAAGCAAGCAGGAGGCCGCGGGGGCCGCGGCGCGCCCTCCTGCAATGCGCCCGCGCCTGCTGAGACGCGACGAGGCGAACGGGGGGGCGCGGCGATCCCCCCCCTCCCCTCCCCCTGCAATGCGGGCCTGCTCCTGCCAGGGCGCGGCGATGCAAAGGAGAGGGCGAGGCGCGCCGCCCCCTGCAGTGCGCGACTGTCCCTGCTAGGACGCGGTGGCGAAGCGAGCGGCGGGAGCGGCGCGCCCCCCACTCCCCCCCTGCAACGCGGCCCTACTCCTGCCAGGACCCGGCGGGGCGCGGGGGCGGGGGGGCGCGGCGCGCTTCCCCTGCGACGCGCTCGCAGCAACCGCTGGCTGCCTGTCTTCGCCCCGCCCCGACCGCGCCACCGCGCTCGCTCGTTTTACCTCCTTCCCCCCCCCCGTCCTCCTGCTCCTCCTGCTCCTGCACCTGCTGCTGCTGCTGCTGCTGCTCCTGCTGCGCCTGCTGCGCCTGCACTCCAGCCTTTTTACCTCACCCGTTCCCCCCCCCCCCCCCCCACCCCTCCTCCCCCCTTCCCCCCCCCCCCCCCCTCCTCCTCCTCCTCCTCCTCCTCCTCTTCCCGCTCCTCCTGCTCCTCCTCCTCCTCCGCCTCCTCCTCCTCCTCTTCCCGGTCCCCCCTTCTTCCTTCTCCTCCTCCTCCTCCTCCTCTTCCTCCCCTGGGGCTGCCCAAGCGGAGCCTGGCCCTGAGCCCAGACACAGTGGCGGGCTGGGTCGAAGGTGGCAGGAGGACGAGAAGGACTTAGACAGGGGGCTCCCGAGAGGGCAAGGGCGAGGAGGACGAAGAGGAACATCCAGACCTACAGCGTCACAATCAGGAACTCGGCGGCGAGCCCTTGGGGGAAGTGAGAAGGGGCGGGCCTTCTCAGAGGGCTCGAATGTTATCCAGCCTTCTGAGAAATTCTCTAAGCCGTCCCCAAAGACGCAGACAACTTCTCAGAAGGCCGAAGGGTTTCTGAGAAGTCCCGCCGCCTCACTTTCCCCCTCGCTCGCCGCCGAGGAAAGACCGAGACGGACGGTGTTTCGCCAGGCTCGGGCCACTGGACTGTCAAGAAACAGCATGGGGAGAGAAGCGAGCCCAGGGGGAGGAAATCGAGGGCCCGGGGGCCAGCGACTCGAAAAGATCAGAGCCGTCGGAGGTTAGGGGAGCAGGAGAGAGGAGCACGAGGAGGGAAACAAAAAGTGGGAGAAGGAGAAGCAGCAGGACGATCAGGAGAAGGAATGTCCTCCCCTTCTCCTTGGTCGTCGTCGTCGTCGCCGCCGTCGTCCGTCCTCGTTCCCGCTGACAGTCAGTCGTCCCTATCAGGATGACGACGACGACGACGACGACGACGACGACGGAGGAGGAGCGATGACCACGTCGACGACGACGCACGTCGTCGTGACGGCGATGTCGCCGCCATCGCGGCGGTGGGAACGGCTTTGCTCAGGCCTCGCGCGACATTCGGGAAGATCTGGGCACCCCTGGACGCCTCTCGACGAGGCGCGACTGATGGAAAGTACCCTGGGGCCCGAACGCATCCAGAAACATGGTAAACAATTCGCCGCCGACCTCTTGAGGGACGGACCAGCAACGACGACGAACGACGACGATGACGACGACGGCGGACGTTGCCGTGACGGCGTCGACGCCGCCGCTGCTGCAATGGCGGCGGCCTGGCGGTGCCGCCGATCCACTTCCGCGGGTCCCGCAGCAGGTCGCCCCCGGCGGCGCCGTACGTGCCAGGTGGTGGCTCGGCGCTGGCACCTTCGGGTCTCGGGGAGGGCGCGGCGGCTTCCCTGGCAGCACCCAGGACATGCATGCGCGATACCCATCGGTCGGAAGAAGTAGGCAGAACTGTGAAGTAGGAAGGCGCTGAAAGCAGATTGGGTGTCCGCCCGCCCCCTAAAGAGGACGGATAAGGTGAAGCCACTCGATCATAGAAGTAGGAAGTCGCTTAAAGAAGATTGGACTATGGGAATCCCAAAAGATCTACTTTCAACGACCGATGGGTACCTTTCGGAGCTCCGCGCGGATGTCTTGGATCTGCGCTGGGCCAGCCTCCCTGGCGAGCGGAGCGCAGCAAGGGCGGCGTCAGGGGCGCCGCCAAGGGGGCCAGGCGCAGATGCAAGGGATCCGCGCGGAGCTCCGAAAGTTTGTGTATGCAGCTGTTTCCTTCGACCTACGGAGCGGCCCGAAAACGGGAGCCCCATCCTGAGCCCCAAGTGGTCCTTACTTGCAGCGTCTTGGCTGTGGCCTCGGCTTCGTCGAAGCAGCAATCGGGGGCCCCGCGACGCCGCGGGCGCCTCAGGCGCGCGCGCTCGTGCGGCCGCGCCCCCCGCGCCTTCTCTGCCCTCCGCGATGCTCCGCCTGTCGCGCGACGCGCGCGGTGTTCGTGATCGCGCGATGTCAGCGGGCGCGTGCAGTCGCGCTTGTTGGTGAGAACAGGGGCCCCTTGTTGCGGGGCGCGGAGTTCCAAAACTCGGGCCTGGGCTTAGCGATCGGAAGCGCGCTGGCGCCTCCGCTGAAGCTGCCCCAGAGAACCTTCGAGACAGGGATCCTCGGGGGTCAATGGGGGCCCGAACTCTGGCTTAGAGAGCCGTTGGGTGACCTTGTGGACATATGCTTGGGGTCCTGCTTGATCTTTGGAGGTCCGAGTTCGGCGCTCCTCCATCCGGACTTTCAAACGCCCCCCTCCGTACTTTCGAAACATGTACTCAAAAGATCGACTCGCCTGAGACATCCGCCATTTATACTTTTGAGCCAGCACCTTCGTACGTTTGAGAGACCTCTCCGCACTTGTGAGAAATCCACTCCACGGTTCGTTTCCGCCTGTAATCTACCCGATCCATCTTTTGGGGATACGTCCTCGAAAACGTAGCTCCGCACTTTTGAGCAAGGCAGCCCACCCGTCCACGGGACGAACAAGGGTGGGCAAGGTCCGTATGTTGCAGTGTACAGTCAAAACCCTAATAAGGACGCGCGACTTTGCTCAGGGTACCCTTGCGTCCTTGCTCTTCCTTGCTCCTGCGTCCTTGAGGTTTTCGTCGTCCGCCGCCCCAAAAATCCCAACTTCGGCTTCCAAGGGTCTTGCGTCCTTACCGCGCGTCCTTATTAAGGTTTTTGACTGTAGCGTGTCGAAGGCCAAGAGGCGGATGCCATGCACGATACCGGTGTGCCCCCGCCCTCCGTTCCCGGAGAGAGTCTCCCTGGGGAGTGCCCCTGTTCTCATTGCTGGGCGCGCAACAGTTAAAACTTAAGTCGGGGATGGACAGACCTCCCTTTAGTAAAAGTGGTTTAGTGAAAACGACCTCGGGCTCAAACCTGGCGGGCGCAAGCCTGGAAAATGACGGCCGCGGCGCCCTCTCGAGAACCGAAAACGGACAATTCACTAATCGACGTGTCAGGGTAGGAGGTCTGTCCGCCCTCGATTAAGAGATCGCGGTGGCCATTCGTCCCGCGGCGAATCAGGGCCGCGCTGATCGGCGCCGATGATCGATCAGTTGCCCGCGTTGGTGCCGTGCGGGCACACGAATGCATAATTACTGTGATCTCGGGCGTCGCATGGGAACGTCGCCCTTCGCCTGATGCACGTGGCCTCGCCACTGCGCATGCGCCACAGAGGCCCCATAATTCATCGGCGCGACTCGCAGGGAGCATCCCCGCGGGCGCTATCAGCAGGCCCAATGGTTGCATGTCTGGAAATACATCCAAAAATGTGCTCGCATGACCCATTGCTCCCTAGGACCCATTCCGGTTTCCCCTACCAGGGCTCCTCTGGGGGTTCGTCCCGACCCGTTTCCCGACGCCGATCTGGCCGTGGTGAGAGAGGCGCCAAGGAGGCCAGAAAAAGTGAAACAGAAATGCCAGGGAGGGCCTCCGTTGTCCAGAACCCCAACATTGTCCCCGCGGCTGGAAAGCCGCCGAGAAATTTCCAGGAAGCCCTTCGAGAAAACCGGTGCATCCCGAGGCGAGAACACCCTCCCTGAACCGACGACGACGCACAGACGCCCGAGCCGCAATCCTGCGCGCAGGCGAACCCAAGCATGCGATGTCCTCACTTGTTCCATATACGCCCCCCCTCAGTCCTGACCCTTGCCCCAGGGCCTCCTTTTCAGCCAGAGTCATTGTTTGACGGTCCTGGGGCCCTGTCGGGGCTCCCAAAGGCCGAAGCTCGAACAAAAACTCACGACCTGTTCTTTGCAGGGCGCGAGGGGGTCTGGTAGAGGCCTCCTAGATGGGGTCCGAGTAGACGGGGTCAGACGGTCGCACCGCATCACCAGTGCATCGCCGATGCATCGTCGATGCCTCGGCGACGTCGGCGGTGCATCGGCGCCATCGACGTGGAGACACCCTGGCTCCACACCTAGCCGCATCGTCGATGCATCGTCGATGCGGCGGAATTCTCCGCCCCGATCTATACAGACCCTATCTTTCCCCGAAGGCCCCACGTTGCCCTCTATTCCCAATGGGGGGCACCCCAGAACATGGACAATAATACACAGATGGAACCCGTGCAGCCCCCAACCCGAAATTTGGGACTTCGGGTTGGGTTGGGATCCCTATGCCTAAGATCGGGAACCCCAGAAACTGAGCGAATCCTCAAGATCCGTACTGAGGTGAGGTGAGTGCCAAACATAGGTATAGGGAGATGTGTCAAGCTGGAAGTTCCAGAATCCAGGGAAACCAAGAGATACCAATGCCACCACTCCCCGGCACCTCGTCCAGGGTGCGTTCAGACCAACATCTCGAGGCGAATCCAGGGGTGGCGACGAGGGCCTCCTAGGAGGCCCAACATGGGGAAGCCCGGGCAAGGCTAGTGGTGTGCTGGGCAGGGACCGACCGTCCTGCCATTCCTATAGGACTACCACGAAATATTCTTAGACCACCCAGTTCGAAAAAAAAACAATGTTCCTAGAACGTAGGCCCAATGTGTTAAAACAAGACAGTCTCAGCCAGAACTGTTCAAAGAACATGTCGTGCAGACCCCACAAGGTTCTTAGACCATTGTCTGGTGGGCCTCTGGGCAAGCCATGGCGCTTTGCCACTTCTCGATATGGGTAACTACCCTTTCCTCCTCTGCTGCTCTACTCCGACCCCACGTGGGAGGCCTATAGTAGAGGAACATACTGATCAACGGCATCAACATAAACGTTCGACGGTCCGCGCGGATTTCTTGGACCTGAGCTGGACCCCCCTCCCTGGCGCGCGGAGCGGGCCAAGGGCGGCACCAGAAGCGCTCCCGCGGGGCTCAGCGCCAAACGTTCATGTTTATGCGTTTTTTCTTCCTCGATCCTCTGCTGCTCTACTCCGACCCCGCCTGGGAGACCAAGCGAGCACCGCAGCCGCGCGCGCAGCCGAACTAGACAAGTGCGTTCCACTACTCGCAAGGTAACTACTCGTCGCAAATGGCCTGGATCCACCATGGTGGATCGGTAATACGTTGCATCGAAATAGACATGTGAGCGACGATCAAAAACGGGTCTTCCGTGAGATGGCGTCGCGACCTCACACGGCGGCTTACGCGGGCCGCCAGCGCGGCACGCTGCATTGGAGACGAGGGCGCTTCCGCGCGACCTTACGCGGGCAGCTTACGCGCCAATGCCGGCGCGGACGACCCGACTGTTTTGCGTTTCATGTGTGTTCGGCCGATTGCGAGTAGCCACTCTGCGAGTAGCGGAACTAGAGGCCTCCTAGACGGGGTATAAGTAGATGGGGTCGGAGGATCGCGCCGCACCGCCGATACATCGGCGATGCATCGCCGATGCATTGGCAAATGCATCGGCCATGCGCTGGCGACGCCGGCGATGCACCGGCGACGTCGGCGTGGAGAAAATCGGGCTCCGCATCGAGCCGCATCGCCGATGCATCGGCGATGCGGCGCGATCCTCCGACCCCGTCTACCCGGACCCCATCTGGGAGGCCTAGATTCCCTGAGGACCCGCTTCCCCCGTGGCGAGCCCCCGAAGCCTCGCCCCAGGGGGGTGGGGTGGACGGTTTCCCCCGGGGTTGTAGGCGACCCGAAGGGGGAGGGCGAGGAGGGGTGGGGGGGAGGAGGAGGGGCAGGAGGGGGAGGAGGGGGGGGGGGAGAGGAGGAGGGTGATGAGGGGGGGGGGAGGAGGAGGAGGATGGGGGGGGAGGAGGATGGGGGGGGGAGGAGGAGGGGGAGGAGGAGGAGGAGGAGGAGGAGGAGGAGGAGGAGGAGGAGGAGGAGGAAGAGGAGGAGGAGGGAGAGGAGGAGGAGGAGGAGGAGGGGAGGGGGGGAGGGGACGAGGGCGCAAGGAGGGGAGGGGGGAGGGGAGGGAGGGGGAGGAGGAGGAGGAGGAGGAGGAGGGGAGGGGGAGGAGGGGGGAGGGGGATGGGCGCTGCGGGGACGAGGGCGCAAGGGCGGCGGGCCTCCCGCCGCGCCCGCCTCGCCGGCGGCGGCCCTCGCCGGCGCGCCGCCGCCCTGGCGCGGCGCGCCGCCCCGCAGCTGCCGGCGCTCGTCCCTGGAGGGCGGCATGGCTCGCGGGCCGCGCCCGCGCCCGGGGCGCGGCCAGGGCCCTCGGGAGGAGGAGGAGGAGGAGGAGGAGGAGGAGGAGGAGGGGGAGGAGGAGGACGTGGAGCAGGAGGAGGAGGAGGAGGACGAGGAGGAGGAGGCCTCCTGGACTTGCTCGCTCGCTCCGGAAGGAGGAAGAAACACCAGAAGCAGGAACTTGTGGCGCTCCGCGCGGAGTTCTTGGATCCGCGATGGACCCCTCGATGATCCTCAGAACGCGTGTTAGTCCCAACGTGTGTTTGTCCATCGAGGACCTTTGATACGACGCAGGCGATGTAATGATCTACTGGTTGGGCTGAAAGGGGTAAGCACATATTGGCAAGTTAACACACGAGGATTATCGACAAAAAGCGCTATAAACATAAACTTGTGGCGCTCCGCGCGGACTTCTTGGATCCGCGCTGGACCCTCCCTCCTTGGTGGCGCCTCTGGCGCCGCCCTTGGCGCGCTCCGCGCGCCAGGGAGGGGGGTCCAGCGCGAATCCAAGAAATCGGCGCGGAGCGCCATAAGTTTGTGTTGTGGCGTTCTGTCTTTCTATCGCTCGATGATGGTGTCATGTTTTGGTTCGGGCACGGGCAAGCAGCTTTCGTGGCGGCTGTGTCGGCGGCGGGAGACGGAGACTGCTCGGGCGACAGGCCGCTCTGCCTCCGAGGCGGAAGATCAGGAGGGAAACGAACCCGGCGCGACAGCCGCTGGCCTGGCGGCCGCCGGCTGCTGGACGGAGACTGGCGCGTCGGCCGCTGGCCGCTTGGCGATCGCGCAATGCTCGTTAGGCCGCCGGTAGCTTGGCGGCCGCCGGCCGCTTTGCGACTGCAGGCTCGGCAGCGGAGGAGGAGGGGGGAGGGGGGGCGAGGGGGAGGGGGAGGGGGGGGAGGGGGAGGAGGAGGGATGAGGAGACGCTACTGGCCAGAGCGGCCCAACAGCATGTCGAAGAACAACAGGAGAAGGCGGATGAGGAGGAGAAGAAGGAGGGGGAGGATGAGGAGGGAGTTCCGGCCATGTCTCACGATCAAGTCAAAGATCCAAGCGACAGTTCAGAGCAGGAGGTATTGGACGTCGAAGGTGAAGCAGACCTTTGGCACGTCGTTATTTTCGATGCGTGGGCTCCCGGTTCATCCTGGCCCGAGCCCGCATCCAGAGGCCAATAAAACGACAAACTGGCCGCCTCGACTTTGTCGTCGGATGTCTGGGTCACGGCCTGAACGACCCTCCCGATCACCCAACGTCGTGTTTTTGTCACCACGTGGTCCCTCGAGGTCTCGACCACTTCCGGCTTCTTTTTCTGAATGGTTTGTTGAATATGCCTCTCGGGGCCTGGCGAAGGCCCCTAGAGGCCCAGAGGCCGACAATTGCTCAAAACTGGCATCGCTATCTCTGTACGAAGAGAGGTAGGCGGCCTGGGCTTTCTTCATGGCGTCCCATTCAAAACGCTACCCATCCACATTTCAGGCAACATCGGACGGCTTGCATTCCAGGCACAATCCGTTCACAATCAGTGACACTCTGGTGAAGCAGGCCTGGGCCCCTTCAGGCACAAAGTGTCTACTGTTCACATTCACCTTCGATGCCAGACCCTGCGCTTTGGACTGGGTCGTTACCGCCTCCAGAGATGAAGGCGAACGACAGGGCGGAATCGGCTCAGGGGGGAAACATCAAGCCTGAATCGGCGATGCATCGTCGGCAGATCGGCAATAAGCTCCCGATAGCAAATCCACACGCTCCTGGGCGAGGTGGGCCTGCCGCTATGAATTTTCAATGGGCGGCTCCAGTGGTCCCGACACCCTCACTTGAGTTAGCTTTTCGCCCTGGATCCGTTTGTGGTAGCCCTGGGACCCGATGGCGGTTCTCTGAGGCCGAAGTCGAGGAATACCGTTGGGGAGGACCTCCACATCCTGCCGCTGCAATGAGATACTAACAGATCTCGCGCTGAAGAGCACGGCCGTCTTCCTGGCGGGCAGGGCAGGCCTGAGCTGGATCGAAGCGCGAAGTCAAAGAGGATCGGAAAGCGATCGAATCCCCAAACCGCCCCGGATCGAATCAAAATCGGATCGCCGTGCCCGGCTCCAACTGGCCCCTGCCGATGCTGATGTATAGGTCCGAATCGAATCCCAGACATGCGATGTCTTGATTTTTCAGTACGCGGCCCCCACAAGTCCCGACCCTTTGCCCGCTGCAGGGCCAATGTTTCATCCCGAGGCGTCTTCCGACGGCCCAGGGGCCCCGTAAAAGGGCCCCCGGAGGCCGAGCATCAAGACAGCCCTCCGTCCTGAGTTCTTCAGGATGTTGCAGGTCTGTGATCGAGTCGGCCTCGTGCCTCGTGCCCCCAGCCGGCGAATCGAGCCGCGCCGACTCGGAGGAGGAGGAGGAGGACGAGGCGCAGGAGGAGGAGCAGGAGGAGCAGGAGGAGCAGGAGGAGGAGGAGGAGGAGGAGGAGGAGGAGGAGGAGGAAGAGGAGGAGGAGGAAGAGGAGGAGGAGGAGGAGGAGGAGGAGGAGGAGGAGGAGGAGGAGATGGAGGTAAGATAAGACCGATCGCGAAGCGAGTTCAAAACATAAAACCCCCCACTGCAGGGCCTAGGCAGTGGGTTGGGAAAGGCTCAGTGCACTTCGGCCGTTCCAAAACTGAAAAAGGCCGAGGAGAGGAGGGGGCGCTCAGAGGTGCACGTACACGTCCAACGCCTCCAGGACCAGCCCCCCCCCGAGGGGAGGGGACCCCCCTGCCACCCGCCAGGCACGACAGGCGCTGGTCGGGGACACAGGACACCCCTCGCCACCAGGCGGGGCACCTGGTGCGAGTCTCGGGGCGGGTGCCCTGGCCTGCTCCCCCCAGTCCCCTTGCCCAAGGGGGACAGAGCAGGACTCCCCGTGAGCCTGGCCGAAGCCAGACCCCCCCTCCACACCCTGGCGCGGCCGGGGAGCCGCCGGGCCAAGACAGTGGAGGGGACCCGATTCGGCCGCAGCCGAATCGGGTTTACCGTTTAGGCCCGAAGGCCGGGGTCGGTGCCCCCAACTGCCGAAACCACCCACCCGCCCAAAGCAATGCCGTGGGAGGGTGGGCGGTTTCAGCAGTGGCGCAGCCCCCACGCAGGCCACGACTGAGCGGGTTTCAGTTCCCCCGGACGCCGGGAGGTGCCGCCCACACCAACCGGCTGCCCGCCCGGGGGCTGGAGGAGGAGGAGATGGAGGAGGAGCAGGAGGAGGAGGAGGAGTGGGCGGCCAGGGGCCGCGCGCGGGCCTTCGCGCACCGCGGCGGGGGTCCTCAGGAACTCGCACCGGCCCTCGCCGGACCGCACGCCGGCCTGCGGCGGGCGGGCTCTCGCGGGGCCGGCGCAGGGCGTGGGAGAAGCTGGGCCAGGGAACCTTTGGCGGGTTCCTCCTCCTCCTCCTCCTCCTCCTCCTCCTCCTCCTCCTCCTCCTCTCTTGCTCCTCTTCCTCCTCCTCATGCTCCTCTTTCCTCCTTCCTCTTCCTCCTCTTCCTCTCCTCTCCTTTTCCTCCTCCTCCCTCCTCCCCTACCCGCCTACAGGTTCCTCCTCCCTCCTCCTCCTCTTCCTCCTCCTCTCCTCCTCCTCCTCCTCCTCCTCCTCCTCCTCCTCTTCCTCCTCTTCCTCCTCCTCCTCCTCCTCTTGCTCCTATTCTTCCTCCTCTTCCTCCTCTTCCTCCTCTTCCTCCTCCTCCTTTTCCTCCTCCTCCTCTTCCTCCTCCTCCTACACTTCCGCCGCCCTCCGCGGGCCTTCGGCCGGCTTCCGGGGGCGGAGGGGCAGCCTCGCTGTGACTCCACGGGTTTTTCCGCCGCCCTTCCGCAAGGCGTCGAGAGCGAGGCCGTTTGTTTGGAACGCCTTGTCTGCTGTGGGACCGACGCATTCTGTTTTCGGAACAGATATGTGTTGGAGGTGAACAAGAATAGGCCCAGACAAACACTGTTCGGTTACACAAACCAAATGTGTGAATACACCTTTGGTGTGACAAAAATCGCTCGGTTCCGTGGAAATTGTCAGTCCGACTTTTTTCGCCCCCAAGCGAAATTGATCGATCCCCAACGCGTTTTTCTCGGTCCAAAAAACTCGGTTCGGGGGGAGGAGGGGCGAAACTAGGATCGGAAAAATATCAGATCGTCGTCTTGGGCAGGGACCAGCCGTCCCGGCATTCCGATAGGACTAACCACGACATGTTCTTAGAAATCAGACATGTGCGAAGGATAACAACAATGTTCATATAACGTGAGCCAGATGTGTTTAAACAAGGCAGACTCGGCCAAACATGTTCTTAGAATAAGTCGAAGAAACCACAAACAAACAGTTTTCAGAACATTGTTTGGTGGGCCTATAGGCACGACAAGACGCTGCGCCACTGCTTGATCGTCTGGAGGATCCGTCGGGCGCCACAGCCGTTCCGAACGCTCTGGAACGCTCCATGATTGCTCAGAACGCCCAGGAAAAACAAGAACGCCGGGTCCTGGGCACGCCCGAAGGAAGGATGGCCCGCCCCCGCGCCAGCTGCCCGCCACAGCCGCCAGACACCCGACGCCGCGAACAAATTGACGCGGGCAGATTGTCGCCCCTTTTGGCCTCTGGATGCCCCCTGGCCTCTGAATGCCCGCTGCAGGTCGTCCGGAAACCTGTCGGGGTGAAGGAAACCCGGGGAATGGTCGGGACCTCTGGAGGGTCACGCCGTGAAAAACGACGACGTCACACAGTGTGTGCTCTGGCCAGGTGCTCGGGATGAAGCGACGGCCTGGGAAATGGGTCGAACTGTCGGGAGGCCGACGCTTCAAATAAATAGGCGCTGGATGTCTGGGGATGTCAGAAGAGAGGTCAAGGAAAAGGGGACAAAGAAAAAGAGGGGGAGGGACGGGAGGGCGGGAACTTTAATAATCGAAATGGAAGCAAAGAGCGAGAGAGAGAGAGACAAGAGAGAGAGAGAGAGAAAGAGAGCAAGAAAACACAAACAACAAGAGAGAGAGAGAGAAGAGAGAGAGAGAGAGAGAACACAAAACAAACAAATCTATAAACGCAACAAGGAAAAGTCTGCCGATGGAGAGAGAAAGGAAGAGAGAGAGAGGGATAGTGAGCAATACCTTATACATACATGTATATATACATAATATATTATATATATATATATATATATATATATATATATATGTATATATATATATATATATGGTTGTTGTATATATGTACGTCTAGATGTGTATATATATATATATATATACAAACACAACAAGACCCATCCTTTTGCGTCGCAGCGCAGCAGATCACCGAGGCAGTCTTCGCGCGCCCCCAAGCAACCTGGGCCACGGTTTTGCGAACGGTCCCGCGCGCGAGAGGAAAGGGGGAAAATCAGAGGCGGCCGCGGGGACGAGAGGCGGGAAAAAGAAAGCGCCTGCACGCGGCGGGCCCGCTGGGGGGCCGGGCCGCAAAGCAGCCCCTGGCAGCGAGAGCGGGGCGGCGGCGGTGCAGGGCGGGCGGGGCCCAGCGCGCAGGGGGCTGCAGAAGCTGCGGGCCGCCAGGGCGGCGGGCCAGGGGCGCAGCGGGGGAGGGCCGGCGGGGGCCGCGCGGGGCTGCCGCGGCGGGCCGGGCGCGAGGCCCCGCGCCGGCGCAGCGCGGCGGAGGCGATGCGCGGCCGCGGCGCGGGGGGGGGGGCGGGGCAAAAGGGCCGGGCAAAGCCGGGTGGGCAGTGAGGGGGCCCAGGCGCCGGGCTGCCGCAGAGCGGCGCGTGGAGGCCACGTTATGTGCCAAGGGGCGCGGGGGGGGTAGAGGCGGCGGGCCGAGCCCGGGGCCGGCGCGCGCGTCGCAACCGTGAGCAGGGCGGCGCCAAGCGGAAGCGGGAACAAGGCGAAAGCTCCGGGCGGCCAGCCGGGAGGCAAAGCGGAAGGGCGACGCAGCGGCGACGCCCCCCGGCGGCGGGGCTGCGCGATCAGTCGGGCGGGGGCAAGAGCCAACCTGCTGGGCCCATGGCCAGCGAGGCGGCCTGCGAGCGCGCCGACGGGCTGGGGCCCGCGCGGCCCGGGGTAGAGCGCGCGCCGCGGCGCCCTGGCAACGGGCGGCGGGGGGGGGGCGCGCAACAGAGGCGGCTCGTCGCGCGCCGCGCGCCGAAGCCGCGAGCACGCGGCCACCGCGCGGACAGGTGGCCGCGAGCTGGGCTAGGCGCCAGCAGGGGCAAGGCGCAGCGTCAGGGCAGGGCGCCGCGCCCGCGGGGGGCGGCGGGCGCGCCGCCCGCGGGCCGCGGGGGGGGGGGAGGGCGCGCAGAGTGAGACGCACCTAACCGGCGCACAGATCGTCGACAGGTGATGGCCGACGGAAAGCGTCGCGCCCGCAGCGCACCTAACAGGTGCACAGACAGGTGGGCCAGAGACGCGGGGCACCTCCTGGGGTGAAGGCGCCTTGCTGCGGTCGCAATCCATTTGGGTTGGTGGAGCGCCCCGTGGGCCAAGGAGACATGGCTGGGCCGCCGTCGTCGGTCCGGCGTCGTCAGAGCCCACGCAATCGGGACTGGTCCCCAGTGGGCCAGGATGCTTCGCCAGGAGATTGCCTCCCTGGCCCTTCCCTCTAGCTGCCTGGCTCTGGCGGTTCGTATGTGCTGCTGCTGCTGCCGGACCGCGCCCCAATCGACTTCCAGGTTGCGGTGGTGACATACGGCGCGGATGTCGTGCTCAATCCTGGCCAGGTTCCCGAGGGGCCTCGGGGATTGCGAAAATCGCCGAAACCGCGGGGATTGCGCGCCCCTTTACGGGGGCCCCCATCTCTCTGGCCACGGGTCCTGTTCCAGTCCTCAACCAAGAGGGCGCCACAGGCCACCGGCAGCTTTCAGGCGGTTGGCGATTTTAAGTTTTTAAGCCAGGCGTCGACTCTGCCATCCCTTTCTGTCCACTGTGGTGTCCACAGAATGTCGTGTCTTGCGCGGGCGATCCTGCGGGTCGTCCAATTCCTCCGCCGCGTGGCCTCTCGCGCCGCTCCCCGCTTGTCCTGGCCCCGCCCTCGGCCTGATTGGCTGCCCTGGCTCCTGATGCTCCGCTGCGACCGTGAGCTGGTCCATTCGGACTCAGCCCCGGCCAGGTGCCGGGGCCTTCATCCTGCTAGAGGCGCCTCGCCAAGCGGGGCGCGGGGTGCGACGGATTCGGCGGGCGGTGGCTCGACGGCCCCGGCCCCCGCAGCTCCGACTAGGCCGTTGCCCCCAATGGGGCGACAGTCTGGCGACACATGACAGGTGGATGCTGCTATGGCCGTCCCAGGTTGTCAGCCATGCGTGCCGATGCGAGCGCGCAAAAGCTCGTCCTTCCGGATCTCCTCAACCGGCCGCGAGACCGTTCCACTTCCGAGGTCCGGCTGCAGCCGCGCCCCTCGCTCGCTGCCTGTGCGTGCCAGCAGGCGGGCCTTGACTCCGTGACGTCCCTGGCGAAGATGCAAATCCCCCAGGTTGCCAGGGGGGGCTGGGCCCTGGTGCTGCCAAGAGACGGTGGGCCTGATCCAGGGGGGGGACCCTCGATCCATGGTGCGACCTCGGGCAGGATTGCCCTCGCCCTCGGAGCTAGGGGCGCGCGCCTCAGGCTGCTTGCCGGGCGGGGGCGGGAGCGGCTTGCCAGGCTTGTTCGCATCGTCACTCCAATCTAGTGTTGCGCTGCCGCTGCCGCTGCGTTTGATCGCGACAATTCGGGTTCCCGGCTGGGGTGGGTCACCTCCTCCGTCTGCCTGGGTGCCGCTGGGGCCTGGCTGCTGAATTCTGGGGCAGAACGTCTTGCCGCTGGGCCGTCCTGCTGTGTCTGGGCGCCTTGGGTTTGGGGCCTCGGCCCCGTGGGCTGCTGGGCTGCCGGCGCGGCCTGCGTCGGTGCCCTGGTCGTCCGCCGCCGCCCCAGGTGCCGCGACTGAGCCCGCGGCTAGGCTGGGGGGCGCCCAGTCGGACCTGCCGTAGGTGGTCAGCCTGGCAGCGCCCGCGCGGCGCATGTCCTGGCCCGCCAGGACAGAAGGCAACGTCGAGTCGGCGCGAGTCCGTGCCCAGGCCGACCGCCCAGGCAACCAGGCGCGCGTGCGTGAACTGCTCGCAGGCTCACCCCCAAGTCCAGAAATCGAAATTCAGGTTTCCTGGGTCGAGCGCCATGCCGTCGCAATTATGCAATGGGTCCGTTGCCGCGGCAGGTGGCGCCGTGCTGTCGCATGCAGCCCTCGTCCAAGTTCCTGGCGCAGAAGCTAGCGGCGGGTCCGTACTTGCACCTGCCGTAGCCGACCTGAGGCCCACCGGCTCCGATCGCGTCGAGGTGCCGAGCTGTCGGGCACCGGCGTCGAGCAGCGGCGGCGGCGGGCAGTTGTTCGGCAGGGCTGGCAGGAGCGCCGCTGCCAGGCAGTGACAGAGAAGCTCGGTGACCTGGCTGCGCGTCGTCTGCGGGGGCCGGCTTCTCCGCCCGCGCGTCCGCCGCCGCCCGGGCGCCCCCGGTTGCTCGAGGAGGGCGCTTCCGTCGCCCGCTCGGCCCCTTGCTGCTGGAGAACCAATAGGGAGGCCTCCGCCTAGCAGAGGGCCCTGTCGCTGCGCGCCTGGGACTGGGCGCGTCGGCCCGTCGCCCCCCGGCCGCCCCCCGGCTTTCCTCGCCGAGGGGGCCTTGCTGCGAGCGCCCTCGTTCGCGGTGGGCGGAGCGGGCGGGCGCCTGCGCTCTCGTTTCGGCGGCCGCGGTGCCCCGCTGCGCCATCCCATGGGGTGTCTTGTGACGGTCGCGCCAGACAACCTCGAGCGCCACCATTGCTCTCGTCGATGGGTCCGAACGCGGCGGGGCCCGCTGCTTCCTGTCGGCCATGACCGACCAGACATCTGGCGAGGACGTTGATGCTGGGGCTGGCTGGTAAACTGTCGATGAACGGTATGGCGCTGAACCTGGCGTCTGGGCCTGCCCTTCCGCGCGCCCGCGGGCCTCCTGGGCGGGCCCCCCTTCGATCCGCGGCGCGCGCGCCTTGCGCGCCGAATGGCCGGGCGCCCCAAATGGGGGGCAGGCGGCGTGCGAAGTTGCCGCCCTGCATTCCACGCCGTCGCTTTGAAGGCGCGGGTCCAGTCCTCCAGGCCTGGGGCGCCGCGTGCCGGGCCCTGCGCCTGGGCGTCCGTCGTCCGCCCGCTGGTCGGGCTAATGGCGAACGTGCCTTGCGGTGTCCCCATGATTGGCTCGCGGCGCCTTTCGCGCGTGGCCGCGCATCTCTTCCGCGCCGGGCAGGTTCCGAACTTGCCCTCGTCGGCGCGGCGCCCGGGGGTGGCGGCGCTGAAAGTGCCCGGACACTGGGGGCCTGTCTGGGCGAGAAGGTCGGGCATCGGCGTGCTGCCCGTGGGCCTGGGGGCCCGGCACCCCTGCGGCCGGGCCCGTCGCGCGCGCAGATCGCTGCTGGAGACGCCCCGGTCGCCCAGGGCGCGCGGGGGGGGGCGGGCGCCGAGGTGTCGCCTGGAATGGTTTGCCCGCGCGTTTCCAGCTCACCACTCCAACGGCCTGCGCGTCGCAATCTCCGGCAGGCACCGCGTCGGCGGGCTGCCTTCCGAGCGGCTGCGAGAAATTGCCTGTCTCTGTCGCCTCTCGCGCCCCAGCATCGGGTCCGAATCCATTGGGGCACGCGTCGCCCCAATCGCCGCGCGTCGTTTGCAGGGTTCAAATCTGGCATCGCTGCCCCGCGGCGCAGGGGGGGCCGGGGCGGCGCCGGGCGGGGGGGCACGTGGAGGGCCTGCCGCGAGGTTGCGCCCCGGAGCTGGAAGCCCCGCCTCCCGCGCGCGCCACCGCTCGGGCACGGTCCAGTCCGATTTTGCCCCAGGGCCCAACGTCGGAGCCTGCCGGGGCGACCGACCGAGCGCAGATGGCGTAGTCGCCTTTCTCGAGCGCCGCCAGGCTGGCTGGGGCCGCCGGCGTATCCGGGATTCTGTGAAGGGCTTTGAATGGGTGGCCGCGCGTGTCCAGTTCCCTCCAACTGACTGGGCGCCCGCTCGGCCTGGCCACTTGGCGGCGGTGCGGAGCCGTCGCCGGGAGGCTTGCGCCCTGGGGCAAGTCCCCAATCTGGGCGCGCAACGCGCGGAAGTCCATGGCGCGCATTCCGCGGTTCGCTCCAAGGGTGTCTCGGGTGGGGAGGTGCGCCGTGTCAGGGGTCGCAGAAGGCTGGGGCGGCCTCCCATGCGTCCCCGGCAGGGTAAGGCTTGCCGCGCGGGCATAACAGCACTTTGGGCTCGCGAACCACGATGGGCACGGTTGCCAGGGGGTTCGCGCTCCAGCAGGAGCCGGGCGGCATCTTGTCGGTTCAGGCAGATTGGAATGTAGCTCTTTTCCGCTCTGCGGCCCGTTCGCCCAGGGCGGCCTTGAGGTGGTCCGCGGGCGGCTGCCCTGTGCGTCGCTGACATCGCAGGCGCCGCGGCTCCAGCTGGCTGGGGGCAGCCGCGGGGCGCCGGGGGGGGCGGGGCCTCTTTCCGCCGCCGTCTGAGCGACGCCCCTGACCGCGTCGGCTCGGGCGGGAGCTGGCCCTCTCTCCCTCGAGCAGCCTCCTTCTGGTTATCTAATTGCCGCGGGCCAGTCAGGTGCAGCAGCGTGGCCCAGGCGGCTGTGCGCGCGTAGTTAGCGAGGCCCAGGCCGAGCTCCGGGTCGCGCAAGAAGCCGTCGCGACTGTGGAGCTTGCTCCGCCTTGGACTGGGGCGCGTCGCCAGATCCGCGCGCGCGGGCGTGAAGGCCCATGACGTCCGGCCCATCCGCGGGTCCATCAATAACCTGGCCCTGACGGACTGGAGGTCCTCTGCCATGTGATTTCAGTTGTGGTCATCTGGCAGCGTCGAATCGACCAGGGCGGCGAGGCTGAGCTGGCGCTGGCCCCGTGACGTGGCAATCGTGTTCTCCTTGGCTCTACGCTCCGCGTCCGCGGCCATCTTGGCCGCGTCTGCGGGCGCGGCCTCGTCCACGTCGGAGTCGTCAGACAGCGTGGCGGGTCGGAACTCCATGTCTTCCTGCAGTCGCTGCCGGGCGCCTGCCAATCCAGGGCCTGCAAGCTGTGTCCATATGCCGGCTTCAACTCCCCATGCTGCCAGGGCGTAGAGCGGGGACTCGGTTGTGGCGCAGAACATCTTGCCGTCTCCCGCGACGACGACTCCCACCCGCGCCTGGGCGCGCGCGAGGTCGAGCTGGTGTTGGGTTTGGCGGTTGCAATGATGACCAGGTCGGCTTCGTCTCTATGGCTCGAACCGACGGTGCGAATCTTGATGGGGTCCTGCTGGGAAAGCTTGGACATCGTTTTCCCAACCTCATGAAGGTCAACCCGAGGCCGTTCGCCTGCGTGGCGGCCTGCCGGAAGATTCTCTGATCTGTGGCCCTGGCGGCAACTCGGCTAGGCTGTCTCGGGGTCGTGGTGCGCGATCTGGCCTGCGGGGGCCTGTTGGCGGAAACGTCGCGCGACGCGCCACGGCCGTGCCCCAGGGGGCCTACCTGGTGGGGCCGCGGGCCCCCCTGTGCATCTGCCATCTCCTTTTCCCATGCCTTTGCCAGGTCATCCTCTGTTGGCACATCCTTGTGCTATTGCTGCGGTGGCTTCGCGGGAGTCAACGTGCGCCGGAAGTGCGCGGATGCGGTCGTATTCCTGAGCGCCGTACGTGGGGTTCTGGGAGCCACTGAGACCCGGTGGAATGCGGCCGTCCGCAGCGCGTTCCTTGACCAGGGCAGCGCCCGTCAACGCCTTGGACAAAAGACTGGCTTCTCTCCGGGGGAGCCCCTTCAGAAGGCGCCCGTCTGACACTGGCTTGTCTCCGTAGAAGCAGTAAGTAGGAGGCCCGCTGGAGGACTCGGGCGCATGGGATAGCATCTGTCCAAGAGAAAGTTGTGATCGGAACATAAGCCGAGCGAGTCGGGGAGGCGCTCCATCGCCAAGTTGGCGAGCCGCATGGCGGCCGTTCGCTCGGACACCGCGGCATGGCACAATTGCCTCGCGCCCCCGACTGCCAAAACATGCCCGCCCGAACGGGCGAGGAACGACAGGGAGATAGTGGCCAGGGCCTCGGTCGACTGCTCAGCGTCGCCCGGTTTTCTCGCCTCGCTCAAATATTAGGCGGGTGTATCTGCCGCCCTCGCCCTGTTGGATCACGCAAAAAAAGCCGGCTGCCCACTCTGGGGGGGGGGGGCAACCAGGGAAGAGCTGTGTTGGGATGGTGCTTTATGGCCACGCCGTGGACCCTGGCGCGCTCGAAGGGGCTGGAAGGATCCATTGAAAAAGCGTGCCCTGGGCATTGGAAGCCCCCTTTGTTCCCCACCTCGTGCGAACGGAGGGCCAGTCGTCGGTGATGACTGGGAGCGAGATGCCCAACAGGGCCCCCTGGTCAACCTGCAACAAGAGAACCTCCCAGATGGCCGTCCATACGCCATTCATCCGCATCTACGGCAGGGCATGGTTGCCCCTTGGGCCTAGTGGCGGTGGCGTTTTCAGGATGGAGACCGCCCCACCTGGAGCCGAATCTTGCGATCATGGTCTTCGCCGGGAAACGCTTGCACGAATGGCGCCCGTTGTGTCTGGTGGCGGTGGTCTTGAGAACACCCAACGCAAACGGCCACTCCACCATCGTGTCGGCGATGTGGGCAGTGACCGGGGATCTGTGCGACACGTCGATGGGGGCGGGCCGCTCGATTGTGAAATCGCCTTGCCAGGAGATGATGTAGTACTCGTCAATGTCCCGCTTGCGCTGTGCCAGGGCCTGAGCGCGCCCGTAGTCCCGAAAGAAAGGCACAAACAGGGATAGAGCGAGAGAGAGAGAGAGAGCGAGAGAGAGAGAGAGAGAGCGAAAGACAACGAGAGAGAGAAAGAGAGAGAGATAAAAAAGAGAAACAGAGAGAGGGAAAGAGGGGATATAGTGAGATATGGAAGGGGGAAGGAGGGAAAAGGACATGGAAGGAAGAGGATGACAAACTGGCAAGGGGGATGTGAAGGATGGGGCGAGCCTCCAGAGGCACGAAGGCCAGGAGAAGAAGCAGAAACACGGCCGTCGCGCTTCGCCCCGTGGGAGGTTGGAGCGTCCAGGCTGCGGTGGCCTTGAACTGCCCCGAATATTGGCTGTTTTCCACCGCGTCGAAGAGGACGCCCTCGCCTTCGGCTATGTCGTCCTCGCGCGCAAGCCGCGGGCGCGGGCGCGGCCCGCCTTCACCCCTCGCATGTGTGCTCTTCGTCTGGTCCCACCGGCGCTTCGACGCACCTCAAGTTCCCGAGTAGCGTTTCGCCAGGGAGGGTCCTGACAGGGGCAGCAAAGGGGCCACAGAAAAACCCTACAGGGGGGACGGGAAGCCCCAGACCGCCTGGCGTGGGAGCCGCTTCGCCTGAGACGTCCTTGCTAGTCAAGAATCGTGCTCTCGCTGGCTGCATATTTGGTCAAGACGGCAACGATCCCTGGTACAACAAACACACTATATAAGGTGCACATGGCCGTGCCTCGACCTCCTACTCCTCGACCCGCCTGTTCACCTCTGCTGCTACTAGGATGCTCTGCTGGGGTATTCGTTGTCCGTCGTCTTGTCCTGCTGGTGTTTCGATGTACCTCTGATCGGCCAAAGCACGTGCGTTCTCCGCTTTTCGCTGTCAAGTTGCGCGTTTCCGTGTTCGATTGCGCTGTTCTTTCATTTCCACAGAAATCACCATCTGTGTTTTGGAAATGTCTGGTACCTGGTCCGTGTCGAAGAACGTTGAAGCCACGGTGACAGAACCAGCTCTTGGTCTCAAGCCTTCTCCTGCTCATGTACATCCTCCTCCCCCTCTCCTTGTCCACCCCGCCATCGTCGTCTTTCTCCGCATCCTCAATCCCCTCGTCATCATCATCGCCGCTGCTGTCATCGCTGTTGCCATGGGAACCCATGGTTCAACTTGCTCAGGCCATCAGCTCCTGACGAAGCGGTGCAATCATCATCATCATCATCATCATCATCATCATCATCATCATCATCAGCATCATCATCATCATCATCACCACCAGCACCATCACCATCACCATCATCATCACCATCAGCATAGCCATACTCATACTCATAAACACAATCATCATCATCGTCATCAGCATCATCGTCATCATCATCACTAGAATCAGCATCAGCATCATCATCGTCATTATCATCTTCATCCTCCTCATCTTCCTCATCCTCCTCCTCCTCATCATCATGGTCCTCATGATCGTCGCCATCGCAGCACCAGCATCAGCATCAGTATCATGGTCATCGTCGTTCTCATCACCATCATGACCATCATCACCATAATCAGCGTCGTCGCCATCATCACCATCACGATCACTACCACCATCACCATCACCATCACCATCATCAGCATCAACATCATCGTCATCACCACCAGCGCCGTCATCATCATTATCAGAATCATCGTCACCATTATCATCAAACTCATCACTCCCATCATCGTCATCAGCATCAAACTCATCATCATCATCATCATCATCATCATCATCATCATCATCATCATCGTCACCAGCATCATCATCATCATAATCATAATCACCATCATCATCATACAATTCACCTTCATCTGCATCATCATATTAATCTTCATCATCACAACCATCGTCATCATCATCACCAACCGCAGCATCAGCATCATCCTCATCATCATCATCCTCATCATCATCATCACCAACGTCATCATCATCATTATCATCATCATCATCTTCATCATCATCGTCACCATCATCATCATAATCATAGTCATCATCATCAATATCATCATGCTAATCAACATCGTCATCAGCATCAAACTCATCATCATGATCATCATCATCACCACCATCATCATCATCATCATCAGAATCAGCATCATGATACAATTCACCTTCATCTGCGTTATCATATCCATCTTCATCATCACCACCATCATCGTCATCATCAACATCACCATCGACCTGCTCCCAATGGCATCTCGCTCGAACACTACTTTTCGGGTCACCAGGCGCGGACGAATAGCTATAGGACGCCCCCAGCCGCAGATGTTACCTGTCGCAAGGCTGATACCCCTGGTCCCGCGGACCTCCGAAAGCTCACGCTCATGCAAATTGCTCTCCTTGGAGGTGGAAAGCCTCCCCCCCCTGTTGGGGGGAGCGTCAGGGGGGGACCGGCTCACGATGCGGGGAAGCAGAAACCTGGAATCGGCCATGCATCGCCAATGGATCGGCGAGTCCCCCGAGAAAGAATCCGCACGCTCCTGGGCGGGGTGGGCGATGAATGGACGTTTGGGGTCGTCGTCGGTGGTCTCCCCCCGCGAGCTGCCCCTCTCTCGTACGTTGCCGCCAAGGCCCCCCCCCCCCCCCTGGGAGTGGCAGAGGGCCGCTCTCTGCGGAGCGAGCGCCCCTTCCGATTGCTGTCAGGCCGCGAGCGGTTGGTGGCTGGAGCGTTCCGCGGAGTGTGTGTGTGTGTGTGTGCGTGTGTGTGTGTGGGCTGATTACGTCGGCGGGCGAGAGTTGGCTCGCCCGCCGTCGAACGGTGCGGACGGCGGGCGATCCCCTCGTGCGCAGCTCAACAGAGGCTCACTGTGCGCTTGCGCGCAGCTCGACGGAGACGCACTCCCTCTCTGCAGCCTTTTGGCCCGGCGGGGGAAGGCGCTCCCAAGGCCGACCTGTGCCCGCATGGGGGCCTCCGTCGGCCACCATGGATCTGAAGAAGCAAACATGCCATCCCTGGGAATTCTCCCAGGGAACCTCAAGCGTGTCCACGACTCCCCAGGATGTTATAGTACGGACTCCAGGGAGCTACGGGGGCAGTAGAGCCCAGAATCGAGTCGACAAGTCGGATCGGCGATCGA
>CAUYUJ010018381.1:147087-199587 GCA_963575745.1 Prorocentrum cordatum
TGTGCCGAAATTGGTGCGGCGCCGCCGTGCGAACGCAGCCATTGGGGCCTTCGGTGGAGCTCCATATGGGGCCACGAAGCGTGTGAGGGGTGTGCCGAAATGGGTGCGGCGCCGCCATGCGAACGCAGCCGCTGGGGCCCCCGGTGGAGCTCCCTGTGGGGCCAAGAAGCGTGTGAGGGGTGTCCCGACATGGGCGCGGTGCCGCCATGCGAACGCAGCCACTGGAGCCCTCGGTGGAGCTCCCTATGGGGCCACGAAACGAGTGAGGGGTGTGCCGAAATGGGTGCGGTGCCGCCATGCGAACGCAGCCACGGGGGCCCTCGGTGGAGATCCCTATGGGGCCACGAAACGTGTGAGGGGTGTGCCGAAATGGGTGCGGTGCCGCCATGCGAACGCAGCCACTGGGGCCCTCGGTGGAGCTCCTTATGAGGCCACGAACCGTCCCCATGGGGCCACGAAGCGTGTGAGGGGTGTGCCGAAATGGGCGCGGTGCCGCCATGCGAACGCAGCCACTGGAGCCTTCGGTGGAGCTCCCCATGGGGCCACGAAACGTGGAAGGGTGCCGACAAGGACTGCGGTGCCGCCCATGCGAACCGCAGCCGGTGGGGGCCTTCGGTGGAGCTCCCTATGGCGGCCGAAGCGTAAGTGAGGGGATGTGCCGAATCTGGGTGCGGTGCCGCCATAGCGAACGCAGCCACTGGGGCCCTCGGGGCGCTCCCTACGGGGCCACGAAACGTTTGTGAGGGGTGTGTGCGAAATGGGCGCGGTGCCGCCATGCGAACGCAGCCACGGGGGCCTTCGGTAGAGCTCCTTATGGGGCCACGAAACGTGTGAGGGGTGTGCCGAAATGGGTGCGGTGCCGCCATGCGAACGCAGCCACGGGGGCCTTCGGTAGAGCTCCCGATGGGGCCACGAAACGTGTGAGGGGTGTGCCGAAATGGGTGCGGTGCCGCCATGCGAACGCAGCCACGGGGGCCATCGGTGGACCTCCCTATGGGGCCACGAAACGCGTGAAGGGTGTGCCGAAATGGGCGCGGTGCCGCCATGCGAACGCAGCCACTGGGGCCCTCGGTGGAGCTCCCTATGTGGCCACGAAACGTGTGAGGGGTGTGCCGAAATGGGTGTGGCTGACGCGGAGGGGGAGGGGGGAGGAGGCGGAGGAGGAGGAAGGAAGGAGAGGAGAGGAGAGGAGAGGAGAGGAGAGGAGACGCGGGGCACCGTCTTTTCAAAACGCGGTTGGGAAAAACATTCAAAAAGGAAAAAGAAAACCACTGGCCGTGAGCGGGCCACACTGGCCGTGAGCGGGCCACAGGCTCTCCGCCTACGGGGGGCGGCGGCAGTCGCCCCGAGGCACTGCTCGTGGGCACGTCGCGGGGTGTTGGGCTGCACTGTCAATGTCTGGCTCTCCTGGGGCTCTGCTGCGTTCGTGCTCGTTCGCATGTGTCACGCGTGCGGAGCTGCACTGTCAATGCCGCGCTCTCCTGGGGCTCTGCTGCGTTCGTGCTCGTTCGCATGTGTCACGCGTGCGGAGCTGCACTGTCAATGCCGCGCTCTCCTGGGGCTCTGCTGCGTTCGTGCTCGTTCGCATGTGTCACGCGTGCGGAGCTGCACTGTCAATGCCGCGCTCTCCTGGGGCTCTGCTGCTGTTCGTGCTCGTTCGCATGTGTCACGCGTGCGGAGCTGCACTGTCAATGCCGCGCTCTCCTGGGGCTCTGCTGCGTTCGTGCTCGTTCGCATGTGTCACGCGTGCGGAGCTGCACTGTCAATGGCCTCGCCCTCCTGGGGCTAGCTGCTGCTTTCGTGCTCGTTAGCATGTGTTCACGCGTGCGAGCTGCACTGTCAATGCCGCGCTCTCCTGGGGCTCTGCTGCGTTCGTGCTCGTTCGCATGTGTCACGCGTGCGGAGCTGCACTGTCAATGCCGCGCTCTCCTGGGGCTCTGCTGCGCTCGTGCTCGTTCGCATGTGTCACGTGTGCGGAGCTGCATTGTCAATGCCTGGCTCTCCTGGGGCTCTGCTGCGTTCGTGCTCGTTCGCATGTGTCACGCGTGCGGAGCTGCACTGTCAATGCCTGACTCTCCTGGGGCTCTGCTGCGTTCGTGCTCGTTCGCATGTGTCACGCGTGCGGAGCTGCACTGTCAATGCCGCGCTCTCCTGGGGCTCTGCTGCGTTCGTGCTCGTTCGCATGTTGGTCACGCGTGGCGGAACTCACTGTCAAATGCCTAGCTCTCCTGAGGGCGCTGCTGCGTTCGTGGCTCGTCGACATGTGTCACTCGTGCGGAGCTACACTGTCAAGGTTGCGCTCCTCCTGGCTCTGCTGCGTTCGTGGCTCGTTCGCATAGTTTCACGCGTGCCGGAGCTGCACTGTCAATGCCCATGGCTCTCTCCTTGGGCCTGCTGCGTTTCGAGCCGTCGCATGTTCACGCGTGCGGATCTCACTGTCAATGCCTGCTCTCCTGGGCTTCTGCTGCGTTCGTGCACGTTCGCATGTGTCACGCGTGCGGAGCTGCACTGTCAATGCCGCGCTCTCCTGGGGCTCTGCTGCTCGTTCGTGCTCTGCTGCGTTCGTGCTCGTTCCATGTGTCACGCGTGCGGAGCTGCACTGTCAATGCCTGGCTCTCCTGGGGCTCTGCTGCGTTCGTGCTCGTTCGCATGTGTCACGCGTGCGGTGCTGCACTGCTGTCCAATGCAGCGCTCAACCTCCTGGGGCTCTGCTGCGTTCGTGCTCGTCAATGTTCACGCGTGCGGAGCTGCACTGTCAATGCCTGGCTCTCCTGGGGCTCTGCTGCGTTCGTGCTCGTTCGCATGTGTCACGCGTGCGGAGCTGCACTGTCAATGCCTGGCTCTCCTGGGGCTCTGCTGCATTCGTGCTCGTTCGCATGTGTCACGCGTGCGGAGCTGCACTGTCAATGCCTGGCTCTTCTGGGGCTCTGCTGCGTTCGTGCTCGTTCGCATGTGTCACGCGTGCGGAGCTGCACTGTCAATGCCGCGCTCTCCTGGGGCTCTGCTGCATTCGTGCTCGTTCGCATGTGTCACGCGTGCGGAGCTGCACTGTCAATGCCTGGCTCTCCTGGGGCTCTGCTGCGTTCGTGCTCGTTCGCATGTGTCACGTGTGCGGAGCTGCACTGTCAATGCCGCGCTCTCCTGTGGATTCGCTGCGTTCCTGGTCGCAACGCACACCGCCAGAGGCGGCGGAGAGCTTGAGAGGTCCATCCACCAGAAGGCCGTCCTCTAGGCCGAGAGAGCACGAAGAAGGTGAGAGCAGCGCAGGGAGGCACTGGCACGGGACAGGGCACGGGAGGTATCGGGCCGAACGAAAGGGGGGGACAGGGAAAGGGGGGGGTACGAAATCTGCTACATGCAACTGGTTTCGGCCCCGCCGCCAGGCCCATTCCTCGACACATGGGCGCCTCCTGGCGCCGGGAGGCGCCGGGAAAATCAGCTACGTGAGCTGATTCTCAAGCCCCCCGTTCGCTATCCCCCTCTTTCGCCCGGCCCGAAGGTAGGAATATACACAAGGGGGGGGGGTCAGAGGCTAGGCGGGTATACTCCCTCCTCCTCCTCCTCCTCCTCCTCCTCCTCCTCCTCCTCCTCCTCTCCTTCCTCCTGCTCCTCCTCCTCCTCCTCCTCCTCCTCCTCCTCCTCCTCCTCCTCCTGCTCCTCCTCCTCCTCCTCCTCCTCCTCCTCCTCCTCCTCCTCCTCCTCCCTCCGGAGGGGATCGGGGGAGGCCGACAGGGGATGGCGTGGGAAAAGGATGCTTCCCCCATATGCTGCACGCAGCAGGGCCCATGGGCTTCGCTCCCGGGGAGCCTCAGGCCCAGGATTGACGAGGCCAGCTCGTCCCACATCTGGGCCCGAACCAGCCCTTGGAACTCTCCGGGGGCTGCGTCCGGGCATTGCTTCCGGGGCGGCTCCAGCCACTGCAGACATCAGATCGTCGGAGGTGCCGTCCGACGAGGACCCGCTCCAGATCGGCCCGCCGACCCGTCCCGCGCGCCGCCCTGGCCAGTGCTCCGAGAGCTGCGCCCAGCCGCGCCGACGAGGACCTCCCGGAGCGCCGCTCAAGGCAGCCTCCGAGGCGAGGGCGCGCCGTCGTCGTCGTCGTCGTCGTCGTCGTCGTCGTCGTCGTCGTCGTCGTCGTCGTCGTCGTCGTCGCCGTCGTCGTCGCCCGGCCAGCCTCCGACACGAGGGCGCGCCGCCGTGGCCCGCCGCGTCGCCGCAGGCCTCGCGGCGCTGGTGTGGGTCCCCGCCGCCTTGCTGGTGCTCCTGGCGTGCTTCGCCTTCTGCGGCGGCGGCGACGACGACGGGCCCGGCCTGCTGGAGCCCGCGCGAGGCCGCGGGGGGCGGCGGCTATGCGCCGCTGGGGCCCTCTGCGTCACCGTCGCCGCCGTCGTCGGCGTCACCGTCGCCGCCGTCGCCGTCGTCGGTGTCGGCGTCGCTGCCGTCGCCGTATTCGCCGTCGCCGCCGTGGCCGTCGTCGATGTCGGCATCCGTCGTCGTCGTCGTCGTTGTCACCATTTTGGCTCAAGCAGTTTCTTCCGCACGATGTTCCACGTCACCAATTTTTCTCCTGCCAAGTACCTTGTACATCCAATTATCACCTAGGACGCGGTTTGCTTCTCTTGTACCAAACATGACCGTTGCTGCAGCCACCTGTGCAGCTGCCGCGGCCCCGCCATCGCGCCCATGGACGAGCATGGGCTGTTCGTAGACGATGCCGACGGTCACCATGCCAAGCATCAACGCGCATCCGCTGAGCTAGCAGGACATGGCATCGCCCATCATCCCAACCCCCGGATTGTTGCCGCCGCCAGTAAGTGTGGAGCTCCTCTTGGCCAATCCCTGGGCCCTTTCACGGACGCTGTGCAGACTCCCGACCGAATTCGATCCCCAACAGTCTCGTTTGCTCGTCGCCCCCCGCAGATTTCAACACCATGTTCGGCGCCACCGAAGCTCGCATGGAACAGAAGATCGACATTGTGGACACGAGGGTCGACACCGCCGTTGCCAAGGTTTTTGGCGTGAAAGCAAGAGCCCATGAAGGCTCACATGGCTGTCCTGGAGTGGGGTGCGGCTTCCGCATTGGATGGCCCTCTTTCCAGAGTATGTATTTCCACAGTAGCCTCCCTTCCAGTTGGGCCTCCCGCTGATCAGCGAAAAGTAACGTGCGTTGGTGGTTGGATTCATTCGGAGTGCCCGGAGCTGGTCGCCGAGATGGAAACCGTCTCGACGGACGCCCACGTCCAGGGGGGGCCAAAAGTGTGCCCAGCTAATTCTACACTGACAGGGTAGATGTTGATTTCACCAGCAAGGACCACATGTGGAAGTGCTTGGCAGCAACGCAGGGACGGAAGTTCACCAGTCAGCCCGCCGATCGCGCGAGGGATCCCGACCTACTCGACCACGCTAAACGAAATCTCCGCTACAGCATCGACAAGCATTCAGAAGAAATTGCCTGCTACAGTCGAAGTGTTCAGACGCGCGGGCTGCTCTTGGGCGCTTTCCGCCAGGAGTGGCCCGGCCGGCTGCGGGAATCCCTCACGGCCAGCCTCGCGGGCTTAGTCGCCCGCCTTCGACGCCACCCTCCGCGGGCCGCGAACCCCCATGAGCCCCCTCGCCTCCTCGCCCGCGCGCCCCAGACCGGCAACTTGCAAGTTGCGCGGAGGGGGCGAGGGGGGGGAGGCCAGGCTTGGGCCAATCAGGAGGGCATCTTCTTGCAGCTAGAGGCTCACTTGGAGGCCATCAACGACCCCCTAAGAGAGACATGCGACTAGGCCCTGGTCCGAGAGTTAGCTCCAGCAGTGACGCCATTGCCCCCATGTGGAAGCGCCGCGGAGCTCCGAATCGCGGGATCGCGAGGGCGCTGGAAACCCTCGAGCAAATTTGGTTCCGGGACATCCTCTGCTTCCAGACCTTGCGGAGAGTGGCCACGCAGTTTTCCGAGGACCCCCCCCCAGCGGGGGGCGGAAAAGTAGACCATGCATTATTGCGCATAAGACACTCACGGCTTGCACCATCGGAAAAGGCATGATTCATCCTGCCGGTTTAGCTATCTGCGCCCACGCAGCGCGCGCTGGACGCATTTGCAACACGCGCGCGAATGCGGATCGCGATGCGATTACTCCCACCTCGCACTCACCAGACCTTTCAGATCGCGAGCATTCGCTCCACCTCACGCCCTGTCTGGTAGCCAGCCAGTTCGGGGAGTCGACGCAAACTCTCCGTCGCCCCCCCGGCGTTTTCCACCACGCGAGATCGGACCCTGCACTGCCGGGGCGGATAGCTGGAAGCCAGCCATGTTCCAGGAGATCATAGCTGATCACGGCCTTGCTGCTGCAAATACTCCGCTTCGCCCTGCCCTGGGGGCGCCACTTGTACCTAGGGTGGCAGACTTGAGCCTCGCCAGATCGGCTTGGATGTTGTCAGCCCAGGCACGCCTCTCTCCTCGCACGATGCCCAAGTTCACTCCTCGGAAGCGGCAAGGCCCCATCATGGCCCAGCGGACCCGCCCCGCCCCCGCTCGCAGGCATCGCTCATCTTCGAAATTTGTCGACCAGAGGCTAAATGACCGCAGAAGCCACGCCCAGATCGAGCAGCGCCCCGACATCGAGGGGCGCCCTGGGCCAGGAGCCACGCCGGATCTGGCCCGGCCCCGCCTGTTCTGCAGTGGTCATTCCGAAGGGCGCACCGCGTCCAAGGCGACGCGCGGCCGGGGCCTCGCCGTCTGGAAGACCTCCAGGGCCCACCCCGATCTCTGAGACTTCGACGGCCCCATTTGGTCGTATATCCCAAGCTCGCGGGCCTGCGCGCACCGACCCCTCCCCGCGGGGCATTCTGGGCGCCGTTAGGTTGACCGATCATACGGCCGAACTCTCGGGGGCGGCGGAGATGGGCCCGCGGCCCCCCGGCCGCCAGGAGCCCACGGGGCGCCCAGAACGGGGCGCCCAGAACCGCCGGGCTCCGCGATCGAGGCCACGCGCGAATCCGCGCGCGCCTCGGGCACCCAGGAGAACAAGTCCGTTCAGAAGCACAACGTCGCCCCCACCGCGCTTCTACAGTTCGTTCGGGGCAGGGTCTTCAGGGAGTTCCAGGCGCTCGGCTCCTGGAACTCCCTGAAGACCTTGCCGTCTGGCCCGCGAACGAGGGGACCCGAAGAGGCCCCCCCAGTCAGACGGGCGCGCGTCCGACCTTGCCCGACAGCCCCGCCGGGCAGGGCCAGGTTCCGACCGCTCTCGGCGCGCAGATATCCCGACGGGCGAGCACAAGTTTACATTTCGAGATGGCGGCCACAAACCCGCCTGAGTTCTTCGCCCCGCACCCCCCGCCCCCCAGCGCGCCCGGGCAAGATCGCGCCCGAGCCCGGAAAGAAGCAGCAGCAGGTCCCCACGCGCGTCAGCATATCTCCAAGGTACACACGGGGCAGCAAGGCATGGAACGCGGGCACCTGGCGAAACAAGGACAGGTGGGTAGCGTGCAAAAGTGGAGTGGCAAAGGCCGCAAAGACCAAAGAGAGGATCCTGGTCGCGGACGTGGATGAGATGGGGGACGGGGCGGGGGCACTTATTTTGCGTCGTGGCCTTTTCAATGGCAAGGGGGGTGAAACACAACTTCTCACGCGGGCCCTACAGGAGTGGCCCTGGGATCATTCACCACATCTTCCTGGTTCGGAAATGCACGGGTAGAATGAAACCAGGAAAGACTCGCGCCGGATACGATTGCATCGCGGACCGATATTGCGCGCCTGCTAGTAAAGCTGTTCTCTCTACGCCTCCTCCACCACCCAACTGGGGCGAACCACCGCATTCTTGCCAGGCACCAGGTCGCTCCGATCAGAAAGTTCTGGGGCGCCTGCACGGTGTCGAATTCCAGACCCATCGCCATCCACTCTTGTACTCTCGAGCTGCACTCGATGCGCATCGGCACGAGCCCCCCCCCATCTCCCGTTGCCAGTTCGCCCGTTGGAGGCGCATCCCAGGCCCGCTGAGCAGAATCGCCAGCGCTCCCCCGTCGATCGAGAGTGCTCAGGAGCACGCCGGAAGCACCAGGAGCAAATGCGCACGGGTGTTCGCAATTTCCACGAAGCGCACGACCATGCCCACATCGCCGCGCCATTCAGAAGCGCGCTCGCCGAGGAGCCCCCCCCGCATTGGCCGCGCGGCCGCGCGGAATCCCGGGAGGGCCCTCGGAGATGACGTCGCCAGGGCACCCAGCTCCCTCGCGCTGTTCCCCGGCCAGGATCTCTCCCACAGGGTGATCCAGAGGCACCGACTCTGTCTTCGCTCTTCTCGGACGACGCCACGCGAGAGTCCGAGGTCAATCGCAAGAGGGAGGGGCGGGGCTACCCTTTGGAGGCGGAGGACATTGAGACGCCCCGACGGAGCTAGAGAAGGAGGAAGCAGGCGAAGGTGGACAGGCTGATGGCCACTTCTTGCTGACAACTACGATCTCCATGCCACATCCGCGCCGGCGCTCGCGCGGACGACGAGAGCGCGGCCCGCCATCCCCGGGCGAATGGCAGCGCCGCTGCCAGACGCGAGGAAGGCTTCCGAGCGACCCCCGCCCCCGGCAGCCCCCGCCCGGCCCGCGCGGGGGCGGCGCGCAGCCGCCCTCGTTCCGCGCCGCGCGCTCGGCGCGCCGCGCCCCGCGGGGGGCGAAGAAGCGAGCTGCTCGGCGGGGTCGCCCGGCCGGCCGCTGCCCGCCACGCGTGTTCCCTGGCTGCCCGCCCGCCAGCATCTCGCCCGGGCTCGCGCTGCTCAATCTCGGGTGCAGCATGTTTAGGCCTCCTCGATGGGGTCGGAGTAGATGGGGTCGGAGGATCGCTCCGCATCGCCGATGCATCGGCGATGCGGGTCGATGTAGAGCCCGATTTGCTCCACGTCGGCATCGCCGATGCATCGCCGACGTCGACGATGCGTCGCCAGTGCATCCCCGATGCATCGCCGATACATCGCCGATACATCGTTGATGTATCGGCGATGCGGCGCGATCCTTCGACCCCATCTACTCCGACCCCATCTAGGAGGCCTCTAGCATGACGAGACCCGCGCTGTTCTAAAAGCTTCGAGTTGCAAGAAGCACCAGAGTCTGTGTTCTTTGGGTCGCGGCCGTACGTTCCCAGGGCCCTCAGAGAAGTTTCCATGTCTGGAGGTGGGACGAGCATTCATACTAGTTTAATGGACATGGGTGGACCGACCTCGCTGCCAATTCGGAGGACTGGCAGGCGACCCCGGCCGCGCGGCTGAACTGGAGACTCGGGGACATGGGTTCGACCACAGGAGGGGCCAAGAGACGGAAAACAGGATGGAGGGAAAAGTGGGCGAGCCTACAGATGGCCGAGTGTTTGCAAGTTCTCGTTAAAGCCCGACTTCGCCTTTCAATTGCCAGCGCAGGTCCGTCCCTCTGGCTTTTCTCACGTTTGCTTCCACCCACCGCTTAATTTTAGAATATGCATTGTCGGCCAGGGCCTCGAGTGCCGAGCGATGCTGACGTCGACATCGGCGTCGTCCTTTTTCTTAGGCGGGCCGTGGGAGCAACCAGGCGGCGACCGGGCGGCGACGGCGGCGACGAGGCGGCGAACCCGACAAACGAGCCCAAACGACGGGCGGCGACGAAGCGGCGTCGGGGCGTCGACGACGGCAACGAGGCGGCGAACCCGACGAACGAGCCCAAACGACAGGCGGCGACGATGCGGCGACGGCGGCAACAAGACGGCGGATCCGACAAACGAGCCCTGACGACTGGCGGCGACGATGCGGCGACGGCAGCAATAAGGCGGCGGACCCGACAAAGGAGCCCTGACGACGTGCGACGACGGCGGCAATAAGGCGGCGGACCTGACAAACGAGCCCAGTTCCTTAGAGAACTGTTTAGAACCTCTCAGTGCAACGAGCACTGTCTAGGGAATACTTACGAAGGACGAAAGATTTTCCTCTTGAGGCGAAAATCGCGATGATGAGTTCGCGAGATAACATCGGTGCCGCCGAACGGACCGTGCTGCGCGCTGCAACTGGGAGGAAAGAGATGCATGCATGTTGAGTGGGGCCCGCGCGCGCGGAAAGTTGATGGAGGTGCGCGAGACAGGGCCCATCCTGGGAAGTTGATGACCGAACCCCCTTCCCGCGTAGAATCTTTACGCTGGCGGTTTCAGGGGTCCGCGGATCCGATTTCTTCCGGTTCCCCGATGTCGTTCAATACGATAAAATTGATTCGGCGTACAAACCGGATCCGCCGTTGAGAATCGGACCGGACGCGGATCCAGAAAATCCGAAATTGGATCCGGTGGACGGAAATCGGATCCGCCGAAAAAGAAACCAGAACCAAAATTGGATCCGCGCGAACTTCATTGGGTCCGACGGTGGTTATGTTCTAAGCGTCTGTTCAAGCTTTCAAACTGTCGTTCCGGGCCCAGGAGGAAAAAAAACGCTCGTTCTGGGGATGTATGGTTTGCGCATCAGCACCGCGCATATTCGTTTGGATAGTTCCCAACAGCTACAAAGAAATAGGGTGGGCCGTCTGTTGTTTTAGTATTGCCCCTCGCTTGAGATTTCTTCGTATACTCTATAAACACTCATCGATCCACACATGTAAATGCACATGCCTATACACTTTTATATTATATAGATATAAGTTGTAGCCCCACACCCCGCAGGGGTCGCACTGCTTCTGATCGGTAGGAGGGCAGGGCACAAGCTGAACCCCCATCGGCCGGCTGGGTGGCTAACCCAGAGCGCGTCCTGATAACATGAGGAATTCCAAAGAGTGAGATCAGGACGGGGACGCAGGAGCGGGAGGGAGGCAGGAGGAGGAGGAGGAAGGAGGAAGGAGGGGAGGAGGGGAGGGGGAGGGGGGGAGGAGGAGGAGGAGGAGGAGGAGGAAGGAGAGGAGGAGGAGGAGAGGGAGAGGAGGAGGAGGAGGAGGGGATCTGCTGGGAGGAAGGAGGAGGAAGGAGGAGGAGAGAGAGGAAGGAGGGAGAGAAGGAGTGGAGGAGAGGAAGGAGGAGGAGGAAGGAGGAGGGAGGAGGGGAGGAGAGGAGGGGAGGGGGGGAGGGGGGAAGGGGGGAGGAGGGGAGGAGGGAGGAGGAGGAGGAGGAGGAGGAGGGAGGAGGAGGGAATCTGGTGGGCCACGGCCCCTCGCCCCGCGCCCCAGGCGGCTGCTGCTTCCGCCAGCGCGTCTGGAGCGAGGCGGGCGGGGGGCTCGCCCGCGGCTGCCGGCAGCGCTGCCCCGGGGGACCCGTCGGGGAGCCTCGAGACGGGGGTCGACGCAAGCGGGGGTTGGCCAGGGCGCCCGATCTTGCAGGATCCTGCAGAGGCCAGGGGCGCACTGGCCCGGGCTTGGGTGCAGGATCCTTCGCATCGACCCGGGTTTGGGTGCAGGATCTTGGATCTTGCGGGAGTCTGCAAGGGTTGACTGACCCGGGTCTGGATTGACCCGGGTCAGAAGATCCCCGAACCAGGGTTAAGTCGGGCGTGTCCCTCTACAGGAGGAGTACTCGAAAATAATCAAAAAATAATCCAACAACATATAGTGTGGGGACGGTTTGGGGTGTATTTCGGGAGCATTTTCGGCATGCTGTTTGATTATCCTTTTTTTCCATTAAAAATCCCCCTGTAGAAGGACACGCCCGACCTAAGACCACGGGTTGGGTTCGCGTGGGCCGTGGTTTCAGGGCGGCCGTCGGGAGCCCTGCTTCGTGGTGCGGCAGGGCGGGTGTTGGGCAGCCTCCGGCTGGGTGGGCCGTCTGCGCGGGGGCTCTCGGGCCGCCAGGGCAAGGGGCTCTCGGGCCGAGGGCCAGGGCTTAGTCAGGCGAAGGATAAGAAGCACACAGACACACAACGCTGATTCCCAGGAGTGTATGGGAAAATATGGGAAGTGGGGGCAAGACGAAAGCCCCGGAAGTACCCAAAGGTATGTGGAATCCTGGGATGTGTGTCTATCTATGTGTGTGCCCTTGGGCTCCTGCACTTAGGCTCGTCTGGGCCGCGGCCTTCGGCAAGGTCTTACTTCGAGGTACGGCAGGGCGGGCTCGGCAGCCTCCAGCTCGGCGTCGACCTGCAATCGGGGGGGCATCCTTGCGGTCGGGCACCCCGTCGGGTTTTTTCGTGTGCCTCCTTCGCGACTCGACTTGCTGCCCATCCTCCTTCTCATCATCTTCTTTCTTCCTCCACCATGCCCACTTACTCAATCGAAAGGGAGCGAGAGAGAGAGAGAGAGAACGAGCGAGAAAGTGAGGGAAAGGAAAAAGGAGAGAGAGATAGAGAGAAATGAGGAAAGAAACAAGTGGCACGCGTGCCATAACTCTTGCACAAAACAGAGGGGGAAGGAGGAAGAGGAGGAGGAGGAGGAGGAGGAGGAGGAAGAGGAGGAGGAGGAGGAGGAAGAGGAGGAAGAGGAAGAAGAAGATGAGAAGGAGGAGGACGAAAGGGGGGAGAGAGGCGACGAGAAATCGGAGAAGTCTCGGGGGGGCGGGACGGCGGGGGCGGTGCGACGCAGAAGTAAAATGGTCGGAGCGGAGCGAGGGCGGGGTGCACTGGGCGGGCGGGGAGGGGAGAACGATCGTGGGGGCGGGACGGTGGGGGCCGTGCGACGCGGAAGAAAACGTTCGTGGCGGAGGGGGTTGTGGGCGGGGCTCCTACTGGAGCGCTGGGGACGCGGGGGGGCTCGGGGTGACTGGGCTGGGCTCCTACCGGGGCGCTGGGGACGCAGGGGGGGGGAGGGTGGGGGAGGTGGTGTGCGTCGCGACGCGGAATAAAATGGTCGGGGCGGAGGGGGCATTGGGCGGGGCATGGGGCAGAGGGCCACGGGGCGCGGGTCCAACTGGGGCGCTGGGGGGGGGGGGGGCAGGGGGGAGGTGGTGGTCGGGGCTCCCGCTGACGCGCTGGGGACGCGGGGGGGCTCGGGGCAGAGAGCCACGGCGCGGGGGTCCCACTCTGGCGCTGGGGACGCCAGGGGGGGGGGTGCGACGCGTAATAAAGTGGTCGGAGCTCTAGACACCCTGTGCAAGAGAATAAATGAGGAAGAGGAGAGAGAGAGAGAGAGGGAGGACCAAAGAAAGAGAGAGAGAGAGAGAGAGAAAACAGAAAATGGAAAGACAGACAGACAGACAGACAGACAGGCAGGCAGGCAGGCAGGCAGGCGGGCAGACAGACAGTCAGACAGACAGAGAAAAAGGAAGAGAGAAAGGAAAATAGAGACAAAGAGGGAGAGGGAGACGGAGGAGAGGGAGATGGTGAGGAAGAGGGAGAGGGAGAGAGGGAGGGAGGGAGAGGGAGAGGGAGAGGGAGAGGAGGCCAGGGCGAATGGGGGATAGAGGGAGTGAGGGAAGTGGAAGCGGAAAGGAGGGGAAGTTGGGACGGAGGGAGGGGGGAGGAGGGGACGGAGGCGCAGCAGCAGCACGGGAGCGGCCAGGAGGAGCGCCAGAAGCAGGCTGGGGGGCGGAGCGCGTGGAGGTGGCGAAGATCTTCGCTGACGTCATTTGAAAGGCTTCGCTGGCCGGCCCCCCCGCACAGAGGTGGTCCTGTTGTACCACACGATCGTTCCGATCGTCATGATCATCATACTCATCATCATCATCAGCATCATCAGAATTAGCATCAGCATCATCATCTCGTCGTCGTCGTCGTCAGCATTATCATTATCATTATCATCATCATCATCAGCATCATCATCATCATCATCATCAGCATCAGCATCAGCATCAGCATCATCATCATCCTAGTCATGGTCGCCGTCGTCGTCGTAATCATCATCACCACCACCGTCATCATCAGCATCACCATCAGAGAAGATCATCACCATCATCATCACCACCATCAGCATCCTCATAATCATCAGCATAATCAGAATCATCATCATCGTCCTCATACTGAGGTGAGTCGCTCTGCCGCCTCCGCCTCCTCCTCCCCCATCGAATTGTCTCTTGCCACTCAAACCCCACCACACACTCCTTGTCGTCGCGACCGCGCGCATCGACACGGTGGAGTCATGCAGGCGAGGGAAGAAGCAGAAGAAACAAAGACGCGCGCAGCAATCCCAACCACCACACACACACACACACGTACACTTTTAAGTCGGCGGCGATGATGAATTTCAGGCGCGGTCGGCAGATAGAGATGTCAATTGCGAACGAACTTAGTCGAACGCGCCGTGATGAGAGAATCCAGCCACGGCCATGCAGACTGGTGGTGGTAGTGGTGGGAAAATTGAGGCACCCGCGGAGCGAAGCTCGACGCCAGGAGTTGAAGCGCAAGCAGCAGTCTGGTGCTAATTAGCCAGTGAGGCGGGAAAGAACTGCCAGACCAGCCAGCTAGGCGGCGACGCGACGCGAAACGCGCAGCAGCGCGACACACATTTTGGCGATCGTGGCCTCGCGCGTGGCGACGAGGCGGAGCAAGTCGAGCAAGCGGAACGTAAGTAATGCGCGCGGCCAGGCCGTCAAACGCAGGACCGCTTTGGGTCGACCGCCCATACGCCACCCGGGCGTGGGTGGCGAGTGAGAAACTTGCGACAGCGTCCAACCCCACACGCTCACACACGCTCACACACACACACACACACACACACACACACACACACACACGCACACCAGACTAAGGACCACCACCCCTCTCAGACCAGCTCCGGACAACTTGCCGCCTCAGCAAAGACACCACAGATCGTCCACATCCACGACCAGTGGTATCAAATTCTAGGACGAGCAAGAGGAAATGGAAAACTAAGAGTAATCATAAGATTGTGACTCAGGAGAAGAGAATGAGAAAAATAGAAGACACCAGCGCCCTCCCACTCCCAGTGGTGCTGATCCTCCTGCTTCCCGTCCATCACACCATCCTCTCCCATCTTCCTCTTGCTCATCTGCCCTCCCGTTCCTGCTCCGCCCCCCCCCCTCCGACCGTCATCCTCGACAGCATCATCGTCATCATCATAATCGTCATCGCTATCCTGGCACCAGTACGAACATCACCATCACCACCACCAACGACAATATCATCATCGCCGTCGTCATCATCACAATCTTCACCATCTTGAATCAGCACCGTCGCCTTCGGTTACTATCGCCGCCCATTGCCGCTCGTCAGCATCGCCATACATCGTCCTCCTCATCATCATCATCATCATCATCATCATCATCATCATCTTCATCTTCATCTTCATCTTCATCTTCAGCAGCAGCCGCATCAGCATCAGCATCATCGTCATCATCAGCAGCAGCACCATCAACATTATCAACATTATCATCATCGTCAGCATCACCATCATCGTCGCCATCATAATTTCACCATCAGCATCATAAGAATCATCAGCAGCAGCATCATCATATTCAGCGTTACCATCATCAGCATCAGCATCAGCAGCATCATCGTCATCCCTCTTGGTCATCGCTCCTCCTTCAAAACCACCCCCTCTCTCGCCATAGCCAGCGACAGTGTGGCCCGAAGTCGTCCATGCCACTCGCTGCGCCAGGGCGGCCGGCGGATTGTGCACGCCCTGGTCATATTCGAATTGGTTCGGGTCGGCACGCTCGGCCTACAAGCAGGAGCAGGAGGAGGGAAGGAGAGGGGAGGCTTTTCGTCATCGGGCCACCGAGGGCAGGCCCAGGTGGGGCAAGCCCGAGGAGCTCAGAGAAGCTCGAACCCGAGGAGAAGGAGGAGGAGGAGGAGGAGGTTTCATCATCGGGCCACTGAGGCCAGGACCAGGTGCGGCAAGCCCGAGGAGCTCAAAGGAGCTCGAACCCGAGGCCGAGGAGGACCCCGACGCCCTGCCGTCCCCGCGGCCCGCGGCGGCCGCACCGCGCGCAGAGCAGCTCCCTGGTCTCCCGTGTCGCTGCTGCCGCGGGACACTCGTAGGCCGAGCCACGCCGCCCCGCGCCGTCGAGGCGAACACGGAAGCTCGGGCTGCGAGACGTCGCCGCCACCATTTGCAAGCGCCTCCAGGGGAGGCCCAGCGCCGCCCGCGCCGCCACCGCCCGCGAGGCCCGCGGCGCCCCCGAGGAGCCGCCACGCCCGCCGCCGACGCGGGCGCTGCCGGTGCTGCTGGCACGGCTCGCAGCCGCAGAGCGCTTTCACGATGATACCAAAGAGCCCTCAAGCTGTGATGTCTGGGGATGGGGGATGGGGGATGGGGGATGGGGATGTGGGTGGGAATGTGGGCCGTCGCGGGCGCACCGCGAGGGCGGCGCGGGCCCCACCGGCGGCGGCCTCCGCGACGACGACGACGGAAACGACGACGACGACGACGACGACGACGACGACGAGGGCGACGACGACGACGACGACGACGACGACGACGACGACGACGAGCGATGCCCAGCCTCGCTCGCCGCCGCCGCAGCCTCGGCGTGCAGCGTGCACAGCTCGTGCGCCCGGACCTCTCGCGGGCAGCCGTCGCCGGCCGCCGCCGTCGCCGCCACGAAGGCGGTCGTCGCCGTCGCCGCCACGAAGGCGGCTTGCGACTGGCTGCGAAGGTGGCCGCGACGGCCACGAAGACAACCTTCGTGGCCGTCGCGGCCACGAAGGTTGTTCCGCCTGGATCTGGGACGTGGCGTGCGACTTATAGGTTCGAGCATCGGTGGCCGCGGTTCGCTGTGAGTGCCGCGCGGCGAGGTTGCTGGCAGCGTGCACCGCCTTGAGGGCACCGCGCGGCGCTTCCAAGGCGGCGCGGCTCCCAGGCAGCGCACCCGCCATCAGCACGGTGGCGGCGCGCCCACGAAGGAGTTTGAGCCAGAAGGTTATCTGAGCCAAAATGGCGACAGGGGGGGAGAGCTGCGGAAAGAGGTGGAAAGGGAGGAGGAGGAGGGGGAGGAGTAAGGAAAAAGGAGGAGAAAGAGAGACGGGAGGAGGAGGTGGAGGCGAGAAGAGGAGAATGACGAGGAGGAGGAGAAGGAGGGGAGGAGGAGGAGGAGGAGGAGGAGGAGGAGAAGGAGGAGGAAGAGGAGGAAGTGGGGGGGAAGAGAACTATGGGAGAGGAGAGGGAGCAGGAGGAGCATGAGGAGGAGGAGGAGGTGACGGAGGAGGACGTCGTTGTCTTGTGTTCTCCATCTGGGCCCACGGCGAGCGCGCCGCACACTCCGCCTTCATGACTCCCCGTTGATGGTCATTGGCATCGTCGGCATCCTTCGCGTGAGTCCGTATCCCTCTCGCTCTTTCATTCTCTCTCTCTCTCTCTCTTCGTCGTTCTCTCTCTCTCTCTCTTTTGATCGCTCGCGCTCCCTCTCTCTCTCTCTCTCTCGTTCTCTTTCTCTCGCTATATGTCTCTCTTTCTCGCTCTCTCTCTCTCTCTCTCTCTCTCTCTCTCTTTCTCTATACATATATATTATATATATGCATGTATCCACATATACATACATACATACATACATACATACATACATACATACATACATACATACATACATATCTACATATCTGTCTCTCTCTCTCTCTCGCTATCTCTCTCGCTTTCGTTCTCTCTCTTTCTCTCTCTCTCTCTCTCTTTCTCTCCCTCTGTGTACGTATGCTCACAGATACGCGTCTCTGTGTGTGAGGGTTACCCCTCCCCGCATGGACAGAAGAACGAGGCATCGCTTGAAGCCAGCGTGGACCAAAACAGCGAGTGTGTCATACATAGGTGTAGGCCAGGGTGTGTCATCTACATGATGCAATGTGTGTGGCGCAGTCTATGTGGTACAATGTGTATGTACGTGCGATCTACGCGTGCATACTACGCACGTGCACGCAAGCATCTTACTACAGTTACTTTACCCCGAAAGGGGCCCCCCCTCCCACAGAAAAAAAAACTTGTATGTGTACGCCAAGAAAGATCATACGAGCGGGGGCCGGTGAGGGGGGGGAGGAGGAGAAGGCGGACGACGACGAGGAGGAATAGGAGATGAGAGATGTTCGTGCTGCTGATGTTGCTGAAACTGCTGCTGCTGCTGACCCTGACCATGAGAATAGGAATGATGGTGATGAGGGTGAGGATGATGATGATGGTGTTGATGATGATGCTGCTGATGCTGATGATGTTGATGGTGTTTTTGGTGATGTTGATGTAGATGATGATCATGCTGCTGATGATGGTGATGATGGTCATGATGATGGTGGCGGGGGTGACGGTGGTGGTGGTGACGGGTATGTAGATGGTGATTGTTTTGATGATGGTGATGGTAATGTTGATGATAGTGATGTTGATGATGTTGGTGATGTTGATGATGGTGATGATGGTGATGATGGTGATGGTAATGCTTATGATGATGGTGGTGGCGGTTGTGATGATGATGGGGATGGGAATGGGGATGGGTGGTGGTGATGGTGATGGTTATGATTATGGTTATGATGATGATGCTGATGGCGATGGTGATGATAGTAAATCATGATGATGATGATGATGACAACGACGGCGATGATGGTGATGACGAAGATGATGAAGATGATGATGATGATGATGATGATGATGATGACGACGGTGATGACGATGGTGATGACGGGGATGGGGATGGGGATAAGGGGTGGTGATGGTGATGATGATGGTGATGATGGCCACCAGAGCGGCATATCGTTGGACGCCCTGGTGGTGTTGCCGAATTTGACTCAGCCGCTTTCCCTTCGAGAGGAAAGGCCATGTTTCCGAGGATGCGTGCGCGCTGGAGGGCGCGATCCGGGCCGGCTTTTCTGCGCTTCAGTTGCGTTGTCGCGGCGCTGTGATATTTGAGAATGAGTGCAGCATGTGGAGCAATATGGCGCGGCGCTGTAGCGGGCGCAGACGAGACGACAGATTTGGCAATGAGAACGCACGAGCAGCATTGGAACCAAACATGTGTGCGGTGGTCATGCGGGGGCCTTGGGGGCGCTAAATCACGTCCCATTCCATGTTCTGTGATGCTGACGGTGACGCTGGTCATGATCTTGATCATGATGAGCAAGTCTGATGATGCTGCTGATAATGACGATGCCGAGGAGGACGAGGAAGAGGAGGAGGAGAAGGAGGAGGAGGAGGAGGGAGTAGGGAGGGATGGGTTAGAGGAGGGGGAGGGGAGGAGGAGGAGGAGAAGGAGGGAAGGATTTGTTTGAGATTGCAAAGGTTTTGAAGCCGATGGCCTGTCAGCAGAGTGCGGCGCTGCATCCATCCGAATATTCAAAAAAACTTGACAGTTCTTCATGGGCACCAAGTAAGCAAGTACAGTGAACAGTACGGGTCAGGGCAAGTGTGCATAACAAGACAGCACAACGGCGGCAAGGGCGGTATTGGCGAGACGCTGGCGAGGTATCCCTGACCAAAGGACTGAAAGGGAACCGCGCTCGTGTGACAAAGCACCTGATGGGGTAGAGTGATCGTCGGCCCCCAGTACGGTGCACAGACGAGACTGCGGCGGACAAAACCCAACCTTCGCGATAAGGCAGCGGGGAGACGGAGGTATACAGCGGAGGTCCATGCCAGGAAACACCCTGCTTGCCTCCAGGGTGCCCTGGGTTTCTTGGGTTTCGGCGGCTCTGCTGTGGGAAGCGTGACGTCTCCCACACCAGGAGTCGATGGACGTCCTGGTGTCTCGGGGCTGAGTTTCTTGTGGAAGGTTTGTTGTGGACCAGCCTCCCCTGTACATCAAAGTGCCTCTTTCTGTCTCGTGGCCGACAGGGCAGAAGGTGCACGGCAGGCGTCCTGCCCGCTGGCACCCGGCCGGCAGGCGGCCTGGACGGGGCCCCGGGAGGGTCTGGCATGCGCGGTGCGCGCCTCGGGGGGGCACCGTTCGCCCCGCCCGGGGCGCACGCGGGCCCCGTACAGCGGAGACCCACGCCAGGAAACACTCTGCTGCCCTCCAGGGTGCCCTGGGCTGCTTGGGTTTCGATGGTGCTGCTGTGGACAGCGTGGCCGTTCCCACAGCAGAAGCCAGTGGACGTCCTGGGGTCTCAGGGTTGGGATTCTTGTGGCAGTTGTTCTGGTGGTCGAGCCCCTGCCGTATCCTACTGCTGGCCAAAACCCAGTCGAGGAGGGGGCGGGCGAAGGCAGGAAGGAGGCAGTGCCGCACCTGCCTGCCGTCGGGCGGCGGCGCGGCGAGCGCCTTGCTCGCTGGAGCCTGGCTGGCTGGCGTGGGGAGGGGGGAAGACCCGGGGGGAAGGCCTCGCACGTGCGGAGCGCCTCGGGTGCACCGTGCACCGCGGCTGGGTGCACGCGGGCCCCAGGCCCGAAGCCAGACGGGTGAAGGGGGAGCCTCTGGCCGTCGCTCGCAGGGGAGAAGAGGCGGCGCGGCCGGGCGAGAGCAGGGAGCGGCGGGAGAGAGCGAGAGGGCGGCAGGGAAGGCAAGGGAGCGCCCCTGATGCATGCCGTCCGTGCCTGACTGGAACCTCCTCCTCCTCCTCCTCCTCCTCCTCCTCCTCCTCCTCCTCCTCCTCCTCCTCCTCCTCCTCCTCCTCTTCCCTCCTCCTCCTCCTCCTCCTCCTCCTCCTCCTCCTCCTCCTCCTCCTCCCGACACAGGCAGCCGCGGTGATCTGCGGCGAGCTGGGAACGCCGCGGGTCGATCCACGACAGGCGGGCACGCGCACATCTGGACGAGGCCGGCAGAGTGCCGAGGCGGCCTGGTGCGTCGTACCTCTGACTCTCGCGCGAAGTGATTCGCGCTTCGCGGTTCGGCCCGGATTCCCTCACATCCTTCTTTTCTCCCCTTAGGGGCGGCGCGAGAGCGCGGAGTTGTTCGCGCAGCGCGAAGCGCGAGGTTATTCGCCCTTGACAACGATGGGAGAAGGCTGCTCAACTTGGGTGGGGGGCTCAAGACGCCCGATATCTGTATCGGCTCTCTGCCTACGACGGGCATCGGCTGACTGCACAATCTCTGGGGACCCACCTTCTGTCACACCTATAGACCAGGGGGTCCCACTCCACACCAAAAGCGCAGCAGGAGACGTTCGGAGCTCCCCCTCGCCTTCATGCATGTCTAAGTGCAGCTCAGTCGCACACATGTCGTGTACATATATGATACCGCATCCACAATACTGTCTGCGTGCACGCCACACAGCGCAGGGCGATACGTTCTCTTCCCTGCTGCGCGCCATTCGTCACGCGCACGGTCGAACCCCATGAGGACTTCGTGAGCGCCCCGTCCGTGTGAACACCTACAACGTCCAGGTGTCTCCATCAGCTTGCCGTGTAGCGCACCCATTCTCAGTGCCATCAGTCGGGTCCGTACCCGTGCAATTTGCCCGTGTTCGCATTGATCGAAGTCGGACACGGACGCCGTTGGTGACGTTTCTACGGCCCTGAGTGGTTCACGCAGAAAGGTATTTACGGTTGCCAGTCTCCAGCTTCCAGGCATGGGGTTCTCCATCCAGCAACATGTGCCGACCGCTGAGTGAACCCCAGACAGTTCCATCATCGCGCCACGCAGTTCATCACCACCCCGTAACTGCTCCATCTGCCGTGATGTACCCGCAAGGTTTCCCCAGAACTCGTCAGTTGACCTGAGTGGTGGAGGCCTTCCGTGCTCCGCCCATCGCATGGCAGAGCAGATCTCACGTAGCCGCCCTCCTCCATGTCGTACCAAACTCTTGGCACGTATGTGTTCCTTCCATGTGTCGAGAGTGTGGCGACGCATCATTTTATTTAGTATAGGGCCAATGGCGATGTCGATAGACAAATGTACGATGGCGAAGTCTGTGAGCTTGCGCACCCATATAAGACATGCTTGGATGTCGCCTGGCCTGCGCCTGCCACAATCAAGGTTGAGAACGCAGTACTACGTGCATCGTATGGCCGCAGTAAGCGGGGTCGCCGCCATATCAGTGTAACAGTCAGTCTGGAATATGCGTTATGGATACCCTTCTTGTTGGGGGTGTTGTGTGCGTCATCGTCGAACTGCGTTTGTGGGCTGAGCTGCTCGATTGCATCCCTGCTGAGGTAGGGGTCGACGTGTAGAAAGGCTCGTCGTGCGTCATCCTGTCACATCGTAGACAGGGTCTGTGTGGCCAGTTCTTTGAGTGGGCCTAGCGCCTTGGTCGTAGGTGCGACGACATGCCTGCGTGGTATGGGTGCCTTGCCCGTACCGTTGGCACGGACTTAGTTGTGAGTTGCGAGTGTGCGATGGTGGGCGGGGTTGTCGGCAGCTGGGACTGCGGCGAGCAGGCAGCACGGGGCGTCCAGCGACAGGTGGTCAACTAGGTGCGCTCTGACGTAGAAGGTAGACAAACACGTGATGCACTGTCCGTTGGCCCCAGCAGAACCCCTAGCAAATATAGCTAGCTAGCGATGTCTGCACGACACCTGTACCCGTAGTGAACGATGGCGTGGGAAAACCGCACTGCACCATGGACATGCATGCGCCATCGTCTGCGCATGCGGGGGTGGTGGTGGTATGATCATACAATGCTCGTCCGTATATAGATGTATATGTACATGTGTTGCGCGCACCTCGTGAAAGAAATTGGTCACGATATGTCCTGCGAAAGTCTTACGAGAGGGCTGCTCAGTTGTCATATGCACACTTGTCTTGATCAGGTGTTTCCACGCCGATTGGTTGCGCCATACGAGGGGCTCCCACGGGGCAAGATTGCCACGTGGCGAGGGTAGATCAGCGCATGCCTTCGTCGCAGTGCGTAACCAAGCCATGTCGTCTAGCAGCATATCTAGCATAGTCCTGCGTCAGGTTTCGTCGCCAGTGGCTTCACACCACTCTGCAGTGAGCAAGGCAAGGGCGAGTCTGGGCCCGGTGTGATAGAGGAAGCTTGGCAACTTGAATCTGGCAGCGCGTAGAGCTATTGAAGGGAGAGTGGCGTCGCAACCATGCTAGCACCAAGGCGTCCTAGGCTGTGAGCCTTCTTCCTCTCATCGCAATCGTGCTGCAGCCCAGTACACCTTCATGATCTATGTGTGCACTTAAGTGTGTTCGCCTTGTGTCAATCACGGCCACGCACCTGCATTGTACAACCGTCCTGACAACACTAGACTGTCCTCAAACGACAACCTACTTGATCAATCGAGTTCGTCCGTCGCAAACACACGTTGTCTAGATACTCGTAGAGAGGATGCCGCGCCCTCGAGGTCCTGTACCGAATCTCAGGCGTCATAGAGCCACAAGTGTGCACAATTGTTCACGATGGGTCAGCTAACATGCCCGAACGAAGTTCACGTGCTGTGAATGCGTTCACCATGCGTGTGCCATGCGTCGTGCCGTGCGCCCTTTTTGCCTGCTCCACTCCATATGATGAGCGTTGCTGCTCTCGTGGGTCCCACTTTGGGCAAGTGTCCCCTGGCGCCAAACACCTCAGTTACCAACCCCAAGATGCGACTGAGAGTTGGGTGGATGGACAAGGCAGGCAATTCAAGGATGATAGCACCGCCATCTGCACGCACACACACACACACACACACACCACATCGACTAGTGGTATGGCACCGTCATCGTAGGGACTGTCGCCCAGCATGCTCCCTGTGAAGAGGGCAGCTAGTCCACGGGATATGTGGGCGGCAAGACGAATTGGCATATCTTCGGCCTCGGGCGTCGAGCGCACTCCATTTTTACAGCCGGTCATCTGTATTTCGTAGAGACTGTCTGTTAGTGGTTGACCCGGCAAGAACGACATTTGTGAGAGCGATACTTGGCCAGAACCCTCATATACGAACAAGAGGGCCTGATAGCACTGTGAGACCTGCTGCACAACGTTTGGGTCCAGTTCGGATTGGAGGGAGGGAGGAAGGAGGGAGGGAGGGAGGATGAGGAGGAAGAGACGGAGCAGGACGAGTGGATCGCGCCAGCGGCCCAGTCTGCATGGACGCATGCGCCCGCGCGGCCGAGGTCGAGCGTTACCTCTTGGTCAGCGCGCTCGGACCGCGCGCATCGGAGCGTCGGGAGGGGAGAGGACGAAGCCGACGGGAACGCTGCGTTCCTGCACCCATCCCCCTCCCTTTCCCCCCCCCGTTCCTCCCCCCCTTCCTGCTCATCCTGCTCTTCCTCTTCCTCATCCTACTTTTCCTTTTCCTCCTCCTCCTCCTCCTCCTCCTGATCCTGCTCAGCCTCATCCTCCTCCTCCTCCTCCTCCCCCCCCTTTTCCTCCTCCTCGTCCTCGTCCTTCTCCTCCTCCTCATCATCATCTTCCTCCTCCTCCTCTTCGCCCTACTCCTCCTCCTCCTGATTGTTCCTCCTCCTCCTCCTCGTCCTCCTCCTCCGCCTCATCCTCCTCCGCCTTCTCCTTCTCCTCCTCCTCCTCCTCCTCCTCCCCTCCTCCTCCTCCTCCTCCCCTCCTCCTCCTCCTCCCTCCTCCTCCTCCTTCTCCTCCTCCCTCCGCCTCCTCCGCCTCCTCCCCTCCTCCCCCTCTCCTCCTCCTCCCTCCTCTCCTCCTCCTCGCCTCCTCCTCCTCCTCCTCCTCCTCCTCCACCTCCTCCTCCTCCTCCTCCTCCTCCTCCCCTCCTCCCCCTCCTCCTCCTCCTCCTCGTCCTCCTCCTCCTGCGCCTCCTCCGCCTCCTCCCCTCCTCCTCCTCCTCCTCCTCCTCCTCCTCCTCCTCCTCCTCCTCCTCGTTTTCTTCCTCCTCCCCTTCGTGCCTTTGTCTACTGTGCCTGCTTCCCTGCCTTTCCTTGTGCCCGAAGTATCCATCCCACTAAGCGGGATAGAAAGATTTGGGCAGTCCGCCGCCATTTTTTGTTCGGGGACCCGCGTAGTCCGGCCAGACGACGTGCCCGTGCAAGTCGCCTGCTACCCGTACCCATCGTTCTCCGCGAACAAGACATCCGCTCTCATAGCGGGTCTTGGAGCATCTGTTTCCTTCCACCACCTCTTGCCGCCATGGCCCGCGCGGCACGTCCGCCAGTTGTTTGCTCATCGGTTCATTCCCCAACATCCTTTGCACGTTCGGCAGCTATGCTCTTTTTGCGATCCGCGTTCATCCACTTCGCGCTCGCCAAGACAAACGACGAGGCGGACATCGACCAGAACATGTACGCCATCAAGAACTTCGCGGAGCGCGGTGCCCACCCGCCGCCGCTGCCTGCTTCTCTCTTGGGGCGCCCTCCAATCATGTCGGAGACGTTCTCCGGACCTCATGATCCGAGCTGCTCGCAAATATGTTGCGGGAGCCTTGAGAAGCGCAGGCGATAAGAGTTCGGATAAGAGTGGGAATTCAGTGGAATGTTGGGCAACTATATGGTCAGTTCCCCTAGGGGCAGCGTAACGGGTCTGCGACTACCTGTCTTCGTTCTCTCGGCACACGACATATCGCCACACCCACCAGTTCCCTTCTGATTGGCACGACGAGATCCCAATGCGCATTCCTCTGGACGATCGTGCAGTTGTTGTTGGCATTCAGTACAGTGACGACACGGCGCACGAGTGGCACAGCTGCAACTATGTTGCGGGATGTCTTTAGTGAGCCGGTCGCCAGGACGTCACGACGCGCGCAAGGAATGGCCGCAATTAGGTTGTGGGATATCCCGGGCGCGGTGGCAGCCACAGCGACACGACAGAAGATAACACCCAAATACGCTGACGAAGAGGAACACATTCGGGGCAAGGGCCCAAGATGGCTCCGAAGCTCACGGTCAGAGCAACGCCGTCGGTGGGCCCCCAGTCTCCAGCACCCCCATTGACCTATGGAAGGACCCGCATTCTGGATGGAAGGCCATCGGAGTGGGCACGCTTGCCTTGGCCAGTTTCCGAACCTGCATGGACGCAGGCGGCGGCAATGGCAGCATGCGACACTTCCGCACCTGGGGGCCCGAGCAGCGGGTTCCCTTCCAACGCTGGGCGCGGGAGGCAATAATTTGGCCAGTGGCGAACTCGGACCCCAACGAGTTTCGCCCGCTGGCCTGCGTCTCATCTCGCCTCACTGGCATGGCCCGAGAACACGTGGACGATTTGCCGCCAGCTGTCCGCATGCAGGGAGGCACCATCAATGGCAACCCAGCGTCACCGACGACCTATCCGACGTACAGTACGGCCGCACGTTGGAGCCAATTGGGCGAAGAGGAACGCACCTCAGCAGTCTTGGCACTTATGAACTGCAACCGACTGTCGCAGGGGCGCACAGATAACCTCCCCATCTGTTCAGACATCCTCCGCAGACGCGCCCAGCAAGCTGGCCAACCCATGATCGGCTACGAGGGCGTCAGATTATTCCTCTTGCGTTCGGTAGCGCCTGACTCGCAGCTGACCATGATCTTGCAGCACGACCGCATGGCCTTCCCGACCAATGCAGAACTGCTCGCGCAGATGACGGGTCATCCCGACGCTCTGGTTGTACGATCGAGGGATCGCTCGGCAATCTCGCCGCAGCGGTCAAGGGCACGCCCACGCAAGATCAGGCTCAGGGCATCTATGACACTGCAGCCAGATCGAGCTGGGGCGGCCGGGGGCAATCAGCAGCGGGGGCGGCACCGAGCCCACCTGCACCAGCATTATCAGCGCAGGAGGCATTCCTTCCCAGCAGCTGCCATCGACTCGGGCACCGCCACCGACACCATCAGCTCATCCGGCGCAGGAGAGATGGCCGCCGACGACCCCGAGCTGCGCGGCGCCCCCGTGGAACAGCGCGGCGCGCACCTGCTCCGGGTTCACGAGAGCGCCATGGCACAACGGCGACGCTTCAACACGCAGAAGCCCGCGCGCCGCGTCTGGAGGGTCATTGAGAGGATGGGCGGGGGCCACGGCAAGGGCCACCGAGCCGCCCTGGCCGACTTGCCCGAAAAATAACGCCCGAAAGACATTTGCGGGGTTCGGGAAGGACATACGCAAGGGGGGGTTCAGTCAGGGCCAGCAGCATGGGTTCGCGCCGCCAAGGCAATCCTACGGGGTGCGACTCAATTGCCACGAGCGCGGCTCGGAGGAACACCTCGCGCGCGATTGCCCCCACGCGCGCGCCGCCACTGAGATTGCCGGGCACCGCGCCAAGAAATCCAGAACCAACGCAGGTCGCGAAGCGCTGCGTTGCATTTGCGGCACAGAAGAACGAGGCCGCCTCTGCCAAGGACATCGCAATCATCATGGCCGACCTCGACAAGGACCAGAAGGCCTCCCACGGAGACCAGCAGCCCTATGACGAGGGCCAATTGCGCCCCAACTGGAACCAGACCGCAACAACTCGGACCAGAAAAGCGCCAACTCGGACCAGCAGAGCGCCCACTGGAGCCAAGCGCGTCCAAGTTCAAACAAGAGCGCACCGCCTGGGACCAGCAACCCCGCCACGAAGGCCAGCGGCGCTCCAATCGGAACCAGAAGAGCGCCAACTGAGGCCAGAAGCGCCCCAACTGGAACCGGGGGCGCTCCTGCGAGGGCCAGCAGAGCGCCAACTTTGACCAGGGGCGCCCAACGAGGACCAGCCGAGCACCAAGTCTAACACGCGCACCGCCGACTGGAGCCAGCACCGCCACCACGGGGACAACCAGACCACCGACTGCAGCCGGCACTGCTAGGACGAGGACCAGACCCCCTCGTCTCGCCGCCCCGCTCGGGCGAGATCGAAGCACAAGAAACAAAACAAAGACCAGAAAAACGCTGCGCCAGGATGCGCCAGATTTTATACCGACCTACGTCAACGCTGGAAGCCGCGTTAGCCCCTGCGCATCAGCAGCCGAAATTATCGCTGCCGTCCGCGCCGAGACCCAGCGAGGTCCAATATGTCCCCGGGGTGCGATGGTTCTTCGCGTGGCCCGCGTCGATGAGCAATCACAACCCGCGGCAGGGCCTGGGCCTTGCAGGGGGCTGGGCCGGGTGGCCTGTGACCCCAATGTCGGCGGCCCTGGGCAGGACACCGACGTCTCCAGCCACAGACAGGGCATCGCGGCCGAGGACGCGGGCGCCAATGCGGCATCCCGCGCAAGTTGGGTCACGAACTATGACCTGGACATCAACGACGAGGCCTTGTGCTACATGCTGCCTGCCCGGAAAGGTCCAAAGTTGTGATGCAGTCGTCGACCTCGATTGGATGCCGCAGGGATATGGATTCGTACGCTTCGGGTCCCCCCCCGCCGCTACCAGGGCCATCGAGCGCGCGCGCGGCGCAGAGTACGCCGTCCTGATCGGCACCCGGATTGCGAATATCGCCGAGAACTGCGACCCGGAAGCCGTCTTCCCAACAAGCGCCACTTCCCCGGGGTTTGATTTCGACGCCCGCGCCAGGCTCTACGCCGTCATCAGGAAGGCGCTAGGGGCTCACAACCGGCTCTGCCTGATCACAAGGGGAGGGCGAGTGTCATCGAGGATTTCGAGAAGAGAGGGCCTTATACCAACAAACGCGCGAGGCCCCAATTCCAGGTGGCCCGTGAACGGAAAGACACATGTATGGCCGAGTAGTCATGCACGATACGCACCGCAGCTCACTGCCCCCCTCGGCGGCGTGGAAATTTTCAAAAAGTGGCGAGCCGCCAATTCTTTAAGCATAGACAGGAGGCGTGGGATTTTCGGCCCCTTGTCGGCACCTGCGCCCCACCCCTAGCACCTTGCCCAGAGCACCTCCCCATTCTCTCTTCATGGATTCACCCCGCTCTGCACGCTTCTATTAGTGGGGAAACGTGCGCGTGGGGTAGGGAAGGAAGGGTAACGGCTCGTCGATCAAAGCATGACTTTAGCTTGGTCGCGGCAGCCGATACGAGCTGGCATTGCGACGCCATCCATTTCTTATGCGAAATCACAGTTCTCGGACGCCGTTCTTGATCGTGTTTTGCCAGGCTTGGGCCAGGCTTAAGTGCAGCCGCGCTTCTGAGGCATCCTGGCTTTCCTCGGAAAAGCTGGGGCGCAAAGATACTTCGCGACTGTTCCTGGACCACCCTGTCGCGCCCAGTGCGCGACAGCCGAGCAGCGAGGGCCCAATTTCTCAACCTGCGCAGCGCCAGCCCGCTTGCGTTCCGCGGTACCAAATTTTCCGGGCATAGCACTGCCAATGTCCTGCTTCACTACCCGCGGGAAGGAGGGGCGCCACGCACGCCTTCCAGCACGGGCGCACGCGCCCCCCATGCAACAGCCATTTACTGGCCCGTGGCTCGGGCGAGCGAGGGGGCGAGGGAAAGAGGATCCAGATGGGGACACACGGAGAGGAAGCACAGGGACAATGGATTCCGACCAACGGGCCGCCGAAACCCCCCGATGGTGTCTCCCAGGGGTGTGTTTTGGGGGTGCATCGACTGCGCTGGCGAGCCTCCTCATCCCCTCTCTCGCCCTCCTCCGTCGCGCCTGCTGCCCCCCCTGGCTCATCCTCCCCCGCTCTCTTTTTGTTTTCTTTGTGCTCGCGTCGCCCGCTCCGCATCCTCTCTGTCCGCTGAGGTCACCCGCTCGGCTGGCTGCTGCGCTTCCCGCGATATAACCCCCTCCACCCCGCCAAGAGCACATGGAGAAGACTGGGAGTGATGGAGGGAATGATGGCTACACCCTCTTTGATCAGAGGCTGCCAGCTCAAAGGGCGTGGAATCGGGGAAAGAGGAGCAGGACGAGGGGGAAAGAGGAGGCGGAGTTTGCAAAATGGTTACGATGTGTGCTGTGTTATCTCCCCTGCGCAGGCGCCATGATGATCCCGTGTGTGCTTTAAGGGAGGATTCCCGAAGGGAGTCCAAGAACAGGAGGAGGAAGAGCACGAAGAGAAGGAGGACGAGGACAAAAGAGATAAGACTCATGACGACGAGGAGGGGGGAAGCAGGAGGCGAAGGCGGAGGATTTGAGAGGAGGAGGAGGACGAGGAGAAGGAGGAGGAAGAGGAGGAGGAGGAGGAGGAGGAGGAAGAGGAGGAGAGGGCACAGGAGGAGGCGGAGGCGGAGGAGCGTGCGAGGAGAGAGGGGGAGGGGGTAGATCACGCGCAGCCAGGCGGGCTTCCACTGCCTGGCGTGCCTCGGCCCGCTGCTGGCGCAGTGCTGCGCGTGGCCAGGATCGCCGCCACCGCCGACACCTGCGCTGGGTGCGGGAGGGGAGCCGCGAGGACGGCGAGGAAAGAGGCCAAGGGGGGGGGGAAGGAGGAGGAGAGCCAGAAGGAGGAGATGGAGGAGGAGAAGCATCAGCAGCAAGGAGGAGGAGGAGGAGGAGGAGGAGGGTAAGAGAGGGAGAGCAAGAGAGAGAGAGAGAGAGAAAGAGAGAGGAGGAGGGCCATGAAGCGGAAGGGAAAGAGAGGAGGAGGAGGAGGAGGAGCAGGAGGAGGAGGCAGGGGACAAGAGGCAGGAGGCGGGAGGAAGCAGGAAGACAAAGAATGAGCAGGAGGAATGAGGAGAAGCTGGAGGGCGGCAGCAGGCGGAAAGGAACAACGACGTTGACGACGACGACCACGACGACCACGACGACCACGACGACCACGACGACCACGACGACCAAGACGACCACTACGACGACGACGACGACGACGACGACCACCACGACGACCACGACGACCACGACGACCACGACGACCACGACGACCACGACGACCACGACGACCAAGACGAACACGACGACCACGACGACCACGACGACCACGACGCCGACGCCGACGACGACGACGACGACAACGACGACGACGACGACGACAGCGGCGGCGACGACGACGACGACGACGACGACGACGACGACGGCCACGGCCACGGCGACGGCGGCGGCGTGCTGCTCCGGCAGGCCTCGGACTCATCAGGCTGTGCGGCGAGGCAAAGACCAGCCAGGAGCGGGCCCGCAGCCGCCGCCCCAGCTGCAGCCAAGGCCAGGGGCAACGTTCGAGGGGGGTGGGCCCGGGGGGGGAGGCCTCGACGCGCAACCGCCCCAGGCCTCCCAGGAAGTGCCGAGGTTCGAAGTTGGCGGGCGTGTTCGTCGCTTCTCGGCGGTCTGCCAGCCTCGGGCTGCTCGCCAGCAGCTGCGCCTCGCCGGGAGGCGTCCGGAGGTGCCCTGGGTCGTCCCGCAACGGCGGCCAGAGAAGCGAGTTGTGAACCGAAGGCCAAGGGGGCAGTGCAAGGGAGGGGTGGGCTCGGGGAGGGACGCATCGACCCGCCATCGCCCACTGATCGCCGATGGGGTCAACAAGTCGGGCGCGTCCCTCTACAGGAGAAATATCCAAAAATCGTCAAAAAGAGTCCGGGGACGATTTTTCTGTTGTTATTTTGTTTGACCATTTGGGGGGCATTGCTTTGCATCTTCCTTACCCTTCGCCCAAAATCCGCCTGTAGGGGGACATGCCCGACCTGACGACAGGGGCCCGACGTCCCCCCCCCCCTCGCCCAGGAGCGTGCGGGCCCGCTCTCGGAGTCCTCTCTTTTTCCGGGCGATCGGCGGCGCGCGTGTCGCCGGGTCCAGCGCGATGGCTTCCCCCGGGCCTCAAGCAGTGGCGAAGCGTCTTGGCGTGCCTATAGGGCCACCAAGCACTGTTCTAAGAACCTTGGATGGTGTCTACGAAATGTTGTTAGAAAGTGGGGGGGAAGACAGAAACCCCGAAAATATGGAAAAATATAGGGAATCCTGTTATTTGTGTGTATTTCTTTGTGTGTCCCAGGGCCCCTTCAGTCTCCACGAGTCGAGGAAGAAACACCAGAGGAGCAAGTGATCGTTTGCTTGTTCGTTGTTTTGCCGATCAACGTGGGCCCTCGCACCCCCTCCCCCCGCCCCCCTGGAGTAGACCTTGGCTGTTTGGGGCGCCTGTTTCAAGCAGGCGGAATCTCCCCGATAGGACGCACTGTTGCAAACAGTCGCGTTAAGCAGAGGTCCAGAGCCAGACCCCCCACCTTCACCCCTTCCGCCCAATGCCGAAACGCCGAATAAGAAAACGCTCACCTAGAGGCAATGAAAATGATTCGTTCCAAGATGTCCCAAATTTCCTGGATTTTCGAATGTTGCACATGGGCTGCAGAAACGACGGCCGCCAGATGCTCTGGAATTCTTTGAGCGCATCCTGATAGAGTCGCATCATAACATCGCTCTCGTCCTAGAGAAGTGCGCATAAGCATGAGCTTTCAGGCCCTCCCAGCGGCGCCTCCAGCGCCGCCTTTGGCACGCTCCCAGGTAGGGGGTCCGGCGCCGATCCAAGAAATCCGCGCAGACATCCGAAGGGTTGTGCCTATGGGGTCCTTGCTGTTGTGACGGAGGGGGGTCCAGGAGGAAAGGGCTTCGGAGGATTTGCTCGCCGTCTTCCAGCTTCTGGGGCCCCTCGCGGGCCGCTGGGGCTGTCAAACAAGAGACGCTTCGCGGTGAAGATTTGGATCTGAGGGAAACGCTTTGGGATGCTTTGCGGCACAGGGCCCGTTCCCACCAGCGCCAGGTTTCTGCACGTCGAGGGCTGGGAGTTGGAGGGTGGGTCGAGATACGGAGCTCAGCCCCAGGTCCTCAGCCTCATCCCCCTCGTCTCCCTTGCCCTCCCCTATCACCGTCCTCCGCGTAAGCCCACGCCCACCTCTCCTACTCACACCCGCCCTCTCCCCCTCGTCCTCGTCCTCCGCAGCCTCTTCCTCCACAGGGGGCCGAGGCGTGGTGGGAGTAGGGAGGGGAAGATGAGGAGTAAGAGGGAGAGGAGAGAGGGGGAGGAGGGAGGGAGGAGAGGGGAGGGGAGGAGGCCGGGAGGGAAGAAATGAGGAGGGCAGGGAAGAGAGGAGGCAGGAGTGAAGGGGAGAGCGGAGGGGACGGAGCAGGAATTGCGGGAGGAGGGAGGGAGAAGGGGGAGGGAGTAGGGAGCAGCGAGGAAAGGGAGAGGTAGAGCATGGAGGGAGGGAGAGAGGGGAGGGGAGGGGAGGGAGAGAGGAGGATCTGAGAGGGGATTGAAGGGGAACATGGGAGAGAGGAGGCAAGGACAGTGCAGGGAGGGAAGGGTGGCACTCGGGCAGGATAATGCGGGCAGAAAAGAGCTGTGTGGATGGAAAGTAGATGGAGGGCCAGGACGAGGGGTACTACACGGACGAGTACATATGGATCTGTTACAATCAGGAGTTTGTTTCATTGAAATCTTGAACGCCTCAGCTATAATGTATTGCTGCATCGCGACGTTAACCAGGACATGCATCGTCGTCCTCATCCCTCCCCACCCCAACCCGCGTGATCTGCTCCATCGTCCTCCTGGTTCTTCTGTCATCATTACCACCACCATCATCAGCATCATCATCATCACAAGCATCATCCTCGTCACCATCGTAATCGTCATCACTATCATACGTCCCCTAGTAATCATCACCATATCCACCCTGGCACCACAATCAGCTTCTAATCATCACCTGGTAGCCATATTCTGCCCTATGCACTCTCCATCCTCCTCCTGTCTTCGTCATCCACCTGCTTGTCCACCTGATCCCGGCATTAATCCCCCCCTGCTTCATCATTGCCAGCATAAGTATCGTCATAAACTACTCCTCCGCTCGTCTCCCCTCGGCTGAGCTTGCAGATTGCCGATGTCACGGTCGCAAATGATGCAGGTCGCATGAAAACAGTAAGGCGATGCGGATATTCGCCCGTGAGGCCAACCTGAGTCCCCCGAACCCGAGTCTTACGTCTCCCCGACATGCCTTCCGATGCCAAACATATTAGACTACAGCTAGAGCGTGCTAGAACCTAAGCGCGCGAAGCGCGCGTGCTTGTATATTTTTATATACACACGTGAATAGATCGATACTTATGTATGCATACACGTATATATATATATGTGTATGTGTATATATATACACCAGCGCACATGTATATCTATATGTATATATGTACACATGTCCTTGATTCTGACACCCTCCTCCGTGTACCTATTTTGGCTCAAGATGAAAAGAGATCTTGTTGCTAATCAACACATTATCTCATCATGGTAGCGTGAGCTGGCCACTCACTGCTGCGACCCACCAGGGCCTCGCGGCGCGCGCGGCGCCACGGCGAGCTGGCAGGGCGCGTGGCCCGAGGCGAGAGGCTGGAAGAGAGCGGCATCAGCCGCACCGAGCACAGCAGAGGCCGGACCACCGGCAGAGGTTGAGAGGAGACCACCGAAGAGCGGCCGCAGGCGCGGCAAGAGGAGTGACGCAGCTGTTGAGAATCGAAGACGACAGTTGCAGTTCAAACACGGCCTGAAGGACACGGGCAACAAGTTGCACGACCTCGCGTACATCGAGGACCATCCCTCGGAGAACTCGTCAGGAGCAATCGAGGAGGCGAAGAAGGAGGTCTTAGATCAGATCATAGACCTCGAGCGTACGAGGCAGGAGATCTCAGAACGCAAGGAGGAGCTCGCCAGGAAGCACGCAATTAAACATGGACGAGCAAGTTCGGCAGCAGTTCGACTTACTGAGGCAGGAGTTCGCAGCCCGCATGAGTCAGACCGTCGACGAGATGAGGAGGCTCGAGAACGAGAATCAGCGGCTTCAGCAACAAGTAGCCGGAGGCCTCGCGGCGATTCCGCAGGCGATCGAGCGCATGGGCGAGCAGATCCGAGGAGCTACGCACGCGGGAGGAGCCGCACCAGGTCTCGTCGACACGAAGGGGATCGGCAAGCCCACGACGCTAGGCGACGATCAGGAGAAGTTCGGAGCTTGGAACCGCAAGATGGAGAACTACGTGATAGGCGTGTACGGAGAGAGCTTCCGTCCTGTTCTCCGGTGGGCGGCAGAAGCCGAACGCCCCGTGACGATCGAAGGGGCACAGGAGGCGCACGGAGGAGTACCAGAGCTGGTGACCAAGATCAACCAGCTGTACGCGGCGCTGATCAGCACGACGGCGGACGGCAGCGAGAGCAACGACCTCGTGACGGGCGCGCCAGACGGGAACGGTCTCGAGGCCTGGCGGAAACTTCACCGCAGGTGGGACCCGACGACAGGTCCGAGGAAGAGGCTGATCCTGAGATCGATCATCTCGCCTCCGAAGTGCAACGCGGAAGAGCTGGGGTCCGCCTTAGAGAAATGGATCCAGCAGATAGGCAAGTACGAACGCCGCCAAGGAGAGGACGGACTGGCCGAGCTGCCGGAGGATATCAAGATGGCGGCCCTCGAGATGCTCGTGCCTCAGGACATCGAGAACCACCTCGTACTCAACAAGCATCGGCTCGTAACGTTCCAGGACAGTCTGAACGAGGTGATGACGATCGTGGAGGCTCGGACAGGCGTGAAGATCAAGGAGCCATCGATCCGCGCACGGGCGCACCATCCGGACGACATGGACGTCGGATCGTTCGGAGCCCCGAAAGGAAAAGGCAAAGGCAAGGGCAAGGACGGCAAGAGCAAAGGGAAAGGCAAGGCCCAGGAGACGAAGGGGAAGAGCAAATCGACGAGCGGATCATACTCAGGCTCCCGCACATCCCCGACGGGTTCGGGCCGTGGTTCCGGGCACACGGCACCCCGAAGCACCGGCGTGCGCTTCGACGGCTACTGTCGGAACTGCGAGAGATGGGGCCACAAGGCATCCGAATGCTGGAGGAAAGAGCAGGGATCGAGTACGAGGGCTGGAACTGGATCCGCAACGGGGGCAAGCGCTGGTGGTAAAGGTGGTGGCCGCGGCGGCAAGGCCGGCGGCAAGGCTGCAGGCAGCCTGGAGGAGGAGCCTGAAGCGGAGGTCGCCGCCCTGGATATGGGCAGCTTGGATTGCCTGGAGCTCGCCGGCGGCAGCGGCCGCGGCGTAGCAGCGGTCGACCTCTCTCCCTTCGCGCAGGACGACTGGATGAAGTTCAACTGGGACAGCGGTGCAGCGGTCTCAGCATTCCCTCGGAGCTTCGCGCCGCCGACGGGATTGAAGGGCAACGGCAGCACGTATCGCACGGCCAGTGGTGAGCTTGTCCCGGACGAGGGCAGCTTGCAGCTCAAGGCGGAGGATGAGTACGGAGTGCTACGAGCGCTCAAGGGACGCGTGACGAACGTGCACAAGCCGTTGATCTCGGCGGGGCAGGCAGCAGGAGCTGGACAGTGTTCATTCCTAGGCCGCAATGGCGGCTGGATATTCCACGAGAAGAGCCCAATCGGCAAGCGTGTAGTAGGCATGCTGGAGAAGGAGGCGAAGACGGCGAAGCACCAGATGCTGCCGGTCTATCGTGAGCAGGGCGTTTACAACTTCTACCTCAAGAAGGGCCAACATGGCTCGGTTGCTCCTCTCGAGGAGGGATTTTCGGCGAAGTCGAAGTCCGAGCTGGTGGAGCTACTCAGCGGCAAGTCGAAGGAGGAGCTGCTGGAGATCCTCGAGAGGACAGTCCCCAGGAGGCAGCCCTCGGCGTAAGTCCACTGGAAGACTCAATACAGCAGTCCCCTGCGGCATCGGCTGCAGGGGCAGCAGCGGCGGGGTCGGGACCTTCCGACATGAGACCGCCGGGTTTTCAGCCAGCAGCAGCTGCGGCGGCTGACGCTTTGCCAGCTGCTCCTGATGGACAGCAGGCCGACGAGGGCGAGGAGGAGGCTCGCCCGAGGGTGCTGAAGGCACCTCATGAGCCCTCTCAGAAGGAGATCGCCGAGCACGAGGCGATGGGACACGCGACTTACCGCAGCTGGTGTCGCGTGTGCATTGCGGCAAAGGGCCAAGGCCAGCCGCATCTCCGCGCACCGGAGGACGACGAGACGGCGGTGCCGGTGGTCTCGTCCGATTACGCCTTCATGGGCCAGGACGACGCGGACACCATGCCGATGCTGGTCCTTCGGGATCGACGTTCGAAGATGATGGCAGCGACATTCGTGGAGAAGAAGGGCGACGACGCCTACGCCATCAAGTTCTTCGCACGCTTCTTACGGATCCTGGGCTACAGGAAGATCGTCAACAAGTCCGACGGCGAGCCAGCGATCCTGCTGGTCAAGAGGCGTGCGGTGGAGGAGGTTCCTGGCCTCGAGGCCATTCCCCAGGAGTCGGCACCGGCCGACCATCAGGCCAATGGGGAGATCGAGGTCACGGTGCGCGAGATCAAGAAGCAGGTGCGAGCGCTCAAGATGGACCTGGAGTCCAAGCTGGGCGTCAAGGTGGAGGACAAGCACCCGGTGCTAGCGCACCTGCCGGAGCATGCCGCATCGGTGATCAACCGATACAGGCGCGGCCAGGACGGCAAGACCGCTCTTCAGCGGCTCACGGGACGGCAGTGGAGGAAGCCGGTCCCGCTCTTCGGCGAGCGCCTGATGGTGCGGTTCGCCGGGGAGCGCACGAGGAAGAACGCGCTGGAGGAACAGATGGTGGAGGCCCGCTACATTGGCCACCACCCGCGCGACGGCTCGATGATGGTCATCACGAGCGACGGTGTGAAGAAGGCGGTCGGCTTTCGCAGCCTGCCGCAGAGCGAGAAGTGGATCACGGCGGGCTGGGACAGCCTGAAGGGCCTGCCGTGGGACGTGGCTCCGCGCGCGGCCAGTGCGCCGCGAGCCATCGTCGGACCGGGAGAGGCCGGTCCGCCACCGATTGTGGTGGTGCCGCCGCAGCCGCAGGCGCCGAGGAGGATGTACGTTCTCAAGGCGGACGTCGAGCGGCTGGGCGCAACGCCGGGATGCCCAGGGTGCGTCTCGATCGCCAAGCACGGCAAGGTGCTGGCTGGCCATGCGCACAACGCGGTGTGCAGCAAGAGAATCTTCGAAGCGCTGGACGCTGAGGAGGCAGGCCGGGAGAGGACCGGCCAGTATCGAGAGCGGAGGCAGGGCCAAGAGGCCAGAGTCCGCCCGGCGGCAGCGGCCGCGGCAGGGACCCCTCCGCCGAAGACGGCTCGGAGGATCACCGAGCCAGTGGCAGCGGCGGCGTCGGCGCCGGCCGCGAGCCGATCAGCAGCAGCGCCAGCAGCAGCGGCGCGCATGCGAGAGAGCCAGCCGGGAGCATCAGGCTCCGGCGTGGCGGCTCCTTCAGGAGGAGCGAGCTCCAGTTCGGGAGCAGTGAGAGCGGCAGAGGCCGCCGAGGATGTCGACATGACCGCGACCAGGTCGCGGCTGAAGCGCTTGGCGGAGGTGGCCCCGGATGACGTGCCGGAGGCCCTCGAGCGCGGTGATCCACAGCCGGCAGACGTGCCGGTACCGGTGGACATGGAGGACCTCGCGGCGCAGCCGGCGCCAGCGGAAGGACCTCAGCTGCCAGCTGGAGTGGCAGTCGTGTGGAACGCCAGCGAGGGGAGACACATGCGGGCGCTCGCTCTCGACGTGGCGTCAATCGAGCTGGTCGAGCTCGGAGTGCTGACGAGAGCGAAGGCGGAGTTGCTTCCGCTCGTTCGTGAACAGGTCAGCGGCCACTGGGCCAGTGTCGGCGCGGACATCGCCGACGAGGAGGTGGACAGCATCGCCTTATCGGCGTTGCAGCTGGGCGCCGTGGATGTGGCAGAGGTGCACTCGCCGCATCGGTTCTCGGCGCGAGCGGCGGAGTTCCAGCTGCGCCCGGGCTTCGCGGCGGACCTGGAGGAACTCAAGGAGGACGGGACGCCGTGGGACTTGCGGCGACCCGAGGACATCAAGGAGCTCGAGGAGCTGCAGGAGCGGATGGATCCCATCCTGCTTACGGGGTCCCCTCCATGCGAGAAGTTCAGCTTGCTGAGGGGCCTGAGCGCCAAGTTCAGGACCGATGAGCAGGAGGCGGCTGAGATGGAGGAGGCCAGACACCACCTGAAGGTGGCAGTCGACGCCTACTGGCGTCAGCTCAGGAAACCAGGCAGGTACTTCCTGCATGAGCATCCCTGGAGCGCGCGATCGTGGGATGAGGACATCGTCAAGGAGCTGGTCGCGCATCCAGGAGTCTTCACGGTCAAAGGCCCCATGTGTCGGTGGGGCATGAAGCTCACGAACCCACGCAGTGGCCAGGAGGAGTTCGTGCGCAAGGAGACCGGGTGGGTCACCAACCACCCAGGCTTGGCTCGGAGACTGCAGGGCACTTGCAGCAATGTGGACGGACGCGCGGAGTGGCATCGCCACATCACGCTCGTGGGCGGCATCGCGCGGTTCGCGAAGGTCTATCCACCGAAGTTGGTGGAGGCGGTGCTGGAGGAGCTCAAGGACACGCTGAACGACGTGGGGGAGCTCAGCACCGCCCAGGTGCAGCAGTCGGGCCCAGTCCCGGTGGACGCGGCGGTGCCGCCCGGGGACTGGACGAGCTACTGGGACGACGTCAACGGCGGCTACCTGGAGGCAGGCCTTGTGGCCCAGGCTCGCGCGGTCGAGCGCGAGTGGGTCAAGAAGCAGGAGCTGATCGAGATCGTCCCGAGGTCTCAGGCTTTCGCTGAGACTGGGCGTCCGCCCATCCCACTCAAGTGGGTCGACACGAACAAGGGCGACGCGGAGAGGCCCAACTACAGGAGCAGGCTCGTCGTGAAGGAGATCAAGGCGAAGAAGCGTCCGGACGAGCAGCTGGAGGCGCCCGAGGTCTTCTCGGCAATGCCTCCTCTGGAGGCCATGCGGTCGCTGGTCTCGCTGATGGTCACGTGGACGCGGGAAGCACCGCTCCACATTCAGGAGTCGCTTCGCAAGAAGGGCAGGAAGCCGGGCAACTTCAAGATCGGCTTCTTCGACATCAGCAGGGCGCACTTCTACGGGAAGGCGCAGCGAAGGATCTTCGTGGAGCTGGAGGAGGAGAGTCGCAAGGAGCACGGCGAGGACAAGTGTGGCTTACTCCTCAAGTCCTGGTACGGCACGCAGGACGCCAGCAAGATCTGGCAGGGCGACTACACGGAGCTGTTGGAGGAACACGGCTACAAGGCGGGCATGTCATGCCCAGCGGTCTTCTACAAGGAGGTGGACGAGACAAGGCTGCTGGGGCACGGCGACGACTTCGCGGCGCTGGCTCAGCAGCAGGACATCGACAGCTTCGAAGCCACGTTGGGCAAGAAGTACGAGTTCAAGAAGACTGCGAACCTCGGCTTCGACGAGGGCGATGACAAGCAGGCGGTCTTCCTGAATCGGGTCATCGAAGTCAGTGCGGGAGTTCCGCCTGGCGGTGGCCGTCCCTGCCGGCATGCGATGATTGAGCCGGACAAGCGGCACGCAGAGATCGTGATCGACGAGCTGGGTCTCAGCAAGGCCAACGGCGTGGACACGCCGATGGAGAAGCGCAGCGCCGACAAGCAGATGATGGACGCGAAGTCAGCGGCGCTGGGAGCGGCGGAAGCTTCGCGCTTCCGATCCCTCACCATGAGGGTAGCCTACCTGTCTCAGGACAGGCTGGACTTGGCAGAGGCATCGAAGACGCTCGCCAGGTCTATGCAGACGCCGACGGAGGCGAGTTGGCTCATGCTCAAGAGGGTTGGCCGCTACCTCAAGCGGCATCCCAGTACGGTGACGGTCTTCACGGAGCAGAAGATGTTCGACAAGATCCGGGTGTACGTGGACTCCGATCATGCGGGCTGTGCAGTCACTCGGAAAAGTACGGGAGGCTTCGTGGCGATGCTGGGGCATCACGTCATCAAGCACGGCAGCAATCTGCAGTCGACGGTCTCTCTGAGCAGTGGGGAGAGCGAGTACTACGCCCTGGTCAAGGGCGGGAGCGTGGGCCTGGGTCTACACAGCCTCTTCGCAGACTGGGGGCTGGACCTGAAGGTGGAGCTCGCCTCAGACTCATCGGCGGCCCGGGGCCACGTCCAACGGCGAGGTCTCGGGAAGATGCGACATGTTCAGTCACGATACCTGTGGATCCAGGAGCGTGTAGGCAAGGGCGACCTTTCGATCGCCGCAGTTCCTGGTAAGAACAACGTCGCGGACGTGCTGACTAAGAGCGTGGGTGGATCTCTCTTGAGGAGACATATGGCGACGCTCAACATCTGGGATCGGGCACCGAGTTCGACCCAGAAGGACATCAAGTGAAGGAGTGGATCGAATCCATGCTCCGCTACCTGTGGGGCTGGATGAGTTTCCGCCGGTGGCGGTAGGATCGCACCGGACGGGTGAAGTGAGGGGCTCGCGGCATGGCCGCAGCCCGGCTGATGAAATGGGCGCGTCGGCTTGGACGCGCCCGCGTGTGACGAGATGGGCGCGTCGGCTGGGACGCGCCCGCGTGTGACGTTGAGAAGGGCGTGTCGGCTTGGACGCGCCCGCGTACGACGCATGTCGTGCCTGGCCGGGTTGGCGGCCAGGCCCGAGGAGGAGTGATTCTGACACCCTCCTCCGTGTACCTATTTTGGCTCAAGATGAAAAGAGATCTTGTTGCTAATCAACACATTATCTCATCAGTCCTCCTTCCCCCTCTTCGTCTGCTTCGCTCTCACCCCAGTATTGTCGCCTCCTCTCCTGGCCCCAACCAGCCCCCATCACCTTACAGCCGGTTACCCAACTACTGGTGGAGGTTATGTTGTTCGCGGTGTGTGTTCCTTGTCGGCGTGTTGTTCCCACCCGCTTCACTGCCCGTCCCTTCTTCCGCCTGCTTCTCACCTTGACCACGTTCCTCACCGCAGTTTTATCCGAACCACCTTGCCTGAACTATAGCTTTTTGCAAGCGTGTGAAAGCATTGCCTGTCTTGCAGTTTTGGTAACAGAGTGCTGACCGCGCCACCTCCGAGTCTTCCATCTCGCCCCTTCGCCAAAGAGCGCTATCCAGCGATCCATGCACGCCTTCCCGTCGCTCATGCTGACGCCTCGGATTTTGCGCGGATCAGCACGAAGAGGAGGGATCGGCAAGATTTGGCAGCAGCGGCTGATGTTTTCAGCGGCTTCACATGGGGGGCAAAGCGGAAGATCAAATACATCACCGGTGATGTTTCATTAGATCCACATGTTTTTTTCTCCATAGACATGTGTGTGCAGCTCTCTCTCTCTCTGTCTTTCTCTTTATGGCTCTCATTGCCTGTATACATATGTTATGTATACCTGTATGTCTACACCTATCCCTCTCGCTCTCTCTCTCTCTCTCTCGCTGTCTTTCTCTGTTTCCCGTCTCTCCGTCACTCCAGGTCTGTACAGATCTTCCCGTTCTTCAGCGTAGATTGTTGGGCGGTTTTCAGCCACACGTAGCACATCCTCCCCCGCGCTGATGGCTGCTCATGCTTCAGGGCCTTTCAGAGACATGCTTCCTCGTAGTCCGTCCTGGCGCGCCCAACAGGGAGAGGGAGGAAGGGGAGAGAGGAGGGAGGGAGAGAAGATTGGATGAAGAGGAGGTGTTCTCTCTTGGACAGCGCAGCATGCACAGCTGCGTCGAAGGCGGGCTGCGTGAGCCGCCCGGGAACCGCTGAGTTGTGCGGGGCTGCAGGTCCCACCCGAGGGAGACTCCAGTTGCTGAATTCCGCTGTATTACGCCGCCCTGGAGCACCTGGGAGCTGGGGCGCGACATCCTACTCCTCATACTCCTGTTCCTCTTCGTGATCGTCGTCGTCTTCCTCCTCATCCTGATCCTTCTTCTCCCCCCCTCATCCCGTTCACCGCCCCCTTGTGCTCCTCGTCCTCCTCCTCATCCTCCTCGCCATGGTCCTTCTCCTCGTCTTCCTTGCAGCTCCTCCTCCCCGTCAGAGGGCGCGAATCGAAGCGAGCCCGAAAAACGGGCCCGCCCGAGTTCAACATGCAAGCCCTGGGCCACGGCCAAGCGCCGTGGACGGCAATGGTGACGATGACGTCTTCCTCCTCATCCTCCTCCCAGCTCTTCTTCCTCCTCCTCCTCCTCCCCCTCCTCCTCCTCCCAACTCCTCCTGCTTTGCTCCTCTTATTATTCCTCCTTTTCCTCCTCCTCCTCCTCCTCCTCCTCCTCCTCCTCCTCCTCCTTGTCCTCCTCTCAGCTCTCGCAGCCAGCGTGCCGACGGAGACGCTCGATCCCCAGAGGGAGTCACGCACCATTTCTAGCGGACGTTCCCGCTCGCAACGGAGGTGTCAGAGGGGAGTGGGGATGGGAGAGGAGGGGAGGGGAGGGGAGAGGAGGGGAGAGGAGAGGGAAGGAGAAGGGAGGAGGAGGAGGAGGAGGAGGAGGAGCAAGAGGAGGAGGAGGAGGAGCAGCAGCAGCAGCAGGAGGAGAAGGAGGAGCAAAAGGAGGAGGAGAGAGAAGGGAGGAGGGGTAGACGAGGGAGGAGCAGGAAAGCGGGAGGGAGCAGGAGAGGAGGAGGGAGGAGGGAGGGGGAGGGAGGAGGAGGAGCAAATGACGAAGCGAGAGGGGAGGAGGGAAGAAGGCGAGGAAGGAAGAGGAAGGGAGCACGACGGCGAGCGACGAGGGCGGCCGCCGAGGCTGACGCTGTTCACGATAACGAGCGCGGCGGGGCACGAGAGGGTGGTGTCGTCCATGACGGTGCTCGTGGTGTCCACCTTCTGGTCCTCAGTTCAGGACCGAGCGTGCCTCACCTCGACGAGCACAAGCAAAAACCCATAAATCGATACGTCTATTTTATGTGTATATATATATATATATATATATATAGGTAAGACGGTGAGTGGCAACGAATCTGAGAAGATTCGTTGTCGGGTGGGGGGTCGTCCACCCTCTTTCGTCTCTTCACCGTTAGTTCCCCCCTACGGAAAAGGAAGAAGAAGCGGAGGAGGCGGGAGGAGGGAAGAGGGAAAAAGGGAAAGAGAGAAGGAAGGGAGGAGGAAGGGAAGGGAGAGGGAGGGAGGAGGAGGAGAGAAGAGCAAGGGAAGGGGGGAGGAGGGGAGGAGGGAGGAGGAAGGGAAGGGGGGAGGGAGGGAGGAGGAGGGGAGGAGGGAGGAGGAGGGGAAAAAATGAGGGAGGAAGGGAGGAGGAAGGGAAGGGGGAGGGAGGGAGGAGCAGGAAAGCGACTGCGAGAGCTGGATGCGCACGTGGCCGCATGTCTTTCCAGCACTCGGCTCTGCTTCGGTTCCTGCGCCTCTTGTGGGCAAAAAGGAGGAGGAGGAGGAGGAGAAGGAGGAGGAGGAGGACGGTGACGAAGTTTTCGACGCGGACGACAAAGGTTTGCATGTGATTGTCAACGCTGCCCGGGACGACCCGTTATACAAGCACCCGCGCGGCAAGCTTGACGTCGTAACCGATGGTAACTTTCAATGCGCAATCGGAAGCTTGCGGAGACAGAGAAAAAGTATGCAAAGAAAAATATTCCTGGACGTCCGAACACTTAAAAGGTAGAGAGACTCATCAAGAAGATGCAGGCCGCTGCTAAAGCAAAGGCGAAATCTACATCGAGGTGCAAAGCGGTCACTCAAATTGAGAACATGAAGATTATGCGCGCTCAAACTGGGGTGCTCTACGCAACCGTGAACATAAAGAACCGCAAGGGAGGTGGCAACGAAATCCTTCACGTGGGAGAAATGCTGCATGGTGAGAATACAGCATACCAAGAAGAATGTTTGGTTGGCACGAAGAAAAAGAGAATGACTGGTGGCAAGTACGCGCGCGATTGCGCATGCGTGGCCGCCAAGCATGTCGAAGGAACGCTGTGCGATGCATGTCACTTGGATGGGTATCACAGCAGGAAGCACAAATGCAAAACCCCAGCCATCGTTCATGAAAAGACATTGAATTCTCAAGCGGCGGAACAGTTGTGGTCGCGTTTGGACAAATTAACTTGGCTGTCAAAGATGAAGCGCGCGCGCTACCGATGCTTCTTGTACCATTATTGTTTATAGCGCAACAAGTTCCCCGCGGGGCCTTCCAGGAATGATCACCATAACTATCCAGACACATGCATGTCGTTGGGAGGGGAGAAGGGGAGAAGAGAAAAAAAAAAAAAAAAAAAAAAAAAAAAAAAAAAAAAAAAAAAAAAAAAAAAAAAAAAAAAAAAAAAAAAAAAAAAAAAAAAAAAAAAAAAAAAAAAAAAAAAAAAAAAAAAAAAAAAAAAAAAACGCCGAAGCAGAAGCGCGCGCCGAAGCGCAAGCAGTGATAGTTCCTCCGTTCCCTGGAAACGCGTCGAACATATGTCAATAATCAGCATTCTCTCCAGAAGTTTAGTTGATATAATTCTTGCATGGCTCGTCGATTGACCATTGAGGCGCACAGCGTTTCTATTCGTATTATTCGAGTTCATGTGAGCATATGATGTCAGCTGCTGGTTGAACGTGCTCACAAAGGAATGCACAGCTGTGGTTGGCTATCTCGCGTTTAAGTTACCGTTGAATGCGATATTTGTATTGTTCTAGCGTTTGTCAACTGCTGGTTGACAGCTAGCAGCCAGGGGCGCCCCTCGCGTTCGTCAACTGCTGGTTGGCAGCTCGCAGCCAGGGGCGTTGCGTAGATGCACACAATGTTTAGTTGATCCGCATTCAAGTGACCGTTGCGCGCAGTTTTTTTCCCAACCATCCTGTGGTGTTGGGTCCTCGTTTTGAAGAGACGGTGCCCCGCGTTCCCCTCCTCCTTCCCCCTCCCCCTCCTCCCCCTCCTTGCCTCTGCTCTCGGCGCACCTCTCACGCGTTTCGTAGCCCCATAGGGAGCTCCACCGAAGGCCCCAGCGGGGGTGTTCGCATGCGGTTCCCCCACCCAGGGCAGCGTTTCGTGGCCCCATAGGGAGCTCCACCGAAGGCCCCAGTGGGGGTGTTCGCATGCGGTTCCCCCACCCAGGGCAGCGTTTCGTGGCCCCATAGGGAGCTCCACCGAAGGCCCCAGTGGGGGTGTTCGCATGCGGTTCCCCCACCCAGGGCAGCGTTTCGTGGCCCCATAGGGAGCTCCACCGAAGGCCCCAGTGGGGGTGTTCGCATGCGGTTCCCCCACCCAGGGCAGCGTTTCGTAGCCCCATAGGGAGCTCCACCGAAGGCCCCAGTGGGGGTGTTCGCATGCGGTTCCCCCACCCAGGGCAGCGTTTCGTGGCCCCATAGGGAGCTCCACCGAAGGCCCCAGTGGGGGTGTTCGCATGCGGTTCCCCCACCCAGGGCAGCGTTTCGTAGCCCCATAGGGAGCTCCACCGAAGGCCCCAGTGGGGGTGTTCGCATGCGGTTCCCCCACCCAGGGCAGCGTTTCGTGGCCCCATAGGGAGCTCCACCGAAGGCCCCAGTGGGGGTGTTCGCATGCGGTTCCCCCACCCAGGGCAGCGTTTCGTGGCCCCATAGGGAGCTCCACCGAAGGCCCCAGTGGGGGTGTTCGCATGCGGTTCCCCCACCCAGGGCAGCGTTTCGTAGCCCCATAGGGAGCTCCACCGAAGGCCCCAGTGGGGGTGTTCGCATGCGGTTCCCCCACCCAGGGCAGCGTTTCGTGGCCCCATAGGGAGCTCCACCGAAGGCCCCAGTGGGGGTGTTCGCATGCGGTTCCCCCACCCAGGGCAGCGTTTCGTAGCCCCATAGGGAGCTCCACCGAAGGCCCCAAGGCAGTGGGGGTGTTCGCATGCGGTTCCCCCACCCATAGGGAGCTCCCGTGGCCCCATAGGGAGCTCGTGGCCCATTCCCCCACCCACCCAGGGCAGCTTCGCCCCATAGGGAGCTCCACCGAAGGCCCCAGTGGGGGTGTTCGCATGCGGTTCCCCCACCCAGGGCAGCGTTTCGTAGCCCCATAGGGAGCTCCACCGAAGGCCCCAGTGGGGGTGTTCGCATGCGGTTCCCCACCCAGGGCAGCGTTTCGTGGCCCCATAGGGAGCTCCACCGAAGGCCCCAGTGGGGGTGTTCGCATGCGGTTCCCCCACCCAGGGCAGCGTTTCGTGGCCCCATAGGGAGCTCCACCGAAGGCCCCAGTGGGGGTGTTCGCATGCGGTTCCCCCACCCAGGGCAGCGTTTCGTGGCCCCATAGGGAGCTCCACCGAAGGCCCCAGTGGGGGTGTTCGCATGCGGTTCCCCCACCCAGGGCAGCGTTTCGTGGCCCCATAGGGAGCTCCACCGAAGGCCCCAGTGGGGGTGTTCGCATGCGGTTCCCCCACCCAGGGCAGCGTTTCGTGGCCCCATAGGGAGCTCCACCGAAGGCCCCAGTGGGGGTGTTCGCATGCGGTTCCCCCACCCAGGGCAGCGTTTCGTGGCCCCATAGGGAGCTCCACCGAAGGCCCCAGTGGGGGTGTTCGCATGCGGTTCCCCCACCCAGGGCAGCGCTTCGTGGCCCCATAGGGAGCTCCACCGAAGGCCCCAGTGGCTGCTCTCGCATGCGGTTCCCCCACCCAGGGCAGCGTTTCGTGGCCCCATAGGGAGCTCCACCGGAGGCCCCAGTGGCTGCTCTCGCATGCGGTTCCCCCACCCAGGGCAGCGCTTCGTGGCCCCATGGGGAGCTCCACCGAAAGCCCCCGTGGCGCAGTTCGCATGCGCTTCCCCCACCCAGGGCAGCGTTTCGTGGCACCATAGGGAGCTCCACCGAAGGCCCCAGTGGCGCAGTTCGCATGCGGTTCCCCCACCCAGGGCAGCGTTTCGTAGCCCCATAGGGAGCTCCACCGAAGGCCCGCCCCGGTGGCGCAGTCCGCATGCGGTTCCCCCATCCAAGGCAGCGCTTCGTGGCCCCATATGTAGCCCCACCGAAAGCGGCACCCACAACGCGTTACCATCAATTGCTCATGGTTGGGTCTTTCGCCAGGATAATTTTTTTTTCTGTTTCCGAGTTTGTCAACTGCTGGTTGACAGTTCACATCCATAGATTTGCGCATATGTACAATGGCATTAATGTTTTCGCGTCTGCGTAAAGGCTGTATATCATATCATACCATACCACAATATCCCCCAGTTCCTACTTGTAGTTCGTCAAATTCCGCCTTCGTTTAACCTCCCCCACCCCGTCCTCATTGTCCTCCATTATCTTTTCTATCTTTGCGATCTACGGACCTCCGCCTGCTCTTCCCCCTCCGTTCCCCCCCGGCGCACATCCCCGCCAGGCAGGCGCCAGGGTTTCCACGGCCACGAGCCAGTCGGAAGCGGCCCAGACGGACGGCTCGACCATCCGCAGCCATTTGGCTCAGGCCTCCAGGCTTCGCGCTACAGTTCGAACTGTTCTTTGTTCTTGTGGGCGAGTTAGAACGTCGCATTCTGTCATTAGGTTCTTTTTCTAATGCACGCAACGCCGCCGATTGGCCTCGCTTTGGAGACACGCCGGCAAAAGACGCGAATGTTCAAGCTTTGACATGCAATCATTTATGGTTCAAGAAAGCGATCGAGGAACGGGGCGGGGTTGCTGCGATTTGGAGAGAACTCTTCAAAAGCGAAGTTCCAGCTTCGATTCAGCGCCACGGTCACCCATCACAAAATCTTTGTTCAAATGTGATGTTCGCCCCTTATGTTCCACAGCAATACTACCAAGCTCCGCCCCCGCCCAATGCACAGCAGCCGGAGACGCGCCCTCAAGCGCCTCCAGGAACGCGGGTTGGATCAGGGCCCATTGCTGACCCTCGCGTCGTTACCAAGGGGTCCGAGTGTCCGTCTGACTCAGCGCATGGTTCTGATTCTGGATCACTATCGGATAGCAGTGCTGACGACGATGGCGAAGACGACAGGAAAACGAACAGTTTGCCAGAGAATTTCAACGAAAGCACGCGTTCATCTGACAACGAGAGCGATCGCAGATCGCGCGTCCGAAGCAGATCTCCTGTTGCGACAGGATATACAGACGCGTGGATCGTTGCGGGGGACGAAGCATTACACCCTGGATTCCTGTCCGGGGTCGAAGAGGAGTCGTAAAAATCAGGATGGGTCTCGGACAAAGTAGAATTTCCAGCCGATTTAGTTCTGCACACAGGTGTAGCTTTATCACATACGTTGTTCTGTTTCGATTCAAAGATACTCGGCGCCAAAATGAAGAAATCTGCAAACATCCATTGCGCGGTATAGGAGGGCTGCTTGAAGGCGCGGCCTAAGCACTGCCAGGCAGCGCTGAGGGGCAGACTTGACAATATAAATCACTGTCTCCGCGCTTCTGGCGCGGATGGAAGATCAACAACATGCTTGGAGAAGGAGCAGAAGAAAGAATAATCGAACGAGCAGTTGCTGGGGTCTGCATTAAAAACCTTCATGAGTCTGGGCGATGGCCCTGTTGGCTGCGTAGATGTGAAGACATGCCGCGAGAGATTGAGCCGGTTGAACAAACGCGCGCTAAGCGAGGATAATTTTATTGGAGAGTTGGCATATGCACACTGGTATTCACCCAACGAGGCACCCAATGGAGTCAAGATTTGGCGCAATGGAGGCGGCGATGCAAACGACCTGCTTGCCGAGATGACTACGAGGAGCGGAGATGGATCTAATGCGCTGGTGATTATAATGGATCCCGCGGGCCGCCCTCTCTCTCCAAAGTGGTAGCCAATTACCATGTATTTCTGATATATGTGCCAACTGATAAATGACCATTGTCTTCCACGCTTTACTTTTGCGTCCATTATATGTGAAATTATGGATCGGCGTCAACTGCTGGTTGACCGTTGTTTTTCTGCATTTTTCAATCGCTTCTCTCACTCCGCCGCCCCATATTGGAGCCATATTGGGCCGTCTCGGTGCCCCGTCGTCGTCGTCGTCCGCCGCCGCAGGTACTGCAGCGCAGTTACCTGAGATCCTAGTGCGCCTCTGGCGAATTAATGCAACCATTACACGTGCAAATAGGGTTCAGGGTCAATTGCTGGTCGACCGTTGCTTTTCACGCGTTGTCTTTGCAGCCATTACACATGCACTCATGGATCAGTATCAACTCTTGGTTGACCGTCGCAGGCAGAGAGATCGCTTCCTTGCCCTTCAAAACATACAAAGCTTGAGCAGTCGATTTGTCGTCTTAACAGTCTGCAACAGTCACACGGATGGCTTTTGAGAAACAATCGCAACAGAAAGTCGACAATCAAATATATTACACCTATCAAACTCCCGCTCACAAGAGCTCGACCCTTTCCCTCCTCCCCCCCCTCCTCCCGCTCCTTTTTTCCTCCTCCTCCTCCTCCTCCTCCTCCTCCTCCTCCTCCTCCTCCTCCTCCTCCTCCTCCTCCTCCTCCTCCTCCTCCTCCTCCTCCTCCTCCTCCCCTTCCCATTTGTATTCCTCCACAAAAAGAATCCTAGTGTATTCCTTTACAAAAGGAATCCGTTCGTATTCCCTCATGAAAGGAGTTCCTTTGCATTCCGTATCAAAGAGAATCCTTTTGCATTCTGCCGCAAAGAAGGTCCTTTTGCATTCCGCCGCAAAGGGAATCCTTTTGCTTTCTGCCTCAAAATGATTTTGTTTTGTATTATGCTACAAATGGGGTCCTTTTGCCTTCCGCAACAAAGGGAATCCTTTTGTATTCTGCCACAAAGGGAATCCTTTTGTATTCAGCTGCAAACAGATTCCTGCTGCAATTGATTGATTTGTTGGAAGCACTGTGTTGCCACATGTTTGTTTTGAGACGTTCCATTAAAATCATTCATTTCGTACATGCCCGCACAGAGATTCAGAGATTTTTAGTTAAAAACTATTGTTGTTTATGGCCAAGCACAGATCAAAGAAAACCTTATGTTCTCACAGAGTTTCTACCTAACAGGTTTTGCTGATAGGTTTCTAGTGGACTCAAAAGAGAACATCTGATGACTCCACAGGGGGGTCTGGGCGGGTGCCGGGGAAAAGAACCGGGAACAGAGCCGGGCTCGTTTTAAGCCAACAGACACACACTTCGTGCTCTTCGACCTCCCAGAACTCCACTCCCGGGCCACATTTTGAATAACCGGAGCCAACAGTCAAACACTTCGTGCTCTTCGACTTCCCAGAACTCCATTCCCGGGCCACATTTTGAATAACCGGAGCCAACAGTCAAACACTTCGTGCTCTTCGACCTCCCAGAACTCCATTCCCGGGCCACATTTTGGATGCCCTGAGCCAACTGTAGGCCACTTCGTGCTCTTCGATTTCCCAGAACTCCATTCCCGGGCCACATTTTGGATGCCCGGAGCCAACTGTAGGCCACGTCGTGCTCTTCGATTTTTCAGAACTCCATTCCCGGGCCACATTTTGGATGCCCGGAGCCAACAGTAGGCCACTTCGTGGTCTCCGAGTTCCCAGAACTCCATTCCTGGGCATGATTTTGAATGCCAACTGTAGGCCACTTCGTGTTCTTCGAGTTCCCAGAACTCCACTCCCGGGCCACATTTGGAATGCTGAGGCAGGCTGATGCTGAGGCTGAGGCAGGCGGAGGATGAGGCAGGCTGAGGCTGAGGCCGAGGCTGAAGGCAGACTGAGGCTGAGGTTGAAGCAGGCTGAGGCTGAGGCTGAGGCAGGCTGAGGCTGAGGCTGAGGCAGGCTGATGCTGAGGCAGGCTGAGGCTGAGGCTGAGGCTGATGCAGGCTGAGGCTGAGGCAGGCCTGAGGCTGAGGCCGAGGCTGAAGGCAGACTGAGGCTGAGGCTGAAGCAGGCTGAGGCTGAGGCAGGCTGAGGCTGCAGCTGAGCTGAGGCTGAGGCAGGCTGAGGCTGAGGCTGCGACTGTGACTGCCGTTGCCACTGCGACTGTCATCGCGAATGCGACTACGACTGCGAGAACAGCAGAATTCGACAACTGGATTCTCATCTGAATATTAAGGAGAATGCTTCCAGATATGCTCGTACACATCGCTGTTAGGTTGCTTTGCCGGGATAATCACTCGAAAACAGTATCCCGTGTAGGAAAATCACTGAAATATCTGTGATATCTGTGCCTGGTCATAACAACAATATTACTTAACAGCGAAGACTGATAGGTTTCTAGTGGTGTCAAAAGAGAGCAGCAGATGACTCCACAGGGGGGTCGGGGCGGGACCCGGGGCGGCTGCCGTCGAAGCCCAAATCGCTTCGGACATCCTCGCAAAATCGCTCTTGGCGCTGCTAGAACTCCATTCCCGGCGTTTATTTTGGATGCCCGGAGCCAATTGTAGGCCACTTCGTGCTCGTCGACTTCCCAGAACTCCATTCCCGGCGTACATTTTGGATGCCGAGCCAACTGTAGGCCACTTCGTGCTCGTCGACTTCCCAGAACTCCATTCCCAGGACACATTTTGAATGCCCCGAGCCAACTATAGGCCACTTCGTGCTCTTCGACTTCCCAGAACTCCATTCCCGGGCCACATTTTGGATGCCCGGAGCCAACAGTAGGCCACTTCGTGCTCTTCGATTTCCCAGAACTCCACTCCCGGGCTACATTTTGAATGCCCGGAGGCTGAGGCATTGAGGCTGAGGCTGACGCTGAGGCTGAGGCAGGCTGAGGCTGAGGCTGAGGCAGGCTGAGGCAGAGGCTGAGGCTGAGGCTGAGGCAGGCTGAGGGTGAGGCAGGCTGAGGCTGAGGCCGAGGCTGAGGCAGACTGAGGCTGAGGCAGACACTGAGGCAGGCTGAGGCTGAGGCTGAGGCTGAGGCTGATGTAGGCTGAGGCTGAGGCAGGCTGAGGCTGAGGCTGAGGCTGAGGCTGAGGCTGAGGCAGACGCTGAGGCAGACGCTGAGGCAGGCTGAGGCAGACGCTGAGGCTGATGCAGGCTGAGGCTGAGGCAGGCTGAGGCTGAGGCTGAGGCTGAAGGCAGACTGAGGCTGAGGCTGAAGCAGGCTGAGGTTGAGGCTGAGGCAGGCTGAGGCAGGCTGAGGCTGAGAGTGAGGCAGGCTGATACTCAGGCAGGCTGAGGCTGAGGCTGTGATTGCGAATGCCGTTGCCACTGCGACTGTCATCGCGAATGCGACTGCGACTGTGAGAACAGCAGAATTCTACAACTGGATTCTGATCTGAATATTAAGGAGGATGCTTCCAGAGATGCTTCTACACATCGCTGTTAGGTTGCTTTGCCGGGATAATTTAAAAGTAAAAATGTCTGGATCTTTGTGCAGGCACATACGAAACTAATGATTGGAATGGAAATTGTTTGACAAAGCGTGAAAATACTATGTTTCCAGAACCTCTATCAATTACAAAAGGAATCGCTTTGTAGCTGAATACAAAAGGATTCCTTTTGTGGCAGAATACAAAAGGATCCCCTTCTGTGGCGGAATAAAAAAAGAATCCTT
>CAUYUJ010018381.1:204587-206432 GCA_963575745.1 Prorocentrum cordatum
AGAAAACCACGGGCAAGCCTGACTCTATCACTTTGCAAACGTACAACTTGTGGGCGGGCTCAACCTCCAAATCTCTGATATTTCTCAGAGCAGGCGTGAGGGCAGCGCACACACCCTTTGCTACTTTGGACCTGAATCCTTTCGCGCACCTGCTGCACCTCCACATGGAGCCGTTCCACAGAACGGCGCGAGAGCGCTTACTCGCAGCCCTGGGCGGGGCCCCCGAAAGCGCGACAGTGCGGTCCAGTTTCCCAAACAGCTCTTGGGCCTTTGGGCATTCAACTAAGATGTTTGCTACTCCTAAGGCGACATCACTCCAGCCAGAGGACATGACTTCATATCGGTGGATGTTCTCCAGCGTCATCGGATGGATCTTCGCCCCATCCTTGGCGAACTCATCAGCACGATCATTTCCTCTCTGGTGGCGAAGCGGGATCCCTGAAAGCTCCTCAGTGGTGTGGGCCTTGACTTTTTTCAGCACCCATGCGGGATACGACTTCGCAAAAAAGGGCCCGCCAAACTTCTGCCAGCGGAGTGTTGCCCGAGATGGCCGAAAAATTATCTTTAGCAGACATCAGGCTCTTGCAGTCCACATGAATCACAGAAGGGCGGTCAGGCTCCTCCCTCTCTGGGTCATCTCCAAGGTGGTTCAGAGCCTGAAGAAGCCCATAACACTCTCCGAAAACGGCGCTCTGAGGAAGGAAACCAGGAACATTGCCATAAACCGCAGAAACAAGTCCTCCTGCATCATCGACCGCCACCGCCGACCAACCTGCCCTGGCCACCTGCTCATACTTTCCTCCATAACACGATCCATCAGAATAGATGTGGACCGCCTTCGAGAAGCGAAACTCGGAAATCGGGCCCTCAGGCCCAGCGTATCTGACTTCCCCATCCCAACTCGCGGGAACAATCCCGTCTGGGCGAGGTAACCAAAGGTTCGTGAAGAAAGGATCCTCCTCCCCCGCTTCCAGTCCTGCCTCCACCCACTCTATCGGCATGTGCTCCTGCCTCAGCTCCTCAAAGTGCGGGCACTGGAACACCCTGTGCCAGACGCTGTCTAGCGCCTGCGGGTTCCTGCAGAAGGGACAAGTTGGCTCCACCTGGTATCCCCAGCGATGGAGATGGTGTGCCGTAACGAAGCTTCTAGTGCACACCTGTTTGACGACACGCCTGAGGTTTTTCCCCTTGGAGCCATTCCAAAACGCGCGGGGCGGATCCGTCCAGAGACCTCCCTCCAGAATATCCTGTGCTCTAGGGTGTTCACTAGAGCTCAGGTACTTCTGCATACTCTCGGCCACAAACTCCTTACCTAGATCCTTGAAGAGGTAGTTGGATACCTGAACGTAGGGGATCTCCGTGAGCACACATGGGGCCCCTGACCGTATAGTAAACATACCTGGTCCACGAATGCTCCAAGACGCCTTACCCATCCAGAGAAGCATGCCCCCCACAGGTCCCCACGATCTTGTGTCCCAAGAAGCCAGTTCACGTCGGTCCTGGTACTCTCGAACCACGTTGAGGATCCTATGGAGCTCCCCTATGGCGAGGCAATCTCCAGGTCTATGCATCAAATCAGAGGCCAGCCAAAACTCTTTCGCATAGCGTGTCATAGTCGCACAGGCGTGCTTCAAAGGGTCTCGTTGAGGATCGAGCGCGAAGGCCAAGTTGAGATCTGCTCCACAGCTCGAAAGTCCTAGCATGCCTGCGGCCTGCGTCCGCAGGCGTCGAATCTCTCGGGGGTTCCAGCCCATCACCTCCCCGCCATAGGTAGTCGCAGGCTTTACCCCCGCAAAACCATATCTTAGCCCTGGAGCGTTTCGGATTCTTTAAACTCCTAATCTT